>JARYHS010008074.1:48472330-48500897 GCA_031002005.1 Vandiemenella viatica
TATTCATATAAAAGTAATTTTTGTGGAAATTATCGAGGTTGCTAGAGTTGTTCAATTTGTACCAAAGTTAGTATGTAAAAGGTTATCGAAGTTGCTGATTAAGAATATAATATTAAAAAGTGAAAAAGAAATGGCGGATCCAAGATGGCTGACACATATTGCTAAAAGCCGTTTTATTTCATATAAAAGTAATTTTTGTGGAATTATCGAGGTTGCTAGAGTTGTTCAATTTGTACCAAGTTAGTATGTAAAGGTTATCGAAGTTGCTGATTAAGAATATAATATTAAAAAGTGAAAAAAGAAAATGGCGGATCCAAGATGGCTGACAAATATTGCTAAAAGTCGTTTTATTCATATAAAGTAATTTTTGTGGAATTATCGAGGTTGCTAGAGTTGTTCAATTTGTACAAGTTAGTATGTAAAGGTTATCGAAGTTGGTGATTAAGAATTGGTATCAAAAAGTGAAAAAGAAAATGGCGGATCCAAAATGGCGGAAAATATTGATAAAAGTCTTTTGATTCATATAAAAGTAATTTTTTGGGATTTATCGAGATTGATGATGAAGATTATGACTTCAAATATTTAAAAAACAAAATGGTGGATCCAAGATGGCGGACAAAATTGGTTAAATTCTTTTTATTTATAAAAGTCATATTTAGAGGTTGTTGTAGTTAATGGTTAAAATATAAGCTCAAAAAATGGAAAGCTCGAAAAAGTACCAAATAGAGGATAGAAGATAGTATAAAATATTACAAAAAATAATTTTATTTCAATTACAGTTATTCAGTTAGTAAATTGTTTGTGACTATAATTAAAAGTTGTCGTTTTCTTCTTTTTTTATCTTCATATCTTCTTCTGCATCTTCAGCTGAATCGTTATCATCTTCAAAGACTGTTTCCTCATCACTACATCGGAATCTTCTTCATAATCTTCCGGCACAGGAACTAAGAGGGCAATGGCTTCTGCCGACAAACTCTTCAGTTTGTTTGATGATTTGCGCAGATAAGAAATGTTGAAGTTGTGTGTTTGCAACAATCTCCTGAACACGTCTTACATACTCTTAAGTCCGGAAAACTTTCGAGAAAACTTAAGCGATAGCTTTATCAACTTATTGTTGAATCTTGAGCATCCTCCGACAGTTCATATTATTATTAATTTATTTAATACTTATTTCTTAACACGTGTTTTGAAGGCGTTAAAAAGTAACTCACAAGTATGTAGAATATTTGTGTTTCAAAAAAAAATTTTCATCATTATTATGAAAAAATAACTTAATATTAATAATTTCATTTTAAAAAAATAACCAAACATTTGCAAGCGTTGCTTAAATGTGGTTCAAAGCCGGAGTTGGTACTAGTAGGTGGATTTGAAGGTTAATTTACTAAGGTAATAATATATACTTGCGGACACAATGCAAAAGAAAGCGGAATATTGTGGAATTTGTAACTTATCTCTATTTTTTTAAGCACATTTTAAAATTTCTCGCGCATTTTCTGGTATTAAGTTAATTTAAAAAAATATCTGTAATTAATGATTTAATAATGACATAGATATATTTTAATTAGTACATACTGCCTGGAACACCGTCCATATTTAAAATTCGTTTCACTTACACAGAACACAAATATTTATCTTTAACGACAAAACTATTTTGTAATCTGGTCGGCTGCATGCAGCGCTAACAATGAAGTGCCTACTTTGACATGAAATATATAGGAGGAAATGAATAATTGATCGTCCAAACAATCGGTATTCAGTAGTTCCAATATTACTGTAGCCAACATGATAGTAGAAAATTCCCATCCAGAGACTTTTTTTCCCCTTTTTGGCCAGGGTTTCAAGATTCTGGCCCACTGTGCGGCGCCTTAAAACTGGGGGCACTCTGGCTAAGGGAAGGAAAAACCATGAAATAAAACCCTGGTCCTCCAGGATGGGAGTTGTGCGAAACGGCTGGTAACCATTCCACATAAAAACATATTACTCAAACCATCAAAGTAAGTAATGCCGGATGGATCTTATGAGAACAACAAAGGCAAGGCCAAAGGACAAACGATTGGAATCAAAGATAATTTGAAAATAGGAACGTGGAATGTGAGAGATATAAATAATAAAGTATATGATCTGGACAGAGCGTTAACTAGAAAATGGGATCAATGTTGCTGTAATTACAGAAACAAAAAAGAAATTGAAGGGAACAGAAGAAATAGATAAATATACAATGATCTACAGTGGAGTGGCACGAGAGAAAAGAGCTGCAGTAGGAGTGGCAATATTAGTGGATAGAAAATAGAAAAATATAATTGTCAGTTACACTATGATATGCGAAAGGATTCTGACTCTAAGATTGAAGGTAGAGAGAGGAAACCCAACCTTGATCGCCATATATGTCCCAGAAGAAAACAAACGAGAAGAATCTGAACAATTTTATGAACAGCTTCAAGTGATGATAGACAAAATTAATAAAAGTGATTTCCTAATACTGGCTGGCGATTTTAATGCTCGTGTAGGAAATAGCCCAATTCCAGAGGTATGGGGAATAAAGGCGAACACACATTAAATGAAAATGGGGAACTACTGAGAGTATTTGTGTCCTTAAACCAGTTAAAGATTACAAATACACTCATTACAATAAAAGATGTCCATAAATTTACATGGACGGCAAGAGGACAAAGGTCTATCAATGACTACGTAAGGATTAATAAAAAATAGGTCCAGATGTAGTAGACACCAGTGTACATAGAGGTAGTGATATGTATACAGATTAGTATCTCGTTATATCGAAAATAGGAATACTTGCTAATGAATGAAAAGAAAAAGAAAAACTTACAGAAAGATCAAGAAGTTTTAAGACCTACCTTTTAAAAGACGAAGGAATAAGACATCTATATCAAAGCCGATTACAACAGCGCTTACTGGAAAATCCAACAAATAATGATATCAATAAAGAAATGTAAACTATGGCTTCATCAATACTGAAAGCAGCATATGAAGTCATTGACAAGAAAAAGAAATTTAGAAGAAAAACTGGACTTAAAATGTGGAATGTAGAAATTGCAGAAGCCGTCAAAACAAAAGCAAAAGTCTTATCAAAAATGATACAGGATCGAAACGTAGAAAATGAAAATGATATAAAAGAAGAAGAAATATTGTTAAGACAATAACAAAGAAATTGAAACAAGAGTCACGGGATAGATTAATCAGTTCAATGGATGATTATGTCTATGGTAGACAGAGATGGCTTATAAACTTATGAAACATCTTAACAAAGATGAAAAGAAAAGTGATAACATAAATGTAATTGATGAAGATGCATGGATAAAGCACTACAAAAAATTATGGCACAATAGTAATTATACTGAGGAAGAAAAGAAAATAGAAATTGACCATGTGGATACTACAGAAATCGATCTTATGGACATAGAGGAGGTTGATGCAGCACTAAGATCATTAAAAAATAGAAAAGCTTCTGGACTAGATACAATTAATTTGGAATTGATTTTGAAATTTACATATTTACTCTTAATTAATATGTTTTGGAAAAAAGAGAATCATCCCAGAAGAACTGAGGAAGGCCTAAGTTATTTCACTGTTTAAGAAAGGAGATAGGAATTCGTGTGATCACTATCGAGGATATTAGTTTATTAAATACGGGCTACAAGATATATGCAAAAATAATAAATAACAGATGCTCTCCTATTAGTAGAACAATGTTGGTTTAGGAAAGGAAGATCCTTAATAGATAATATATTCTGCCTTAAACAACTACTGGAAAAGAGAATTTAATTTAAGGACTTTCATTGCTTTTATAGATTATGAAAAGACGTTCGATAAAGTAATAGACAAAAACTATGGGAAATAATGCAAAGAAATGGATAGCCAGAACATCTAATACAAGTTATTCAAAATATGTATAGAAGGACACAAATTGTAATAGATCTAGGAAATAAATTTACAGAAGAAATAGAGATTAACCAAGGAGTGCGGCAAGGTTGTAGCCTGTCTCCAACACTCTTCAATATATATATAGATGACTTAGTTAGGAATAGGAAAGAAAATGTCCATCCTGGTATAAAAATTAGCAACAACACTTATATAAACACAAAGTTGTTTACAGGTGACCAATTTATCCTCCAGGAAAAATGAAGATGGACTTCAGAGAACAATTCATATACTAAACATTATCAGCAAAGATTATAATCTGCAGTGTCTCGTGCAAAAACCGAAAGTTATGGCATGGCAAGGGAAATACCCTATCAGAGTTAAAATAGTGGTAGACAATCATAAAATCATACAGTCTCCAGCTTTACTTATCTCGGATGTGAATTATTTTTTAATGAAGATAACGAGGTGAAGAAGAAACTTCACCGATTTCAATATATGTGTGGAACAATTCGACGAACACTGAAAGGTAAAGCACGAGAGGAGACGAAACTCAAGTTTTATTTTAAAAAAATGGCCGTATCGACTCTGCTATATGGCAGTGAAACATGGGTAAATAAAGCACAATACAAAAACAAAATTCAATCATCTGAAATGAAGTTTTTAAGGTGAGTAAAAGGATATTCCCTAAATGATAAGAGCAGGAATGAGGAAGTAAGGTAACAACTGAATATCTCCCCACTAAATGATAGAATTACCCAAAAAAAGGATAACTGGAAGAACCACGTTCTACGGATGGGAAATGATAGATTTCTTAAGCTTGCCCTGGAGTACCATCCAATAGGTAGAAAGGACATTGGAAGACCTAAGAAGAGATGGTCGGAAGAATGAGATCGGAACAGGCTTTTGGCCTATCCATATACATCTACATCTACATATATACTCTGCAATTCACAAAATTGTGGGTGGCAGAGGGTGCTCAGCACCAAAGCTAATCTCTTTGCTGTGAGAGGAAGTAAGTAAGTAAGTAAGGTGTTTGATGTTGTTGGACTCCTAGGCAACCAAAAATGGTCATTGCTGCCCAACAAGCTACAGATATTGGAGGAAACATCCTACGAGTGTTCGATAAGGACACATGGTGTGCCGCGAGAAAGTACGAGAGGAAAGGATTGCTTGGAACATCTAGAGTAGCGTGAATGGGTGAGCGCATCCTACGGTAGTTCTACACGAATGTCCTATAAGTTGGACCGTGAATAGGCCGCTTTAAGGTCGAACCACACTCGATCGCACCGAATCCGCACCGTCACAGCACCGACACTCGGACGAGTGACGGCTCGCTCCCCTCGCGTCCTCACTGGTCCGTAGCTCGTCCGTGTGACGGACGGGTTCCTACTCTGTCTTCAGTCTCCTTTAACGTATACATTTAGTTGTTTCACGGAATTAATGTTGATAAAATATCTTATATGTGATTTGGGGATCATAGCTAGGATTACTACCCTACTTAATTATAGAGTACTGTACTTTATTTTGCATAGGTGTTCTGTATAATCTACGAAAGAAATAAATTTCGTTAAAATCCTTTTTTTTTGGCTTGATTTCTGTTATCACCTTACTGTTTGATTTCTTACGCACAAATTAGTATTCCTACGCAGTACCGAGCGTGGGGGTGCTTCCTTCAAAAGGCCATGGCCGAATTCCTTCCCATTCTTTGCCCCCCATCCTTTCCCGTCTCTAAAGACCTCGCTGTTGAGAAACGTAAATCAGTTTTAAAAAAAATTAAAAAATAAAAACCTACGCAGTATTGACAAATAATCGTCACTGTACTGAATTAAAAGATTCTCGTTATCTCAACATAGTCACAATGAAATGTCAAGCGTCATTCACTTCACATTTAACGGGTTTGAATTAGTGGAGGTTCCTTTCGATTCACTCATTACTTTTTTTAGCAAAAAATAATAAGATTATTATACATTTTAATTTAAATACAAACTGCAAAGATTCTTTAAAATAAAAATTTCATGTGATCTAAAAATTCCAGTCACAGAGTTTCTTATCAGCCACGCAGTACACCACTACAATTGTCACCTATTTTCAAGAGGAGACATACAGTTTAACTAGAAATTCGAACTATGGAGCCTACTAGCATCTTAGCATTAACAAATGAAAGCATTGCCAGAGGTGAATGTCAATTTTAAGACCCGTAAAAATTACATCTGAGACAGGAGTTTGAACCTGGGACTTTCAGTACTCCAATCGAACGCCGTAACCATCCGAGTCAAGAGACAAATATGGATGAAATGACAAATAAATATTCAAACATAGTAAAATCAACGTACTTTTTTCTATATAATTTGTTTTTGGTATCCCATAACACAAATGTACTTTTATATGATTGAATACATAATTTTCAGTACTTCTAGAATCAGATGCTTGTGGCGTTTGATTCGGGTATGGAAGATTCCCGGTACAAAATACGGGTCTCGGATGGAAATTTTTCCGGCCTTAAAATCGACCTTCACCTCTAGCAAAGGTTTGATTTGTTAATGCGAACATGCTATCTACATTTTACAAAGCTAAAAAGTTCTGGCCTCGCATTCGAGAGGACGCCGGTTCGAGTCCCCGTCCGGGCATCCAGATTTGGGTTTTCAATGGTTTCCCAAATCACTCCAGGCAAATGCCGGGATGCTTCCTTCAAAAGGCCATGGCCGAATTCCTTCCTATTCCTTGCCCCCATCCTTTCCCGTCTCTAAAGGCCTCGCTGTTAGAGAGACGTTAAGCAGATAAAAGAAACCTTAATCTCTAAAATAATATGTCATTTATTTATTTCGGTTAGTATAAAAGGAGATAAATGGCTCGTTACACAAAAACGCATTGTAGAAATACTAATACTTTTGTCGTTTATGTGTCGAATTCCGAAAAACTCCTTTCTTAAAATATGATTTCACCAAAGCGTAGACCGTAGTCTCTAAAATAATACCTCATTTCTCGTTTTCGGTTAGATATCAAGGGAGATAAATGGATCGTGACAAAATATTATTTATAGAAATAATGATAGTTTTGTCCTTTAAGGGCCGAATTCCGAAAAATTCCTTCCTTAAAATGTGATTTG
Source organism: Vandiemenella viatica (assembly GCA_031002005.1). Classification (NCBI taxonomy): domain Eukaryota; kingdom Metazoa; phylum Arthropoda; class Insecta; order Orthoptera; family Morabidae; genus Vandiemenella; species Vandiemenella viatica. The sequence goes on from JARYHS010008074.1 coordinate 48,479,319, forward strand.
ACCACGGCGGGAAACTTACTCTTTAAAAGTATAACTCATTTTTCTGTACCGGTTAGATATCAAAGGAGATAAATGGCTCGTGATACAAAAATGCGTTGTAGAAATATTGATACTTTTGCCTTTTAAGGTTCAAATTCCAAAACATTCTTTTCTTAAAATAGATTTGACCAATGCGGAGACCTTAGTTTGTAAAAATAGCTCATTTCTCGATTTCGTTTAGATACCAAGGAAAATAAATAGCTCGCGACAGAAAAAAAAAAAAATGTATGGAAATAATTATAATTTTGCCCTTTAAGAGTAAAATTTATTGCCCAAGTACTTATCTATATGGGTTAGATATCAAGGGAGATGAATGGCACGCGACATTGGAACATTGATACTTTTGCGCTATAAGGGGCGGATTCCGAAAAATCCCTTTCTTAGTGTATGATGTCAGCAAAGTGGTGATCTTAATCTTTAAAATGATACTTCATTTAACGATTTCAGTTAAGTATCCGGGGAGATAATAGCTTGTGACGCAAAAAAAGCATTACGGAATTATTAATATTTTTGATCTTTTAAGGATCAAATTTGAAAAAAATTACTTTCTTAAAATATGATATGATCAAAGCGGATTCCTTAATCTTTAAAACTAGCCACAAAGCCCGTCAAAAATGACGGGTTTAATGGTGTGTTCTGGAAATTAATTTCTTTTTAGTTACATACCTAAATAGAATTGTTTCAAAATAAAACTCAGTGTGTTGTAATTTCTAGTCCTCGATTATGTAGCAAAAAGATTCAGTTGTCATCTTGGTCCAGGTTCCGTTTCAGCCTAACCACATTCTCCACCCATATCACCGCTAGAAAATAAAAGCTTCACCCACACGCGAAATAATACATTCTCTGTGTCGCATGTCAGGGAATCAACATGCACTGCAATACAAACTTGATCCAGAATCATCACAGTTTCTTGTCTATGATGAAGATCGATGTTTTAACTGCTGACAAAGCTTACATCCGGCTGAAATAATGACCCCAGTGAAAACCATCGATGCTAAAAATAAATCTTAACAGCTTACGTTATGCCACATAATTTTAATTGCGGTTTAGGCTGCGTAGATCGTGATCAATTTGAAACTTCTTTCATACAAACCAAGTAATGATTTCAGTGAAAAAAGACACTGTTAATTAATAGCATAATTAGTAGCTTTACATTTCTTAGCAATTACTTAAATACAGGGTGAGTCAAAAGTCGCAGTACACCCTTTTATTTCAAAAACTCTGCAGGAATTGGGAAACCTGTATATTCCAGTAAGGTATTGGTGAAGTGGTCTATCTTTTACGGTATGTACCGAACATGGGAGACATCTTGAAATCGGCCATCTTGAATCTAAGTCAAGTTTTTAAAATGGAAATGGGGTCGTGTGACACATCAAATAACATCAGAATTTTCTCACAAGTTCATTCCTGTAAACAGATTTGAAATAGCAGCTGTGGTTCAAAAGTTACAACATATTTCGGTTAGAATTACAAGCCGGATTGTTCTCCAGAAACGACAGTCATTTTATGTGTTCAACATGTTGTCCTTCTCGGTCAACGCACATTTGAAGGCGCTGGATCCAATCGTCATGCACTCGCAGAAGGATTTCCGCAGAAATGCTGGTACACGCTCCTACAATGCGTTGCTGGAGATGGTGTTTGTTTCTTATTTTCTCTGCATACACAAGTTGCTTTAAATGGCCCCACAGATAAAAGTCAAGTGGTGTGAGATCAGGTGATCTGGGTGGCCATTCCACAGAACAACGTCGGCCAATCCAGTGACCAGGAAATTGACCATCTAACCAGTGACGAACAACTGCTCCATAGTGTGGTGGAGCCTCATCCTGTTGAAAGTAGCAGGGAAAGCTGCCATCTTCATTCAGGACTGCAGGAAAAACCACTTCATGCAGCATTTCCAGATAGCGTTGAGCATTTAGGTTCTCGTCAATGAAAATGGGTCCAATTACACGGGTACCCCATATACCTCACCACACCATAACCTTTACGTCACCCTACCTTGGAAGGTTCCATCCAGCGTGGATTGTGGTCACTCCAGTACCTGTGGTTGTGACCGTTAACTTCACCACTGACATAAAAGTTTGCCTCATCACTGAACAAGATGGAGGGATCTTGTTGATGTTCCTCTAAGGCCCACGTGCAAAACTGCATACGTCTGTCTGGGTCATCCTCTGCTAGGTGCTGGAGTAACTGAATCTTGAATGGATGCTATCGATGGGCATGAAGGATTCGTATGATCGATGACTGGCTGATTCCACATTCTGCTGACAAACGTCGTGTGCTGCGTTGTGGGCTCTTCACGAAGGATGCCAAAACCATTGTTGAGGTTGTCTCGTCAGTAGCACTTTATGGACGGCCACTCCGTGCCTAGTCAGCCACAGTCACAGTTTCTCGGAATTTGGAAATTAAGCACCTGACAGTGTTGTGTGTAATTGGAGGTCTTTCTGCGTGCCGGTTGTTAAAATCTGCAGCTATGACACGGAAACTTCGTTCTCCAGACATCAAAATGATTTCAATTCTCTCCTCCTTGGTCAAAGCCATCTTCAGTTATCTGCAACAAAAAAGCTATGTAACTTTTGAACCGCAACTGCTATTTCAAATCTGTTTACAGGAATGAACTTGTGTGAAAATTCTGATGTAATTTGATGTGTCACACGACCCGATTTCCATTTAAAAAAATTGACTTAGACTCAAGATGGCCGATTTCAAGATGGCGCCCATGTTCGGTACATACCGTAAAAGATAGACCACCTCACCAATACCTTACTGGAATATTCAGGTTTCCAAATTCCTGCAGAGTTTTTGAAATAAAAGGGTGTACTGCGACTTTTGACTCACCCTGTACATTGAATTGTTATAAAATAAAACTGAATGCAATTCCCAGTGCCTTGCCCTGTAACAAAGGCTATCCTGGTCCAGGTTGTATTTCAATCTAAACACGTAAAAAACTTGCCGCCATAGAAACAATACTTCACATGCATATTAATACATGTACTATGTCGCATTTTAGTGGTCACATTGCATCGCGAAATAAACTAAATAAAAAATCTATAAGGGTTCTTCAATCTTCATTTTTATATTCGTTATTCAGAATTATACTAACACATTTGAATAGCTGACACAGTTACATGCGGCTGAAATAAGGCATCAGTAAAACCAAAGTAAATTCAAAATAAATCTTAACAACTTACGTCATTCCAACGTAATATTAGTTTTAATGGGTGGAAGATGATATTCTCCACCAGTCGGAAACTGGTACTGACCTGTTGAAATTTTTATTAATTGCTTCGTTATAATGGTATCTTCTTCACATTTGCACCCTCCTTTATCGTAAAAGTCGCCACGAATTAAATTAAAAATTCGGAAATATGAGACGCTCCGCAACCGCAAAATGTTAGCAACATTTTCGTCAGAACGAAGTAATGATTTAAGTAACAGAAAAAAAATTAAATTACTAAAAACAAAAAATACAAGAAAACGACATGCCTTCTGCTGTAACTTCTAGTACCAATTCTAATAACAATCTCTCAAAACTGCCGCTAACATTGCGAAAATTAAAGCATAAATTAATATTAAATAAATCTAAGCAACTAATAAATATGTTCTGTCTGTTAATTTAATCGCGGATGCCTAGAAATGTTATTAAATAGCTTGAATATTTCTCTGCAGTTGCTTAACTAAACGGAATTGTTACGAAATAAAGCTCATTGTAATTTATCGTTCCTTGTGCTTTAGCAAAAAGCCTCAGTTGTCAACTTGGTCCAGGTTGCATTTCAGTCTAACCACAATATCCGCTAATATTGCTGATAGAAAAGTAAAGCTTCAATCACGCGCAAATTAATACATTCCCTGTATCGCATGTCAGTGTCATCATGCATCGCGATATAACCTTGATCCCAAATCTTCACGGGTTCTAACACCTTTCTTTCTCATTACCTCTGATGAAGATCGATTTTTTAACGGCTGAGAAAGCTTACATCGGCTGAAGTAATGACTCCAGTGAGAACGAAGGATGCTAAAAATAAACCTTAATAACTTACGCTACGCCACGTAATATTTAATTGTTGTTTAGGCCGTATGTACCGCGATCAATTTGTAACTTCGTTCATTCGAACCATGTAATGATTTCAATAAAAAAAAATCTGGTAGTTAATATGCCAATTTAAACGCAAATAATTTCAATAATAGGACACAGTTTAAAATATTTTGAAAAACTAAATTATTCATGCCCTCTGCCGTAACGTCAAATGCTACTTTTAATTCTGATCCATGCTAAGTAATACTCTAACCAAACTTTTCGCAGCACTGATGCTTGAAATACAAAGCTTTTATCTTACATATCTAAGGACAAAGAATTTAAGGAATGCTTCTACATATCAAAACAATATAAGAATCTAATGATTGATATGTCGATTTTAACGCAATACATACTTTTATTTCAGTGTTCTGTGAGTTAATTTACTCACTGGTGCTTGGAAATGTTATTAAATAACGCGCATTCCCACGAATAATGTCGTAAAGTGTGACGTCATAGTGCAACGTCATAGATTGACGTAACGCCGTGACATGACGTCAGCGTAACACTTGCCTATTATACTAATAGATAGATGATAGCTCATTTATTGGTTTCATTTAGGTATGAAGGGAGATAGCGTGTGTCAAACAACATTTTGTAGAAAAAATATATTTGGTTATTTAACCCAAGAATATTATCATTCAACTTAACAACAACTTAAAACTACATTGTAGCAAGTAGGTGCAACATTGAGTTATATAATACATTTTAAATATTTAAACTGTGAGAAGCATATTGGTTTTTATGCTTTATTCCAGTATTGATCTAAGTGTGTTTTATTTTTGTTTAATTGGACCAGAAATCTCTATGTATATTCTACGAAAAATTAGTTTAAACGTGAATAAATATTTTGTTTGACAACACGAAAACGCAGCACAACACTCTAATATAGGAATGATGTGAGAATTTATAGCTGATAAAGTAGTTTAAAGTTGTAAACTTAGGTTTTGTTGACCGTGATTTACGCTGCTCATAGGATTTTTCAGTCGATGGTCTCTAAGCCTCGTTGAAATCAAGGTTATTAGAGACTGGGGGGTTGGGGGGGGGGGCAGAAAACGGGAAAGGTCCAAGTACTTCTGGAGATCCATAAAGCGGCATAGGCCTGGAGTGATTTGGAGAAACCATGGAAAACCCAAATCGGATGGCCAGATGGTGATTTGAACACTCATCCTCCCTAATACAAAGCCTTATTTTCATGACCCACCCACAGTGAAATTTGTTTTACCTAAACACGACGTAGAGAAATTGAGAAGTTAAGAAAACAGTGTCTGGCCCTCTATCTGTTTGCTTCGTTGAACGCGATTTGATGAGATTTCGGAAAAAAGTGCTTATCATGGTCCAAGGAGTAAAAAAGTTTTATTTTGTGTAAAGCTGAAATGTAAAGAAAAAATGACCACAAATTAGTTTCCACTTTCCATTGAACCTGATGCACACATAAAAAGATTATTAAGATTTACATGGGATTTTGGACAGTTAGTGCTGCCAGGAATAAAGTATGGCGTTTTTTATTTTGCCTAAAGCTGATAAATTGAGAAATAAAAGATTCCGAAAACTAATTTCTACTTTTCGCTAGGCCATTCACAAAAAATCTACTGGTCGGAATTTGACCATGTTTGTATCAATGTACAGCCCATTGTTCATTCAGTAAATTCAGGTATGTCACAATTTGTTGTGATATTTTGAAGCTGAGAAAGAAATAAAAAAAATTCCGGGTGCTTGATCCTAGTTTTCGTTGAATGCGATTAATGCAAAAACGATTGGTCGAATTTTGACGGGGTTTCGATCGATGTACAGAATATGGTTCCAGGAGAAAAAATGGGAATGTTTGATTTTATTGAGAGTGTCAGCAAATTAGTACCTATGTAAAGGTAAGTTCCCAAATGTTATGGGTGAACGATAATGCTTCTGCCATATTAGGGTGGACGTGGGTAAAATTCCCCATTCGGTCATCCAGATTTCGGTTGATTGTCGGTAGTTTCGTCATAGCACCTTTACTGCCTTTTCTAACAGGCAGGGGGATGGCGGAGTATGTTGTCGGTGGACATTGCCTCCAGAAGTATTTGGCGATTTTTCTGTTGGTGTGGCTTCTCGGTGGTGTTTGTTTGAGTTAGATGATAAGAGTTAATGGTGATGTCATAGCGACCGATGTTGTTTACTTTGGGGTTATTGCTTCTATTTGAACTTGTGTAGAATACTTCAGCCAGTTGTCTAAATCTGTAATCAAGATATGGAACTGCAGTAGCTTCATGGAGTGCATAGGCGGGAAATCTGGCTGGAAGGTGCAGAGCTATTTTCAGTGCCCTGTTTTCTATTGTTTGTAGTTTGAGTATATAGCTGTCAGCAGCGTATGATGAGACGGTTAGCGTTCTGGCCTCGCATTCGGGAGGACGGCGGTTCGATCCCCGTCCGGGCATCCAGATTTGGGTTTTCCATGGTTTCCCAAATCACTCCAGGCAAATGCCGGGATGCTTCCTTCAAAAGGCCATGGCCGAATTCCTTCCCATTCCTTGCCCCCATCCTTGCCCCCCATCCTTTCCCGTCTCTAAAGACCTAGATGTTGAGAGACGTAAATCCAATTAAAAAAAAAAAAAAAAAGCAGCGTATGACCACACTGGACAGGCATACTCAATAATAGGTCTTACTAGGGTCGTGTAGATCTTAATGCCAGTGCTTGGGGCTAAATTGTTGCCTCTGTTGAGAAGCCAGTAGAGGCTGTGAAGCCTCGCGTTTGCTTTCCTGTGGACGTCATTTATGTGAGCTTGCCAGGTTAGTCTCCTGTCTAGCAGCACTCCCAGGTAGCGAGCAGTAGCTGACCAGGGTATGTCACTACCGTGAAGGTGAAGAATGGGGCCCGGTTGACGTGGTCGACGGGCCCAAGCCTTTTACTGATCATTATTGCCTGAGACTTGGCTGGGTTAATGTCAATCCTCCATCTCCGGGCCCAGGCCTCCGTTACCTGGAGGACTTCCTGGAGGCGGCCAGTGTCTAAAATTCTGTTGCGGCTGGCTGCGAGGAACGCTGTATCGACAGTGTATGTTGCGACCAAAACTCCATTGGATGTGGGGACATCAGCAGTACGTAATGAATATAAAGTCGGACCCAGAACTGAGCCTTGGGGAACTCCCGCTTTCTCTTTTCTGATACTAGAGAAAGCTTTGTCGATTCGAACACTGAATGTGCGGTCGGTCAGGTATGATTTTATTAACTTCACATATAGACCTGGGATACCCTGCTCGTAAAGCTTAAGTAGGAGGCCCGAGTACCATACGGAATCAAATGCTCGGGAGACGTCGAGCATCACCATGGCACAGTATTGTTTGTGGTTGAACGCTTTTGTGACAGCTTCTGTTACCCTCATCAGTTGTTGAGTAGTTGAGTGGCCGCGACGAAATCCCAGCTGGTGATTAGGTAATGCATTCGTGTCCTCGATATGGGTGGACAGTCGTTTTATCAGTAGCCTTTCAAATACCTCGCCGATTGCTGGAAGAAGGCGAGAAGGGTTATTGGTCGGTGGTTTCCTGAAATCACTCTAGGATCTAGGCGAAAGCAAGGATGGTTCCTTGAAAGGATCACGGACAAGCCGCAAAGCCCGAAGCGATTCTAGTTACTTGTTCTAGATGAAATGTTTACCAGCGGCACCGTATTATACGGAATTAAAAAAGGATTGTACGGAAATGAAGCCTGTACTAAACTCTGTCACGGTCGATAGTTTAGATTCTATGTTTGCTGGTGCCCGTTTATGGAGCGTTCATAAACTACGTAGCTCCATTTTGGCCTCCTGTGAAACCCCCCCCCCTCTCTCGCACGTAGCTTGACGTGGCATTTGCCTCTAAACACCCCCCCCCCTTTTCCCACCGCGTGGCACGTAACGTTTTTCCCTATTGTTTGCAGAAGATGTTTTGTACTTTTTTCTCTTGTTGCACTATCGTAAATTACATATGGAGATAGTGAAACAACGCAAATATTCACTTGCTATTGTGAGTTCTGTATCTTATTTTAACTGCGATAAATAATACAAGATCAGAAGTTACATGGCTTGGATTGGAAACTCCCCTGCCCCCTTGCCCCCCTGCCCACCACGTACTTGAGCGTAGCTTCCCCCCCCCCCCTAGACGGAGCCACGTAGTTTAAGAACGTCCCTTGCATGGTAGGATCACCGTGTCAATTTAGATGGCTATGACAGATGAGAATTGAGCAGCCATAAGAAACTTTGTCCTAAGGTCATTAAGATTACCCGAAAATACTGTATATCATTATTTATGTAGCGTTAAAGAAAAAGCTGTTAATCATTAGGGAAGTAAATAGAGGCTTTTTTAATGTTGATGTTTTACCAGTGCTTTCTACTGACGTTTATACAGGGTGCTCACTGGTGCGGTTTTCTATTTGTGACAGTTGTTGCCGCTTTGGATTTTTCACAACATTTGCGAAATTCTTGACTATGTGTTGATTGTAGGCTAAGAGGTCAAATCGTAGGTGTAAGTGTAGCTTTGGTAGAAGACCTAACTTCATTTAATAACCCTAATAAAAATAAATAATAAAAATCCAAGTGAACGAATTTACAGACCAAATATTGCTACAGAATATTATATCATCCGCGAACAACGTAACTTCTGACTGTAAAAAAAAAAAAAAAAAAAAAAAAAAAAAAAAAAAAAAAAAAAAAAATCAAATGGTTAATTAGTTTAATAAATAGCAGTGGCTCCAGCTTTCAAATCTGTTACACTCCTGCTCTTTCTTCCAGCTCTTTTGGTAGTGTATTTGCTAACTTAACTCTTGCTTCCTATCTCTTCAGTGCCATCCGGGAAGTCTTTTTCTGGTTAAACCCAAAGGTATTGTTTCTATATACAAGGTGTGGAGATGTGTTTGTGTGTGTGTGTGGGGAGGGGAGGGGGGGATTAACTGCGGGCAGCTTTTTTTCAGCTTTGTCTTTTCTTCTTTCTTCACCAAGAGCAACAGATTCTTGGGTTCTAATAACTTTAGCTGCTCGTGCTCTGCTAGAGCTACCACCTTAGGCCAGGTTTACGCCCGCAAGGCATGTCAAAAAAGAAGGAAAAATAAACTGGTGCCAGAAACTATTACAGACACAAAGTAGTAGTACAGTGCAGAGCAAATTGACATCTGTACTAAATAAAAAGTTTTGTCTCTAAACAAAATTTATTAACAAATAATACAGTAACACACTGCGGGAGAAGCACAGCTTGAGCAACCGACGTAACATTACATAAAAACACAAGCATCCGTTTGTCTGTCACTATTCGATAAGTTCTCGAAATTTCTTTACTATAACTGTTATTCATACCTAAAAAATGTCCTGGATCTTTCCTACAGGTACAAAGTATTTCCTTGTCAAAATCCATCAATATCGGCATAGTCATTTAGTCGAAAAATTAAATCCGTGGCTCATACAATCAAAAACAATTTTTAAAAATCTTTTCTTTCACCGGGTTTAAACCGTAGACCATGGTCCAAACATTTGTTAGCAAGGGCAAGGACCTTCTGAGCTACCAGACCGCTATACGCAAGATACTACAGAGACTGACACATCCTACGCGTCTGTCTATCACCGTTCAGTAATTTTTCAAAATTATATGACGATATGTATTATTTATAAAGAAAAAAGTATCCTATGTCCATCCTAATGCCTAATAGCATCTCCTTGTCAAATTTCATCACGATCGGATTAGCCGTTTAGCCCAGGAAACGTAACAAACAGACAGATAGAGTTACTTTCGCATTTATAATATTAGTATAGACGTAGTTGGACACCATGCTCTCTGTTATCTTGCCCACAACTGAGATCAAACAAATCCGTGTATTGACAGTGATTAAATGTTCGACAAAACAAGTGGCTTAATATATTCTCGTTTTTTATACCCACTGTAACCTCTTCTCATCCTCACGAATAATTTTTTGAATAGTGTATTTCATCAACAGAGTCCTTAAATTGTAATAAAAATTTCTAGTTGCTCATTCAATTATTATTTGATTGTAACATTCTTCCTGTACATACTCTTAATTTCTCGTTTAGATATTTCAAGTGTTCCCTACCACCCAAGCCACTTTCTTGCTTTATTATGGGTGAGAAATACATAGCTCTCACATTCACAACGTGATCGAAAAAACACAGTGCAAGAATTGAATACGACTGAAAACTAGCTATGAACGAATAACAGTTATGTGATATAGTTTTAAAGGGGAAACTGTGAACGACGGATATTCACAACACTTGGTATGTAAAGTAGCAGTGACCGATAGGAGAATGTTACTAGGTCAGGTAATATAGTTGAGAGGAAAGCTGTGAATTAAAAATTCTTTGAGGATGACATTTTTCTACGGAAGAAGTTTGTAATTAGCTCTGCAAACATTAAGATTTGTTTTAGAAACATTCTTTCACGAAATTCTACAGTGAAAAGTTTTGGGTTGTGAAAACACATTTTTCTCCTCTCCTGACAAGAACTGTTTCGATTCAGTACTCCAATCTTAGCTCGAAATAATCTCTTTTTTACAAAATACAGAGTACAAGTTACGTCCATAAGTATCTGCGTCGTACATTCCAATCTAATGAAAGAAGTTTTATGCCATTTACAAGCAATTTAAATTACAGATACAATGTCATTTAAGTGGCAAATAATATTAATTCATATCTTGTCTATCAATTTTCGTTTGTGTGAATATTAACACATATGAAATCATTAGAAAGGTATCTGTACAAATAATTCGAAAGTATTTGTTAGACTGAACGTATCTTTCACTTCTGTTCAACAGTTTGAGATATATAAATTCTGTTCCTTCTAATTTTTTATTTATTTTATTTTTATTTATTGATTTTTTATTCACAAAGAACAATTATCATATATATTATTTCTATAAGGTATTTTTTGTCACAAGCCTGTATCTTCCTTCATACTTAACCGAAATCAATGAATGCGGTGTCATTTTAAAGGTTATGGTCCCCACTTCGGGCATACCACATTATAAGAAAGGAATGTTCGGAATTCGATCCTTAAAGGGCAAAAATGTCAATATTTCTAAAATGCTGTTTTCTGTGTTACAAGTCATTTATCTCCCTAGATATCGATCTGAAATCGTTTAATGAAGTATCATTTTAAAGATTAAGATTTCCGCTTTAGTGACGTCATATATTAAGACAGAAATTTTTCGTAATTCGACCCTTAAAGGGCAAAAGGATCAATATTTTTGCAATTCGTTATTGTGTCACGAGCGATTTTTCTCCCCTAATATCTAACCGATATAGATAAATGAGGCATCATATTAAAGACTAAGGTCTCCGCCGTGGTAACACTATATTTTAAGAATGAAATTTTTCGTAATTCGACCCTTAAAGGGCAAAAATGTTAATTTTTCTAAAATTCATTTTTTGTGTCTTAAGCAATTTATCTCATTGGATATCTAACCAAAATCGAAAAATCAAGAAAGATTATGAGGAGTAATGTCTCAGATTTGGTGACATCATATTTTAAGAAAGAATGTTTTTGGAATTCAACCCTTAAATGGAAAAAAGTATAAATGCTTCTATTATGCATTTTTGTGTCACGTGCCATTTATCTCACTTGATATCCAACCGATATAGATAAATGAGGTATCATACTAAAGATTAAGGTCTCCGCCGTGGTAACATTATAATTTAAGATAGGAATTTTTCGTATTTCGACTCTTAAAGGGCAAAAATGTCAATTTTTCTAAAATGTGTTTTTTGTGTCTCTAGCTATTTATCTCCCCGGATATACAACCAAAATCGATAAATGAAGTAGGAGTATGAAGAGTAATGACTCAGCTTTGGTGACATCATATTCAACCTCGCTTTTCACCGAATTTTTTTTTTTTTTTCGCGAAATTTTCGCATGGGTCGCCTAGTACAATTTTAATGTGATATTGAATATTATGAGGCTATATTGTGAATCCCACAAAACCCTTCTTTTGAAAGAAATTTTAAGCAGTACGTTGAAAACTTCACGTTCAAATCCACATCCGGCCTTGTAATAAACATATACAGGGATTGAACGCTACTATTCATTAATTTAATAACTGAGGCGGTATTTCTCTGCATTGACGGACTTAATTATAATACTGACTGTAATGCGAGTAGTAATGAAAAGTAATATGAATTAATAAAACATATTCCTGAAAACTGTAGTGATCTGTGTCTGTGTCTTTCTTTATGATCAAATTACAAAGGTGCTTCTTTACAAATCGCAAAAAGGATCCTAACCAAATTTCTTCTTCGTGTTTTCTTAATAGCTTTGCTATTTTTCACGTAGCTTCATTGAAATTACGTTAGTTAATTTCTTCTTAATTTTTCTGAATTAACCTATGTTAAAATATACTGAAATCAAACCTTTGAGAACTAGTGGGACAAAATAATGATTTTTTTTTTTATATTTTGTTTTTTTTTACGATAAAGGTTAGTTATAAATCCCAAACAGAATCCTAACCAAAGTTTCTGCTTTATCTATTATTTTTCAATTTTTTTCACATAGCTTTATAAAAGTTATATTAGTTAGTTCCTTAATTTTTTAATTAGATTACGTACATACAGAAAACAAAAATTAGGTTTTTCAGAGATCTGGAGGAACTCCCGAAATAGGAAAATTGCTTTCGTAACATTTGCTAGTTAAAAAAAGAAGTTTCTGTAGACATTTAGGTTGTCAGGGGAAGGACCTAAACTGTATACGATTACAATTTTTACGTGTTATAATATTAACTTAATGTAAAAAGATGATTATTCAGTTACTTATATTTGATTGTTAAGAGAAAATGTTTGTAAGAGGGCGAATAGGAAATATCTGTTGTGACTCAGCGTATAGTAATGTGCAATGGTCTCTGTTGGGTTATAGAGAGAAGCTAAAAACGGGAAGAAAAGTCTGTTCGGGAGGAAGATGAATTTAGTTGTTCATAAGTGTGTCAAAATTAATAGTATTAAAAATGTGTTAATGAAGAATAAACAACCTAATTTTAAGAGTGTACAGTAATATTTTATTTGAACAACACGTAACAATATTTTGCATTTGAACAATATGTTTCCCCTGCAGATTAATTGACCTGATTGTTGATAAATATTTTGGTTATTGGCGATAACAAACGATAAATACCTTACAAGGTGTGGGCAAATGCTAGTATTTAACAGAAACGACAATCACAATCTTGAGCGTTGTGGAAGTAGAAAACATCCATTCGCTGCGTTTCTACGAGGGCTCCTGACATGAAGGAGAATAGTGTTCTGCAAAATCGAAAGTTATAGTCATTATTGAGATCCCGGTGTAGGTTGAAGCGATCTATTGCCGACAAGTTGTCTAAGGAAATGAGTGATAGTTGATTTCATACATGGTCTTCTAGGCATAGTTCAAATCCAGATTACTTAACAAAGTGATCTGCAATAATGTGTGTTTGTAAATTCATGTTCATTAAAAACAAAATAATTTTGTAAATATTATATAATTATTACTCAAAAATATTAGTGTTATCAAGGTGACAACTCATATAATGATTTGATCTTTGTTTAAATTGGTGCCAGGAAAGTCATTGGGACCATTGCTATTCATTATTCTAATGAATAATTGTTTTGATTGAAATTAGATTGTTTGCAGATGACATAATGCTATATAAAAGGATCAAAACGATAGAAGACTGTAAAAAGTTGCAGGGTGATCTGGACAGGATATCTAGTTGCGTTGGTAAACATGGGATGAAGATAAATGCAAAGAAGAGTCAGCTTATCAGATACACAGATAAAAAACAAGAGGTTAATTATGAATATAAGGTGAGGAAAGAATTGCTTGCTGAAGACTTGAAATGTAAATATCTTGGCATTACATTTGATAACAAGCTTAACTGGGCGGGACACATTGGACAGGTGGTAGGAAAAAGTTTCAAAATTCTGCACTTGTTGGAGAGAGTCATGAGGAGATGCACGAGAGAAGTAAAGGAATTGGGCTGCAAAACTTTTGTCAGACCACTGCTCGAATATGGTAGTGTCATATGGGACCCACATTTTGAGTATCAAATACAGGAACTGGAGAGGGTTAAAAAAAGGGCTGCTAGATTTGTTTCTGGAAATTATCGCAGAATGCAATCAGTGACGGATATGATAAAGGAGCTGGAATGGGATTCATTGCAAGACAGGAGGAGGATGAAGAGGGTCATGGGAGTGTACAGGGCGTGTACTGGCGATGAGGCATGGAAAGATATTGGAGTAGGTATGAAAAGTAGTGCATGGAAGGGAAAAGATGACCATGACAATAAGCTGGACTCGATTTCAGGCACGAGGGTGTGGAAAGATTTTCTTTTTTGGGTAAGGGTGTCATGGATTGGAATGAGATACCAAGGGAAATGATGAATAACTTACCGAAAAAGTTAAAATAATTTAAAGTCAAAATTTGTAGAGGACAAATGTAGGTGGGTGCAGGATAGGGGGAAGAAATTGCCACCGTAGCGTGTGCTCCATTGCAATTAAATTAAATTAAAATTTGGAAACAGGTATAACAGGGCCAGATCGCAACAATAGGTGCAGTGCAATACCAGCTCAGACTCACAGGTATTGATTGCAGCCAACACAATGATTGGGACAATTGTCCTGGTGAAACAGTTTCTTTTTTGACAATATGTCTCTTTTTAACTTGCTGTACAATGTTAACACAATATGACCTAGTGCTGGCTTCATCCTTTTTCAAGAATTCTGGAACAAATATACCGTAAACAATACAGAAGACATACACTATCATTTTTCCGCATAATGAACAGGCTTCGTCCTCTTTAGTGGGCGATAACCTGCTCGATTAAACTGCATTTGATTTTAGAATAAGGTATTGGCTCTGATCTCAACCACTGTAGTAAATAGTTCAAAACATTTGCTAGATTTTCTTCAAATTATACTAGATATTACACACACCTTTCTAATCACCAGGTTTTGATTTGCTCTAAAATGTTTTGGCTTTCAAGAGGTGGAATCCTTTCTAGTGTTAAGGTAGTGGTCAGAATGTCAAATACTGCTGATTGAAATGTCTTCTCAATCTGCAGAACTGTTATAGCTCTGTTTGTCATTAGAAATTCATTTACGAAATGAACATTTTCTTGAGTGATTGTCTCCGCTCTCCTTCTTTGGAGGGATTTTATTCCGAGCTGGATTTCTCCGTTAAATCCGAATACCCACATTTGCATCGTGCAGTAGTCAGGAGCACTCTTTTCCAATGTTGTCAACAAATGTTAACTAATTTCCTTGGAAATATTGCTTTCCTATAAAAACAGTTAATTGTAAAAAACAATCTTTCTACAATTCAATTTAACGTCCACCTCATCCAATTTCAGCATATACAAGAAAACAGTTGTTTGATAGATAATGTTGAAATCTTGAACAACGTTCTAAATATTACTAAGAAACTTAATTTTTTTTTAATATTCCACGATTTCATTTTCCTGATCAAACCAAGAACATGTGGCTGGATCTAAGATCACTAATAGTGAATTAAGAGGCATTTACTTATTACGTAAGAACGATATTACTGGGCAACGCCAGTAAACTTAAATAAATTGTATCAGAACTTCAATAAATAATAATAATATCTATTTAATTAAATTGCAATGGAGCGCATGCTCCTGTGGCAATTTCCATACACACCCATCATCCCCATTTCCTGCACTCACCTACATTTGCCCTTTACAAATTTTAACTTTAAATTCTTTCAACTTTTTGGTAAATTATTCATCATTTCCCTTGGCAACTTATTCCAATCCCGCCATCCGTAACTAAAGATGTGAATCTTCCTACACCCTTCTGAAATTGAGTGATCTTTTCCCTGCCATGCATTACTTTTAATTCTTACGCCAATATCTTTCCATGCCTCATCACCAATATACGGCCTGTACTCTCCCATGACCCTCTTCACCCTCCTCCTGTCTTCCAACGAATCTCATTCCAGCTCTTTTATCATATCTGTTACTAATTGCATTCTGCGATAATTTGCAGAAAAAAAATCTAGCAGCCCATTATCAACCTCTCCAACTCTTGTCTTTGAAACTAAAATGTTGGTCCGATACAACACTACCATATTGAAGCAATGGTCTGACCAAAGTTTTGTAACCCACTTCCTTTATACATTTCTGATATTAACTTACAGTATTACAAACTTCATTCTTCAATTATGAATTGCAAATCGATATTTAATATGTTTGAAATTTTTTTGTTTAAGCGGTTAGAATTCGTCGAAATCATACTATCATGGAACTTACTGTTCTGAGTGTCACCAATTGTATGACTAAATATTACCGTCCACAGGCAGAAAAAAGTCAGGCACGCGCAGAAAGCTCAAGTCAAAATAAACCAAGAGGTATTCAGCTTACCTGTTGCATTATTTTGATTTAAATACTTAAATTGTCGTTACGCTGGTTCATCTTCTATTTCTGTCATTGATACTATACAGGGTGTTACAAAAAGGTACGGTCAAACTTTCAGGAAACATTCCTCACAGACAAACAAAGAAAATATGTTATGTGGGCATGTGTCCGGAAACGCTTACTTCCGATGTTAGAGCTCATATTGTGGACGGCTGTGATACAATACGCCATTCTCCAGGGCTGCATCAGCGCATCAGGGATTCCATGCGACGGAGGGTGGATGCATGTATTCGCGCTAACGGAGGACATTTTGAACATTTCCTGTAACAAAGTGTTTGAAGTCACGCTGGTACGTTCTGTTGCTGTGTGTTTCCATTCCATGTTTAATGTGATTTGAAGAGAAGTAATAAAATGAGCTCTAACATGGAAAGTAAGCGTTTCCGGACACATGTCCACATAACATATTTTCTTTGTTTGTGTGTGAGGAATGTTTCCTGAAAGTTTGGCCGTACCTTTTTGTAACACCCTGTATACGGAGCATCACACCTCTGTGGTGAGAAACAATCGATTAATCGGTTTTCGTAGAATCAGCGATACGTGTAATCGTCAGTCATTTGCAGATTCAGTGGATAATTCCCCTAAAGAAGATTCCAGGTGGAGATTGAAACACTGGTGACAGAAAAAAAAGGTGAAACAGCAGAAAAATTACACAAAAATATTTCAATAAACATTATATGATGGCTGTGAAAAGCTAACTAAGAATCTTACATTACCAACGGTATTAGTGGGCGAAAATCCGTACTTGTAAAGTTCTGAAGGGTGTAAATATTTGTTGCAGGATGATCCAGACCTGGAGTTGTGCAGCTTGGAGCCAAAACAGAAAGCGCATACTCGCCTCTCCAAGTCCTGCAACGTGCAATCTAAGGTCCGGCCCATCAGAATACGGCTCGGCTACGGTGACATCAAGAAATAGCCCGTCCTCAAGCAGCTGACAAATTTGTGATGTTCTCTTCTGAAATAACAAAAAAAGTAAAATAAAGAGTGCTTTTAAAACGATTATCACTATCGGTTTCTTTTCTTGCTCTTAAAACACTTTCTGCTGACAGATGTTGGCATGGATTGGAAACCTCTGACAATAGGTGGTGTTATAGTTTTAAAGCGGCAAAACTAAAAAATATCTATTGATGTGCATTGGAATCAATTCAGCATGTCTGTGACTCTTAATTTTTTTGTGTCCCAATTCATAGTTTTTCTTCAGTGGAACGAGCTACTTTCGACTGTTGGCCAGATTTTATAAACAGATTCCGGATTAAATTGAATTCCCAAAAAAATTATCACCCTGTTTTTGAAAAAGGAACATTGGTGTTGAATAAGGACACCACAGCGCCATCAAGATTTTCAAAAGGCTTGGAGGCAATCTGTATTATCTTAGAGAACAGTGGAGAGGTGGGAAAAACACTTCAATTAGTGCCATTATCCATCTTTCTTTCTTTTTTTTTTTTAACTGCTTTACGTCTCTCAACAGCGAGGTCTTTAGAGACGGGAAAGGATGGGGGCAAGGAATGGGAAGGAATTCGGCCATGGCCTTTTTAAGGAAGCATCCTGTTATTTGCCTGGAGTGATTTGGGAAACCATGGAAAACCCAAATCTGGATGCCCGGACGGGCCCATCTTTCCATTGTTCTGTAAGATAATGCAGATTGTCTCCAAACCTCTTAAAGACCTTGATAGTGACAAAAATACATTAGCTATCCAGCTTGTTTCAACGCATGTAGGTGATGTTAGAAGGAAGAGTTCATTTGCTCGGATGTAAGGTAAAAAGATCGCTATAGTATTTCTGTAAACTTTTAATTTAATTTAATTTAATTGCAATGGTGCGCACGCTCCGGTGGCAATTTCCCTACACCCCCATTTCCCCCCTTTCCTGCACTCACCTACATTTGTTTGCCCTCTACAAATTCCAACTTTTAATTTTTTCAACTTTTCCGGTAAATTATTCATCATTTCTCTTGGTAATTTTTTGCAATCCCTAACAAAAGAGAATCTTCCCACACCCTTGTGCCTGAAATCGAGTGCCAGCTTGTGGTCATGGTCATCGTTTCCCTTCCATGCATTACTTACAATTCTTACTCCAATATCTTTCCATGCCTCATCACCAATATACGCCTTGTACACTTCCATGACCCTCTTCACCCTCCTCCTGTCTTCCAATGAACCCCATTCCAGCTCTTCTGTCATATCTGTTACTTTTTGCGTTCTGCGAAAATTTAGAGAGGTAAATCTAGCAGTAATTTTCTGCACCTTCTACAACACCTGTATTTGATACTCAAAATGCGGGTCCCATACTACACTACCATAACCAAGCAATGGTCTGACCAAAATTTTATAACTTTTCAGGCTACATATCAGTTTAAATTATGAAAGAATTTTCGTATCATTAGTTTCAGAAATAAAGAAGGATTTGTAGAAATCATGGGACAAAATGAAAATCCCGAACATTCTGAGAACTGATGGGTTGCGATTTTTTATTTCGTATCCATCAATCTTATATGAAAGCCATGAGCGTGTCCAGGTGTAAGCTGTTGTTATGGAAGATATTTACTCCTCCATGCAAACATCAGAGAAGACATGAGGTTATTTTTTCTGTTGTCTTTCTGAGTGTGACATATTTCGTGTTATACTGTGGATAACTATGATATTACGCGGGTTCTGTGTAGAGTGTTGTGGATGAGAGAAATAAGACGGTGAAACAAGCTTCCGGCCCATTCAGGCATACTCTTCCGAAAGACGCCAAACATGTCAGGCTTAACGTTACCATCCGAAGGACACATCACCATTAACAGTGCGCATGCCCTCACTCTATACGCATTACTGAGAGTTTTGGGTTTAAACAATAATTTGGCGCTCAATTTGTGTGATTAGGAGCTGTGCACCACAACTTCTACCGTGCAGGCCAAGCTCTGATGGTGGAAACCTCCTCCACCAACAGGACTGAACTTTCGAACCTTGGTATGAGAGAGCATCACTAAATCGTTAAAGCAGACATACGAGCCATGTTCAACATGGACAAATCAATAATGACATTTGTTTTTCACATTGGTTTAGCGAAAACGTTCGGGAAAATGAAAGGATTATCTAATTTTAGTAATGATTATGATTTTAAAATGTTTGTTTGATTACACTCGTGAGAGAAGAGGAGCTCCGAACATATAATAAAACAAGTGTATGCTAACTCATAGATTAGTCATTTCGTTTCTACAGAACCTGCTTCTCTACAGGCGCAATCCCACGGCGCGTGGTAGGCAGGACGCGCCTTTCATCTTCTACCGCCTGGCGGTGGGTCGAGACGCGCCGTACCTGCTAGCATATGTGGCAAAGATGAGAGACGTGCCGTGGGAATGCACCTTCATAGTTTTGTTGAAAGTATGCGCCAGTAGCGTCAAAAGGAATTACATATCTACATCTACATCTACATATATACTCTGCAATTCACAAAATTGTGGGTGGCAGAGGGTGCTCAGCACCAAAGCTAATCTCTTTGTTGTGCATTCCAATCCCTAATGGTACGAGGGAAAAAAGAATTCATATAAGAATCATTGCGGCACCTTATTTCTCTAATCTTATCTATCCTGTCATTCCGGCTCAAATAGATTGGTGGACGAAGTATTTCACTACACTCGTGAGTGAAAGTGGGAGTACGCATGTTTACCAATAAGTTTAAACGAAACGTGTGTCGTCTATCTACCAGAGACTCCCAGACTAGTCTACTAATCAGTTCTGTGAAGCTTTTATAAGGATTGTAGCAAGCGGTCACGAATCGAGCGGCTCTTCTCTGTACTTTCTCTATACTTTCGATCAACCCCTTACGAAACGGATCCCAAATGGCACAACAATAGTCCAAATGTCGACGCACAAGAGTTTGTACGCTATCTCCATTGTTTGTTCATTACAATTTTTCAATATTCGACCTATGAATCGCAGCCTAGAATTAGCTCTACCTACCAACGAATTAATGTGTAAGTCCCATTTCATGTTCCTTTGTACTGTTACTCCCAAATATTTCATAGAATCGACTGAATTGTTTAACTCGTATTTCTCAACAATTGGATTCTTTTTGTTAGTTATGCTCATTGTCTTGCACTTTTTTACAATTTAGCGTAAGTTGCCACTCAGCGCACCATGCCAAAATAATATCCAGATCACGCTGAATTTCTAAGCAATCGGCCAAATTCCTTACTTCCCTATAAATAACCGCATCATCAGCAAACAATCTAAAAAGGCTTTTCACTTTGTCTCCGAGATCGTTTATAAAAATTAAAAAAAGAAGTGGTCCTATTACACTTCCTCGAGGTACCCCCGATGTAACATCTAGACTAGAAGAACTTTCTCCTTCAACGACGACATACTGCGACCGACCAGTTTTTAATCCTTTATCCATTCACAAAGCTGATACGATATACCGTACGCTCGTAGCTTCGCTAAAAGGCGGTTGTGTGGCACAGAGTCAAAGGCTTTCTGAAAATCTAAAAAAATGGCATCTACTTGTGAACCTGCATCAATAACTTTCATTACGTCGTGTGTAAATAGGGCCAGCTGTGTTTCACATGATCTTTTCTTCCGAAATCCGTGTTGATATGTAGTAAGCAAATTATTATCGTCTAGAAATTTCATAATGTTCGAGCATATAATATGGTCCATAACTCTACTACAAACAGATGTTATACATATACTATTATTTAAGGCTAATCACAGCATTTTAAGGTGCTGGGATTGGAATTTCCGTTTATTGAGAAGTAGCAGTTGCCCGCAACCTGATTCGCGCTGACTGGTGTTATACACGCTTCTGTCTTAAGCTGAGTTCCCACGGAGCGTTGTTTGGTAAGACGCGCCGATTCTCAGAGAAACCGGCTTCTACCCGTCGCCAGGCGTTAAAGATGAAAGGCGCGTGTAGCTGAAACGACACTAGGTTAGGAGGTGTCGGGGGGCTAACCTGAAGCTGGTTATCCACTACGCGCGGCAAACCCTCGAACACTGGCTCGCGCGGTGATACCTGGCACCAAGCCAGGTATCGCCGCGCGAGCCAGTGTTCGTGTTTCTGTTGACAAGCGCGGCTGCCGCGCG
>JARYHS010008074.1:48501897-48587639 GCA_031002005.1 Vandiemenella viatica
AAATACTTTAGGAACGTCTGTTTTAGAGAACAGAGTTTCGGGTATGTTGGAGATCTATTTTAGATCATTTTTATGGCAGAGTGAATGTGAGAACCATAGTTATAAAACAGATTCAGCACAGTTAGACAGTATTTATGAATAAGACAGCATCTCTCAGCGCGGCTAGACTGATGATGAATGTAGAAACTAAAAATGATGTACAATTAGGGTCCCTCATCTTTCTTATGAACGACGCTTCCAAACATCCGTTTTTATAGCACGAAAAATTGAGATCTACTACATATGGATTACCGGATAAAACGGGTATTTTAAACTCTTCAATTTGGAATGTATATCGATACATTTTTCTGGTGTTTTATCTCAGTTAATGACATTAGCTGTATCTAACTTTCAATTAATTATCTACGCTATTACGTTTATTTCAGTAGGGTAGTAAGACATTAACATACTCACAGTTCCTTCTGCACTAAATTTTTTAACCATTTTTTTCAAAATTTCATCGATCCTCGTGGGTGAGGCGTAACACATTGATCTGCAATTCAGGAGGACGCCGGTTCGATACAAGATCCGTTAATAAAGATTTCTGTTGTTTCTAGAAATGACCCCTACTTAATTACATCATATTTCCTTCCCCTTCTTTATCCGCAACCCTCTCTCTGCTCTAATAATCCTGACCATAAAGGAATATTAAAAGAAATTAAACTTAGTCTCTGGGAACTCTTGTACTTTTTTCATATCCATTTTAAAAGGAGTTTATGACGAACTTCTATTTGTGAAGCCAATTCAATGCCTCTCGGGAATTTCTTACGTTTCTTGTTAGCCTTAACAGGCTATTGTAGTAAATATCATCAAAACACTGCTATCGTAGATAAAGAAATCACAAAATACTGTAATTTTCGGCCGCCGCGTGACAGTTTTTCTATTAGCTGCACATGCGGCTCTGTCATGACTACCCTGCCCCGATAATCCTTTTTTTTTTTTTTTTACTTATGGCTTTACGCCTCATCGAGGTCATTAGAGGCGGGCTGGGACTGGTAACAAGAAACGGAAGTAATTCGGCCATGGCCTTTTGAAGGAAGCATCCCGACATTCGCATAGAGTGATTTGGGAAAACTACGGAAAACCCAAATCTGGATGCCCGAATGGGGATTCGAACCGGAGTCCTCCCGAATGTGAGGCCAGAGCGATAACCACTCAACCACCACGCTCGGTCCCGATAATCCTACCGGCGAAGGAGGACCTGCAGCTTTACGTGGAATCCGAACTACGGAGCGTTCTAACGTGCTCCACATGAACAAAGCAAAGGTCTGCCAAAGGTGGAGGCAAAGGTCAGTTTTAAGGCTCGTAAAACCGAGGATCTTGCGTTTCCCAGTCACACGCCTTAACCAACTGAGCCACTGGACTGCTGTACATATAGTAATTCAGTCTTTTGCAGATCAACATATCACGGAGCAAAACGTTGTTTCTAAAGTGAGGTATATGACCTCACTGTCTGTGTAAATTAATGTTAAATCATTTTTATAAGAAAAACGTAACATTAATTATGCAGTTTTGAGTTCAGAGCGAAGATCATAAAACCAGGAGAGAAGGACGCTCTTTAGCTTGCTAAACCCAGAGATAGCTCCTATGATGGGGGAATGACTTGAAGCTGATTTTGGTGGAGCGAAGAAAGGCTGCATTTATATTGAAAGTACAAGCCCGAGGGCATGAAGAGATAATGTTGAATAAGTTACCTGTTATTGGTTAGCTGAGAAAAAGTTAATGAAATTATACCAAAGAAATATGAATTACGAGTGCTATAATAAACAAATTGATTTGAAGTTTACAAGAGAATTACGGTTTATTGAATAAAAGGGAAGTACTAGTGTAACTGCTAATAACAGACTAAGTAGTAAAGAGTACTATTTTCAGATGTTAGCGTTGGCAGAAACCGTGGTATTGTTATAGTGATAGCTTGGAAAGATGAAACAAGCTGAACAAACCAGTATCGGGAAGCGGAATGTGTAAAGTAATTTACGTAACGTCCTCCTCAGCCATAAATACAAGACATAAGGCGGGGGAGAAGCGCGATTTTTCTCTGTTCCTCATATTATTGCATTGTTCTTAGCATCTGTTTAATGCGTTGTAATATCCTGTTTCTACCAGCATTGGTTTCGTCGCTTATCCATATATTTACTAGACATTTTATCCCGACGTTTTGTGAGACAGGGGAAGGTTGCACATTCCTGTCTGGCGTCAAGTTGCCGGCGCTCGACTGTGTCTTTTGTTAAGCCGCGTTCCCACTATCTCTTGTAACGGTAGCGGAACGGGACCTTATTAGCCGAAGTGTAGGGACGAGCGCGCGCCGCAGGTTAGCCCTAGCTTACCTCGCAGCCACCTCCCCACCACGTTGCCTAGTGTCGTTTGGCACAGAGCACTTTACAGCAAAAGAAGGGGGTGCGCACCGCCGCGCTGCTGCAAACCGATAACAACAGCGCACCTGTACACACGCCTGTGATGTTTACCGACTCAGAGTGGGTAGCTGCGTCTCATCTCCGCTAGCAGAGGCTGCCCTGTTCCCATGGCGTGTTGTTGAGTATTCGTCCCGTCCCGCCTCCGTTACAAGAGATCGTGGGAACGCGGCTTTAGTTTCACGTAGGTAGAGATGGCGCCCCCGACGAGTGGTCAAGTTGCAGTATCACTGAGTGGTGGAGCCCTGTAGATTACGCACGCGTGTATGTGTGGATGCGGACTCCAAATACGTGGAGGCTGCGATTTGTCTCGCCATCTTTTTGGTGTGGTGGCCTCATGAGCCTCCATGAGTGAACACACACCATTTAGTGAATGGTGTTAAAAGTGTTTCTTCATCGTGCAGGAAACCTCCAGGCTGCCAACGCCGATAGCCGCCTGTAGTTACGATATATTTCATATCAACATTTCACCCAGTATACGCCCAAACTGAAGGAGTCTCTTGCCCTTTCTCTCCCTAGACAGGAATGTTTTTGTTGACTGGATAAAGTTTTCTTCCATTTGTTTTCTTTATTGTCCGAGTCTCATTTTTGATGTAACATTAGAATAAGATTTTCCACGTTTCAATTGTGCCACTAAAACGTGTTTTTTTTTCTAATGGATATTTTTGTTTATAAACTGATTTTTTTGTTATTATTCGAGTTGTTTTGTTGTAATTATATTGTGTCAGGTAAACTTACACCTGTCCATGCGAAGTAAAATATTCAAAAAACATTTTTTAAACCGAATCTCGCATCTCATGCAGAGAACATGAATGTTTCTGGTCATGAAGAACCAAGACATTTCAGCGTTCTGGATTTAGTACGTGTGTAAATTAAATTTCCAAAAAAATATCAGGCACATGAAATTTTTTTATTTTGTTCAGTGAAACATTCTTTCGCTGTCTTAGGTCTTTTATTATGTTTAATGCAGTTAGCACAGTACGCCAATTTATATCATAAACTATATACCTTACGGGCACCATGAATTTTAATACGTGATGCAAGAAATTTAAATGATTTTTTAATACCTCTATTAGCAATAAAGGCCTAAGTCTGCCATTCCAATTTTACATATTAAATACTTATATCAGCTAATAATTACATTTGGTCCCATTCCTTCAATATCCCTTCAGTATCCCCTCAATATCCCCTGCTGTATCAAAGTCCGTTAGTTGCCTCAAAACGTCCATCTTAGGTTAACTCACTTCCGATTTGATTCTGACGGGTATCCGAGACACTTGAGACTCCCGTGCTTTCTTATAAGCCGATTCCCACAGCCAAAACGGCGTCAGCTCAGCATCGTAGAATTCCAAGTCACTCTGCAACAGAAAAGGAAATAAAACGCCGCAGCTCCATTTATCACTAGCACTACAAATCTTAGGTATCTCTCGCCAACCCAAGGTTTTTGAGCAACAATAATCTTTAAGTATTTTAGGGTTGCAACGTAGGTCATATTTGCGGATGTTGATGCGGATGTTCAATGCTTGACACCTGCGGATGCCGATGTTTTGCGGAAGCGGATGTTTTGTCGAAGCGGATTTTTATGGATGCGGATTTTTTGTGGAAGCGGATTTTTACAGATCTGGATGTTTTGTGGAAGCGGATTTTTACGGATGTGGATGTTTTCTGGAAGCGGATATTTACGGTTGGGGATGTTTTGTGGAAGCTGATTTTTACGAATGTGGATGTTTTGCGGAAGCGGGTTTTTACGGATGTGGATGTTTTGTTGTTTTGTGGAAGCGGATTTTTACGGATGTGAATGTTTTGTGGAAGTGGAATTTACGGATGTTTTGCGGAAGCGGATTTTACGGATGCGGTTGTTTTGCGGAAGAAGGTGCGGATGTGGAAAAATAAATTTAAAGCCAAAATAAGAATATATTTATGCCACGTATATATTTTTTCATAAGTAAAGTCTATTTCTATATAATACTGCCCATTATTAATATATTTTTGCCTCATCTTGCAACAATAAAAAACATGGGATGATTTCACAGGTGAATTAAATTATTTACATAAGTACGCGCGCGTATAAAAACCAATTTTTATCATATGAACTTTGGAGTTCGTGGCTCGACTAATTCAAGCGTCAAGCACAAGTCCACGCCACCTGACATCTTCGTGCTCACTTTTTTTTTTTTTTTTTTTTTTTGCTTAAAGTTATACGCTTCGTCAACGTCGAGGTCATTAGAGGCGTGAAAGGATCGGGGCTAGGAAATTGAAGGAATTCGGACATGACCTATTTAAAGGAAGCATTCGCCTGCATTTATTTGGGGAAATCATGGACGCAACAAATCTGGATGCTCGTACGTTGAAGATGTGAAGAAAAGTAAAGAACGCGGTGAGGATGTGGAGGAAAATATGAAATATGTGCCTAACTACTCAGTTAGGATGGTCTTCACACTGGAGCAGGAGAAGAAACTTTAAAAGTTACCTCATTCATGTGTTCTAAAATGTACTATGGCCTACTAGTTGAAGATTGCAGAAGAGTTGCATACGAAATGGCAGTGATGAACAAAATACCATGACCTAAATCATGGGGAAAAAAGAAAACTGCCAGGAATTGACTGGTTTTACGGTTTTCTGAAAAGGCACCCCAAAGTTCATCCACAGAACCCCTGAGGCTTGCAGATGTCTCGTGCTACTTCGTTCACCAAACAGAATATAGATGTGTTTTTTAATAACTTGTAAATACTGTACAAGCAGCACCCAAAATTTTGAGATGGGACGAGGGTGTTCAATTTGGCTGAAACGACCAAATCAACTGTGCAAAAACCCCAACGAATAGTGGTTGTAAAAGGCGTCAAGCAATCGTGTAAAGCTACAAGTGGAGAAAAAGGCAGTAATGTCACCACAGTGTCCATAATTTCAGCATCTGGCAGCCCTATTCCGCCAATCATAATTTTTCCACGTGTCATTTCAAGGAGTACAAGAATGGAGGAGCCTCTTCAGGCACCACTGGGCTTAGCCATTCCTAGCGGTTGGGTGACATCAGAAATTGTTGTGGAAGTTATTAAGCATTTCATTCGCCATACTGCAATTTTGGAGAGAACCCCGCTCTATTAATCTGTGACAATGTAGAAAGTCACTTGTCCTTGGAAGCTCTCATGCTATGCAAGGAGAATGGCGTCTCAGTTTTGACTTTACTTTCCCACTCATCCAACAAAATGCAACCACTGAATGTTGCGGTTTTCGGGGCGTTTAAAATGTATTATAATACAGCTCTTGGATGATGCAGACACTGGTAAAACTGCTTCAACTTATAATACAGCATCCTTTGTGAACACAGCTCATCAGAAAAGCATGACACCTTCCAATATAATTGCAGGTTTGAAAAAAAGTGAAGTATAGGCCTATCCATTTGATCGAGATGTTTTTACCGGAGCAGACTTCTTATGCAATAATGTGACTGATCGACCGCCTCCTACCGTTGTGGATGACCAAACACCAAAGACAAATGGTTATGCAGTGCCAAGTGATTCGCTCAACGTTTTCCTCCCTCAAGTAGAAGAAGGATCAGCTTCAGACCATACAGTCATCAGTGTCCTTGATCCAGGAGCTGGTCCAAGTCATGATTTCCTATCTCCCGAAGATTTTAGTGGGTATCCAAAAGCATGCGAACGAAAAACTGATCCAACGCAGAGGAAGAAAGGCGAGAGTATGATTGCTACGAGCAGTCCAGATATGATAGCCTTTGCAGAGAAGCCGAATCCAGTTTCCAGAATAGAGTCAGCCAAAAGGAAGTTGTACGTAATTCAACCGAAACCAAAGAAGAAGAAAATCTGGTAAAGAAGCTACAGTTCATTCGTCAGATGAAGAAGACGATGAAGTCTTTGAATATGCAGACACGGACGACGACGTGGACATAAGCCTAGATGAGGAGATTTTTTTCTGTTGAGCCTGACCGTTTTGCAGAATCGAATCGTCTTCCTGTTTTAGGAGATTATTTTTTGATCGAATTCAAGATTAGAAACCATTCCAAAATTCTACGTTGGTCGAACCACCAAGATGAAAGATGGTGAGGGGGACTACGAGGCCAAATTACTAAGACACCGAAAATGCAACACCTTTATCGAGCCTCTTGTGGATGACATAGCAGCGGTTAATGACAAAGACACTGTTGGAAAAACCTTGTATGTCTCAGGGCACTAAAAAACAAAAAGGTTTCATCTCATTCGGGGTTGATTTTGGCAATTTGAACATGGGGTAAACGTGAAATAATTTATTTTTGGTGCTTTAATAACTTGAACTCGTTTTCCATTCTAGATATCTGTTTTTTTTTTTATTAATTCAAAAAATAAAGTTTTTGTGATTTATGGCGATTTATTCAGCTGTTTCAAGATACCCCATGCCCTGTTTCATTGTACACCATGCATGGGGCACAATGAAGCAAAATTATTTTTTTTTCTTTTTGAAAATGGCCGCTCATGGTCACATATGGTTTCTATAATAATGGTTGATGCATTTGTTTCATAGCTTATACCGTCAGATAACAGGAAAAAATTAAAATGTTGAAAAAATAAATTCAGGTTGAGAGCTGTGGGCATAAACAACTACTGTGTTTCATTGTGCCCCATCCTCCCCTACGTTGTATAGCATCTGGAAGATATGAGCTATAATAAAAGTGGCGCAGTGAAAATCATAAGAGGGTTCTGTTATTCAACCAATAATCTAAACCAAGAAAGTCAAAAGCAAATTATGGGATTCTGCGATAATGGTTGCGCCGCAATTTGATGATGGATTCTTACGTAAATTGACCAGACAAATCGAAAGTAAAGAATAAAATATTTCGATATCTTACATAGTTCTCGAGATACCGAATCACAAATTTGAGATGCGTCCTGGACCAGTCCACGCCACAAGAAACTACTCACTGGAAGGGCGCAATGGTGTTTTGCCTTCTTAGCGATAGTGTTTTGGTTTAAATGCGGCATGAACCAGAAAAAAAGTCGCCAAAGACTTAAGGTACTATACCTATAACTAATTTTTAACATCCAGTATCTCCTGAACTAAGAGAGATATGAAACAATTTTTACAATATAATCGAGTTCCACAACAATCCATCATCATATTCCTGCACCACAGTTATGACAGGTCGCTACACAATGAGTGTACTGTTGTAAGTTTTTGATTTTCACGCAGTGATATTAACAGAAGTTGTGGATTAATTGTAGACCGAACTGCAACTTGGACTTGAATAGGAACAGATCTCAGTGGGAGTCTGTTTTTCTCCACTAGTTCGAAACTGGTACTGACCTGATAAAATTTGTTTCAACTGCTTCAACACGTGTCCTTTTCACGTTTTGTGCTCTCCTTTTTCGGAAATGTCGTCACAAATTAAATTAAATTAAAAATGGCAAAATATAAGATACCACGCACCCGCGAAATGTTAGCAGCACTGCAGAAATGACAAAAAAAAATTATCGGTACAGAGAACATATCAACCTAAATAGTTTTCGTTTTTTCATAGTGGTCGTGGTTAGGTTGAAATTAGACCTGGACCAAGAGAAATTAACCGAAAATTCGCTCTGTGGTATCTATCTCGTAAATGGCGTATTTGTTTAAAAGTGTATATTATTCAAAATTTCTTGGCTTACAACGGAAGCAACCGACTGTCTCTGATCGCTTGTATCGATTCTGAGATGGAGAGCTTTGTTGTACAACACGACAGACAAATGTTTTCTATTTGCTAATTTTGTGCGACTTTTTACAGCGGAGGGAAGCTGAATGGCAAGAAAACAGAACAAAGGATTTAACCAAGATTTTAAGAGATTATCGTAATATTTAGATCGCGATACCGCTGCAATCTTAAACGCCTCGCGAAGTAAACACAAATATCACATGGTATCCATGACGTCACTCTTCCGGCTATGACGTATTCGGCCTTTGCGATACAACAAATGTCACTAGCGGGACTGCACGGAAACTGGGGGTTTTCGAGCGCGGAGAAATTAAACGTTGAATTTTCCGTCATTACCTGAAGAAAAGAAAATACCAATGGAAAATTTCAACCGTAATTACAATCGTGTTTGGTATCGGTATCTAGAACATAGTCCATCCATGCAATTGTAGATTACGATACCATAAATATTACTAATTTAAAAATGTAATTACGTATTAAGAGAAATATTAATTAGAAATTGAAATCACTGTTTTCAACATCTTCGGTATCGCTATCTAGTATAAACTCCACCCGCTTAGTACTAGATAGCGATACCTTAAATTATTACGAATAAGAAAACTGAATGATAGATGAATGGAACAATTAATCGGAAATTTCAATCACGGATACCAATATTTTTACATTTTTGGTATCGCTATCGACTATACAGTCCATCCGCGTAATACTAAAGGAACATACCATATATATTACATACATCAAAAATTAATTACATATAGAAAAAAAAATATTAATCAAATACTTGCACCACTTTTCCCAACATTTTCGGTACAACTATCGAGTATATAGTCAATATGGTTAGTACTAGATGCCGATACCATATACGACCACAAAGAAGAAAACTATGGAAATATTAATTAGAAATATCAATCGCTGATTTCAAGATTTTTCTCATACCTATCTACATATAAGCATTCGGCGCAACACTAAGGGTCATACCATATATATTACGAATTTCAAAATTTAATTACATATGAAACGAAATATTAATCAAATACTTGCATCACTGTTTCAATCATTTTTAGTATTGCTATCGAGTATATAGTACACCCGCTTAGTACTGGATGGTGATACCATATGCGATCACGATGAAGAAAACTTAATTACGTGGGAATGGAAATATTAATCGGAAATTCCAAACAGTGTTTGCAACATTTATCGCATCGGTATCTACTATATTGTTTATCTGTGTTATACTAGTAGCCGATACCTCGCATTAGTACGGATACGAATATATAATGGTATATGCATACGAATATTAAGTGCAACTTTCATTCGCTATTTTAAACATGTTACGCATCGTTATCTACAATATAATCAATGCATGTAATCTTAATTTGTAAATGTAATTTCAGTTTTAAAATAAACTACTGAAATGTGAGAAAAGCTTCTAACACCGCTTACCCTTCGTTACTGGCCACTAATAAACATGTTAGATATAATAAAAAATACAAACTTCCGATCTATCCATAGAATGATAGTAGTACCAGTCTCTAAAAAAACCATCAATATCTGTTCCATACAACTACCGATGATACTAAATGAAAATATGGTTTCATATACTGACCGAGTTGAATTACAAACAGAACAAGATTTACTATATCTTATATCTCAAAAATTTCCTTCGTTTCGTAATAAATTTACATTAAGAAACTTCAAACCATAAAATTCTAATACTCAGCGGATAAACATTAGAACAGATCAAAAACTATTCAAACTATTAACAATCAATAATACATTTATTTATAAGCTATATAAACTATATATAAAAACTCGTTAGCCAACTTACAGAATGGATAAAACGTAGCAGCTTGGTCACATGGTTGAGAGCAAAATTTAAAACACATGAAACATACTTAAAATAATATCTCCTACGTTAAATAAATATAAACCATATAGCCAACGTAACAAAAAAATTAAAAGCAGATAAATAAAAAACATTAATTAGACGCCACATCTCTATTGCACGGAGGGTACACAGACACAATATCACCAAGAAACTGACGGAACACACATGCACTCTCAGACACATTCCTTCTCCACGCAAACTCGAGATGAGTTTGCAAAGGTGTCTTAGGCCGCTTACCCTTCCCTATATGGGATTTAATAGCGGAGCACTGCGACTCGATGGTGTTTGTTCACGCTCCTGTTGAGTAGTCTAAACTGAAATCTTGGTTTACGGATGCATGAACAAATCCTTCACTTTGTAGTCCTCCATATGATGCCCATTTATCGGAATATACAGTTGACAAAGCTACAATATTTTCCATGATCAATGGTATTAGAGTTTATCTTTCTTTTTTATCACTTTCAATAAGATTTTCCCACCCCGTCCCTGTTCAACAGCCCCAAATACCCATATGTTACTGCTTGCCCTCCTCTTGTGATATTTTCATTTGCCTAAACAACTTTCGTCCACCTCTATTATTCTGTTAGGCCCACCCAGTTTCTCCGTTTTGTTGGTAATGGATGTGCAAATCTCTCTACAGAAGCTGTACCAATCGATAACCGTTTGCAAACTGCACCCAACCTCATGCGCAGCATTCCTAACACGCAGACGATAACAAAAACAGTACGTTAATTTTAACACTTCTGACATGGACAATTTTGCCTTATCAAACCATGGGCCCTTCCGTACAGAACGCCAGAGGTTGTGATCCCTACAGCGCCACATCACTCCGTCTCTCGTTCGCTTCTCTGAGACTCTTACAACTTTCATACCCCGATTGCATTTAGGGCAAAAATAATTGTTTGCAATCAACCCAAAACTGCCAAATAGGTTAGATTTATTCGTGTTCCGATTTGTGCTTCAGACGCCGCACTTTTGGTAGTCTCGTCTGACGACGTTGATATTAACCTCCTCTTTTTTTTTACGCGGTTCTAAATCGTCGGACCACGATGATTCCGAACACGAACGAATGCGGCTGAGTCCAGACACTAAATCTTCTGGGGAAACATCTCGCCCAGAATGAGGGGAAGTTCTTACAACGTTGGTCGTATCTCCTTCCAGATCAATGTTTGGTTATCTTGACTGTGTTTGGCATCCTCGGGTGTGTCGTTCCCGGGTTGACTGTGGATTTGCTAAGACTAGTGTCATTAGCAAGGATTGCTGTTGTAGCAGCTGGATGATGTCATGGTGGTTGCAGTCCGCCTCGTGACGCAGGTGGTGGGTAGCGGACTGCTTCTTCACCGCCACGTGTCGCTTAGATCCGGTTACAGCTGGATGTCGGCTGGGCGGATCTGTGGTAAATGAAGGCACCAGCTCGTTGGCGTGAGACGCCTTCGTGTTTGCGCGCAGGTTATTCTTAATGGGGCAGCCGCTGTAGCATGCTGGGTGGGGGCCGGAACAGTTGGTGCAGGTGGGCACCCCATCTCGTGGGACGCTGCATTCGGCGACTCTTTGTGGTCCGGCACACCTGACACAGCGCTCCTCAGCGGTGCAGTCGCGGGCCATGTGCCCGTGGCCCTGGCAGCGAAAACACTGCGCCAGGGTGAGTGGAGGTCGCTTCTTGAGTTCAAGGCGGAGCTTCTGTCCAAGCATAGTTCTTGTACGTTGCTCCCGCGGTACGCGATCCATAGGCTGGAACGCTCATCGGTGCCTGGGCGGCGCATTTGATGAACTGCAGAGGCGACGATGCCACCGCTGGAGAGCTCGCAGCTACCACCTTCTCCAGAACATCTACAGGTAAGCCCCGAACGACCATCTTGGTTGGCCGTCAAGGGATCTGTGGGGTGTGGCGAATGCCACGCCCATCCAAATAGGCTGTTAGGCGTCGTAACTGTGAAGGATGCTGGGGTAGGAGCTGCAATCCCTCCTTCACATGAAAGCACAGGATGTATTCGTTGACTTCCAGCATGAGTTCGCCAGCCAGAATTGTGTTACTGCCTTCGTAGAAGGCTGTTATTGGAAGGACAGGTCCTTCTTCCTCTTCCTGTATTTCATCGACGTCAGAGTCGATGGCCATCTCTTCGGGAGGGGGCGAGATGTTCTTGCCCCCAACTGGAGAGTCAGGTACTGCTGACAACGGAGGCTGAGACATTACTGGATAGTCTTGCAACATCTCTTCAACTTGATCTTGAGCACCGCTGCGATTCCATGGTATACTGTATTAGAAACAGGAGGTAGTTCAAAATATACACATCGCGTGCTGAATGTGGAATGTACTGTGTCGATTTGTGAATATAGGTATAACTGAAGTAATCAATAATAATAATAAAAATATATCAGTGCGAAAGAAAATAAAAAAAACTAGTGACGCTATTGATAATATTATTAAAATATCATCAAGAATCGCAAATGATAATATTTATTAGTAACATTGCATAAACTAACTTTCCATTATAGAGTTGTATGTATGTGCAGAAATTAAATATGCCTCGTGACGAATCGATAACTTCGATAGTATACTCGATTTCGGAACTCTGTTTATGCATACAGTATAGCTGCTGACTCTGGCTTCTGGTGAAGATGGCGACGGAGTCTGAGATCGCCGAAATATCGTGTGGAAACATCTTACTTACTCGGCTAGTCTCCCGAGAAGACTACATCCGAGATAATTGTGTTATGTGTTGTCAAAGTACACCAGTGGCGTTTTCTATTATAAATGTTAGACGTTCATTTGGTACTTGTGGCGTCGATGAAGAGACTACCAGGAATATATTGCCAGTGGGGCTAGTTATCTATTAGAATACAGCTGTTACCAGATGAAATATATCAATAAATCATTTGATTTATACACCATAACAACAGCTCCAAACCAACTAGAATTCATATTATACGGATCATTACCAGATTTCTGACGCGGATTAGGAGGCTGCGTCTGTCATTGAGTACATTTCTGTAGTTTGAATGAAGTTATTAAAAACTTGTACACTTAAACGTCGTCACTTACGAGCTTTTCACATTTAACAATTCAAAATATCAATCGATTTTGTATTCGGTGTTTTTTTTCGGGCAATGGAAACCCTAAAAACTTTCCCTCCAAATACTAACTTTTTTTTATGATATAACATTTCTAATAAATGAAATATACAAACGTGGCTTCAAAGTTTTGTCATGAAAAAGATTGTAAGAAATTATTAAATTTGTATGGCTCTTCTTGAAATATTCTTACTTTTTCGATCATTTATATGTCACCTAAACGAAAAACCCATACTTTACTTCAAACGCTACATCGTTGACATTTTAAGCAGCGCGCGGGTGGTGTACGTCATATTCCGCAACGTAGTGACGTCATATGCTGTCCATCCGGAAATGTTTACATCGCGAGGCATTTAGTGATTGCATCGGTATCGCACTCTAAGTATTACCCATATATCAGCACCGGCGGCACTCTCATATTTCGGCATTTTTAATTTAATTTGTGGCAAAATAAAGAATTCCTAATTTATTACTTATTTTTAATTTACGTTGCTTTGATACGCTCCAGGTTCTTGACACCATTACATAGTGTAAATCAAAGTAATCATGTATATTACAATGTGTGCATAATATTACATAGCTAGACGTATTTTTACATTGATTTCATTGACGCAATTTCCTGAGCTTATTAATTCAGCTGCTGGTGAGAATTTTCAGTTGTGTTAAGATCTGTAGTATAACTCTAGATAGCCTACATTAGAAACCTTACACAGTTGTTTGAACGGGAATTCTACCATATCCGAGCCACTGAGATTTGATTAATTTTATGGTCGCGTACTGCTATATCTCGACGAAAAGAATAAAATATTTTGACAACTCATTTAGTTCTCGAGATGTGGTGCGCCAAAATTGAGATTGAAAAGTGGTCTGGAAAAATTTTGCCAACCCCATATTTGATGATGAATTCTTCTACAACTCGATGAGACAAATTGAAAGTAAAAAAATACAACATTTTTTATACCTCTCTTAGTTCTCAAGATACCGTACCTCAAAAGTTGAGGTTTACATTCTGCCTGGACTAGAAAATTTCGCCGAAATAACTAGGAACAACACGGTGAACATCCACAATAGGCGTTTTGTTTTCTTCCTAGCTGTGGTGGTTAGTTTGAAATACGACCTGGACCAGAAAAAAACGCAAGATTCTACGATAACTGTGGCACCCCAATTTGATGATTCATTCTTATGTAACTCGACGAGAAAAGTTGGAAAGTAAAAAGATTTTTGAAATCTGGCTTAGTTCTAGAGATATTGTATCTCAAAATTGACGTGATTAGGTTGAAATGCTGCTAGAAGAAAAATTTGATGTGAATTAGTATGTAACTAGACGAGACAAATCGAAAATGAAGATGATAGGTTGAAATACAGCCTGTAGACTACTAGAAGAAATGTCACCAGAAGCACAATAAATTATACGTATAACCGATTTTTAACTTGCTATATCTCGAAAACCAAGCGAGATATCAAATATATATATATATATATATATATATATATATATATATATATATATATATATATATTCGATTTGATTCTTCGAGATCTGCCTAAAAACGTCACCAAAAACGCAAGGAGCTATACCTATAACTGATTGTTAACATTCGATATCTCGAAAACTAAGCGAGATTTTAAAAAAATTATTGTTGATTTTCGATTTGTCTCGTCGAGATATATAAGAATCAAGCATCAAATTTATCAAATTTCAGTGGTTTGGAGGGTGGGGTGGGACTTTCTCCACCAGCGAAATACTGGTACTGACCTTTTGAAATTTGGATTAACTGCTTCCTTATAGTGTCCTCTTCACGTTTAGCACTCTCCTTTTCTGGAAAAGTCACCACGAATTAAATTAAAAATGCCAAAATATGGGATGCTCCGCAACCGCGAAATGTTAGCAGCACTGTAAAAATGACACAAAAATTATCGGTACAGGGATCATATCAACCTAAATAGGTTCGTTTTGTCATAGTGATCATGGTTAGGTTGAAATTCGGCCTGGACCACGAGTAAAAATTTTACGGGTAATTCGTTCTGCGGCAGGCCTTGTCGCAGAGACAAACTGTGCATTTGTTTACAACGGAAGCAATCGATTATCTCTGACTGGTTACATCGATTCCAAGATCGTGAGCCTTATAGTACTGTATTTCCAATAAAAAATTTGTATCTGTTAATTTTATGCGACGTTTTGCAAAGGAGTGAAGCTAAAACGGCAACAAAATATTACAACAAAGAATTAAACCAACATTTCAAGAGATTATCATTGATTTCGCAGCGCCGGCGGTAGCTAATAGTAGCGTGCAGTGTCATATTTAGGCATTTTCAGTTTAATTCGTGGCGACTTTTCCGGAAAAGGAGAATGTACAACGTGAAGAGGACATTATGAGGAAGCAGTTAATCCAAATTTCAAAAGGTCAGTACCAGTATTTCGCTGGTGGAGAAAGTCCCACCCCACCCTTGCAGTATTGCTGTTTGGGGTCTATTGGAAATCGCGATTCCGCTATAACAACTTTAAATAATATCGTTGGAATATTACTGCAATCAGTCGCAAGACGTATTAATTTCAAGCTGTAATTTCGTTGTAATACAGCCTGAACCATTATTTTCAACCAGAAATTAGGTTGTAATACAACCTGGACCAGCACGAAACCGTTAATGTACTTCGGATGGTAGGCCTATTTATAGCGGAGTTTTGCGTTTGACCACTGCAGTATTATGATGCCTACTCCAGGCGGAATCGAGATCTCCAGTAATCCCGCCGTTTGATCAAGCACATACACATGATATTATTCAAAGAGGGAGTAGTTTACGTCGCGATACATGACGTCACAACGTGACATAGTGCTTATGAAAGTTGCTTTAATAACTGATAACTTAAATTCCTCGTGCCTTTTGCTGTGACAAGAAGGTTCAGTTTTCTTTCCGATCCAGGCTGAATTTCAACCTAACCACAATCTCCGGTAATACTGGAAATTCAAAGCCTCACTCACACGCGCATTGATACAATCATTTTATCTTAAGTTAGCAATGTCGTGTATCGCGACGTAAACTTGAACCTTCAAAGATACTAAATATCGAAATAGTGGCTTCGGGTAAATCCTAGCCTGCGATACCGCCACTGACTGGCGTTGACGTGACGTCATAGTGATGTTGTTGTGACGTATTCGCTGTCGAGTTACCAACATAATCATGTTACTAACGGGACTGCAGGGAAAGTAGGGGTTTTTGGGCGGGGAGAAATCATAGCAACAAAATTTGGTTTAATCCTAGACGGCGATTCCGAACCATAGGAAAAAAATTATCTTTTCGTTGCTTTGATTTCTCCCATCGCGATATAAAAGGTATCGCGATATAGAATTTAGTGGGTGGGTTTAATCCTAGATGGCGATTCCACTGTATAGAATTTTAATACGATAAGAAAAAATTTTGTTGCTGTGATTTCTCCCCGCAACCGGTATCGCGATATAGGATTTAGTGGGTGGGTTTAATCCTAGAAGGCGATTCCACTATATAGAATTTTAATACCATACGAAAAAATTTTGGGTTTAATCCTAGAAGGCGATTCCACTATATAGAATTTTAATACGATAAGAAAAAATTTTGTTGCTGTGATTTCTCCCCGCAACCGGTATCGCGATATAGAATTTAGTGGGTGGGTTTAATCCTAGAAGGCGATTCCACTATATAGAATTTTAATACCATACGAAAAAATTTTGTTGCTATGATTTCTCCCCGCCCGAAAACCCCTACTTTCCCTGCAGTCCCGTTAGTAACATGATTATGTTGGCAACTCGACAGCGAATACGTCACAACAACGTCACTATGACGTCACGTCAACGCTAGTCAGTGGCGGTATGGCAGGCGGTCTGCAGGCGGTATCGCAGGCTAGGATTAAACCGTGGCTTCAATATAACTAGGTCTAAAACATAAAAAACTGCGATAGGTCTACTCACCTCATCGTCTAGTTCAATCCTAAAGATTGGCGGCCATTTAGGATTGAGACTTAGCAGCAGAATCTTCCAGAAGTCAGGTTCGGTGAGTCCCAACACGGTGGCTGTCCCCATAACCACGACGTGCACACGCGTCGCGAATTGTCGGAATTCCTCTTCGGTAATTTCGCTTTTATCCTGAACACATGGCACTGTCAAACTGGCCGCTACAGCGATTACCACGGGAACAATAAACGCGCACAGGTAGCACGGCATAAGTCATCCAGAATCAGCACGGATACTGCTGTTATGTAATCACGGAAACCAGAGACAATATTGACGGAAACTGGTCTTTTGGTACAGCGAATGAACACCAGGATCGCTAGCACTGCGCCTTGTAGTTTATTGGTTAGCAGCTAGGCGGGTTCAAGGAATATACACCTATGCAAAGATAATGCAGAAGCACTAACTGTCACATTAACTAAGATTACCGTAGACTTATTTATAACATTTAGCGTGAGTGATTTAAAATAAGTAACTTAAGATTATTTCTATGATGAATGCATAAATCACGCAACCGGTTTTTGTATTGCAACCGCAAGAATAGTAATCATATATATATTATTTCTATAAGGTATTTTTTTGTCACAAGCTTGTATCTTCCTTCATACTTAACAGAAATAATTGAATGAGGTGTCATTTTAAAGCATATGGTCTCCACTTTGGTTACATCATATTTTAAGAAATGAAGTTTTCGCAATTAGACCCTTTAAGGGCAAAAATGTCAATATTTCTACAACGCTGTTTTCTGAGTTATGAAACATTTATCACCCTTGAAACCTATCTGAAATCGTTTAATGAAGTATCATTTTAAAGATTAAGATCTCAGCTTTAGTGAAGTCATATACTAAGACGGAATTTTTTCGGAATTCGACCCTTAAAGGGCAAAAGTATTAATATTTTTGAAATGCGTTTTTGTGTCACGAGCGATTTATCTCCCTTAACATCTAACAGATATAGATAAATTAGGTATCATATTAAAGACTGAAGTCTCCGCCGTGGTAGCATTAAATTTCAAGAAAGGAATTTTTCGTAATTCGACCCTTAAAGGGAAAAAATGACAATTTTTCTAAAATGGGTTTTTTGTATCTCGAGCCATTTTTCGCCCTGTATATCTAACCAAAATCGATAAATGACATAGGATTATGAGAAATATTGTCTCAGCTTTGGTGACATCATATTTTAAGAAAGAATGTTTTTTGAATTCATCCCATAAAGGGAAAAAGTATAAATTTTTCTATAACTCATTTTTGTGTCACGAGCGATTTATCTCCCTCAATAACTAACAGACATAGATAAATGAAGTATCATATTAAAGAATAAGGTCACCGCCGTGATAACATTATATTTCAAGGAAGGAATTTTTTCTAATTCGACACTTAAAGGGCAAAAATGTCAATTTGCTAAAATAGGCTTTTTGTATCTCCCTGGATATATAACGAAAATCGATAAATGAAGTAGGATTATAAGGAGTAATGTTTCAGCTTTGTGACATCATA
This sequence comes from Vandiemenella viatica, assembly GCA_031002005.1. Taxonomy (NCBI): domain Eukaryota; kingdom Metazoa; phylum Arthropoda; class Insecta; order Orthoptera; family Morabidae; genus Vandiemenella; species Vandiemenella viatica. Next base: position 48,520,464 of record JARYHS010008074.1, read on the forward strand.
TTTTAAGAAAGAATGTTTTTTGAAATCATCCCATAAAGGGAAAAAATATAAATTTATCTACAACGCATTTTTGTGTCACGAGCGATATATCTCCCTTAATATCTAACCGATATAGATAAACGAGGTATCATATTAAATAATAAGGTCTCTGCCGTGGTCACATTATATTTTAAGATAGGAATTTTTCGTAATTTGACCCTTGAAGCGCAAAAATGCCAATATTTCTGAAGCGCGTTTTTTGTATCTCGAGCCATGTATCTCCCCGGAGTATGAAAAGTAATGTCTCAGCTTTGGTAACATTATATTTTAAGAAAGATTTTTTTTTTTTTTTTTTATTCAAAGCTTTAAGGGAAAAAGTATCAATCGTTCTTCTATGCATTTTTGGGTCACGAGCCATTTATCTCCATTAATATATAACCGAAATAGATAAATGAGGTATCAAATTAAACATTAAGGTCTCCACTCTGGTCACATCATGTTTTAAGAATAGATGTTTTTTTAATTTAACCATTAAAGGGCAGAAATATCAGTATTTCCAAAATACGTTTTTTGTGTCTCGAGTACTTTATATCCCTTGATAAACGAGATATCAGTTTAAAAACTGGTGTCTTCGTAAGGTCTCCGTTTGGTTACACCATATTTTAACAAAGGAATTTTTCGAAATTCTAACCTTAAAGGGCAAAAGCATTAATATTTCTACAACGCATTTTTCTGTCGCAAGCCATTTATCTCCCTTGGTACCTAAACGAAATCGATAAATGAGGTATCGTTTACAATATTAAATTATCCGCTTTGGTCACATCATATTTTAAGCAAGAAATTTCTCCAAAATCAACCCTTAAGAAGAAAAAAAAATGATTTTTTTGGTATTCGACCCTTAAAGGGTAAAAGTATCGATATTATTTCTACAACATATATATCTTTTATTACGAGTCATTTATCTCCTTTGATTCGTAACCGAAATCGGTAAAAGACATATCGTTTTAAAGATTAAGTTCTCCTATTAGATAAAATCATAATTTTTTTAGGAATTTGATGCATAAAGTGGTTGCGCGTAAGAGAGAGTTCAGAGCCAAGTTCCTAGATTGCAGCAGCAGATATCACACAGATGTCAATAAACTGTTTTTATACAATAAGTAAGTGTTCAGATGTTTTTTTTTTCTGTTACGGAAACATTTTTATTTTGCTATACAATTCCGTAAACATTTTTATTCGCACAGCAACAAGTGTCACAGAGATGTTGTTATGATACGATCGTATGTGCATTTTGTTCGGGTTGGTTGTATTCTGTTAAGGTCAGTGACAGTTTGTCGTCCATACAGTCTGTTTTAAATTTTTCTAATCGTTTCGTAATATGTTTTGATGCATACCTGTTACACTAAACAAATAAATATTTGCTACAAAAAGTGCGGTTCTTCTTTTCTTTATATTACAAGCATTCAACCTCACTATTCATCGTATTTTACTAGCGAAATTTTCGCACGGGTCGTCTAGTCTATGATAAAAGTATCCCAACTAACATCGATATTTAATATTATCAATGGTTTTAAATAAGTCAGTCAAATATCCCTGCCCAGGGTTTCACAATTCTAGCTTCCAGAAAGTTCTGTGATTTAATTCAACGTTTTAATTCAGCCTTATTACTTTTCGTAAAGTCATTATGAAGGAACTATGAAGGTTATAAACGGGCCAGTATGAGTACAATTACTGCAGATGTATTAAAAAATTCATGGCTATGCCATTTAACCGTACATATTAATTAGACTGGAACTGAATACTTGCTTATTATCAGACGACAGAAAGAGCGTCTTGGTAGTACTGCCTACTAAATTATGGGACAGTGATACTCTTGAAACCTGCAGGCCAAACTCTTTGACTTTAGTGACAGACATAATCTAAACTAGCTGTGCAACATCAGGCTAGTATGTGAGGAAAGAAAGTGGTTTTAAATGAGCGACATGGGTATAGGAGAGGATAGTATTTGAGACCAATTAGTTGGCTACATGCTTGATATTTTAGATGAAATGTAATAAAGAAGGAAAGTTGATAATGTAGCACTGGATTCTGTCCAGGACATTGGAGGAAATTAATCATAAATGTTGGTAAATATGGTAAAATCTATTGTGGTGGATGAGAAATTGATTTGACCAAAATTCTGAACAGAAGAAGTTATCCCGCAGAATACCCAAGAAGAATTTTTGTCAGCTATATGCCAGGAAAAACTTAATTCTCACAAAAAGTGATTTACTGTGTGGAAGAATTTTTATGTGGTAGGCAGCAAAGAGTTACGGCAGGTATGCAGTATCATAGAAGATTAAAATGAAAGCAAAGTGCCATAAGATAATGTATTGGACCATTGTTCTTCATTGTTCTTATGGTCAGCTGTTCTGATGGTTTATTATTAACAGTTAAGTCGCAGAGGAATTGGATAGGATATCTAGCTGGTTAGAATGAAAATAAATGCCAGAAGCAATAATCTTATTGGGAACAAATAAAAAAGATAAAGGTTTCGTATGATGATAAGCTGAAGTAGCAATTGCCTGTTGAATGCTGAGAGTGTTTATATCTTGGCAAATTATTTGATGATAAACTCAAGATAGGTATCAGAATCCTACCTTTATTCTAGAGATGGTGATAAGGGGATATAAAGGAACTGTAATAAAAATGTTTTATCACACAATTGCTTGAATTTGTTGAGCTATTTGGAATCAACATTAAGGTATCAAATAAAACACTTGGAGGGACTGCAGAGGACAACAAATAGATTTTTATTTATTTATTGTTTTTTTATGTAAATCACGCCGGATCACAGTTAACAACTAACACATCAAAGGAGGTGGAATTAATTACCAAGAGAAAATATCAAAAATTTATCTAAAATGCTGTAAGATTTTGAAATAAAAATTCGTAAAAGGCTAAAACAGACGAATATTGAAATTACTCTGAAACAATATAAAAATTTCTGTACGCTGATTAGGAGTAAGAAAATTGCCATTGTGAGTAAAGGTCTGTCAAAACTAAATATTTTTGTAAAAGAATTAAAGAATTGCCATAGTACAGTCCCTACCACTTAAAATGAAAGGCATGACGGAGTAGTATCAGAAGTACATTTTTTACCTTCATGCTTATTTTGTATACACATAACATAACGTTATGTAACATGATAAAAACTGGAGACAATTGTGATCAGGTACAGCGAGTTCTGGATTAGTATTTAGCTTCGGAGGTTAACAAGTAACGAAAATAAATGTGTAAAACCACCAATTATAGGTACATAGATAAGAAAAAATAAATTGGGACAGAATTAACTGTCGAATGAAACGTGAAAGTATCTTGGAATATCATGTGATAATTAACTTAGTTGTGCAGTTGGTAGGGAGAGTTTTCAAAGAGGAGGTGGTTTATGAAGATACATAGCATGGATGTAAGGAATTGGGGTGTCAAACCTGATGATCACAAATTAACTGGTCATTGGAAGACAGGAGTGATGAAGAGAATGTTGGTAGTTTATAAGTAATTTGTAGTGACGAGGTCTAGATGGATATTAGTAGAATATTTAGGACTGATACCTGAAAGGGAAGAGATGACCATAGCCACAAACTACAACTTAATTTCTATAGTAAAGGGGTAAGAAAACTTCCTCTAGTTCGGCAGTCAGATATCAGGATAAATTATAAGAATGTGTTTAAAATATTAAGTAATACATTGAAATAATATGAAATAACAGTGATTCGTCCACTCCCATGAGTACGTGGAAAAAAATTATACATGATTTGTGCTCCATTGGAATTAATTAATTAATAATCATTCCATCTACACTACAAGTCACTCAATTTACTTGAAAGATTGTCGAATGTATGTGTTAGGCTCGATAGCAAAAGCCCTGCTGGAAGCCATCAGATATAGCCAAAGTACCAACATGGACAAAGTCGTCATCCTGACGGACTCCCTCAGCGTACTAAAGAGCTTACAAAATACTACGTGGAATAGCCATACTCAAACTATTGTATTGGAAATTCTACAACTGAAACGGAACCGGGAACTTGGCATTACGACGACTCTGATGTGGATCCCATCTCACTGCGGCATCGAGCATAACGAACGGGTGGACGCCCTGGCAAAACAAGCTATCCATGAGGGAGAGGTAATCAACATGCAACTCCCGATCTCGGATATAATACATAACATCAAAGTAGGAGCCAAGGAAAAATGGCAAGAGGAATGGACGATCTCCTCAAAAATCAAAGCCTCATATTATGCAACCATTCAACCGAGCATATCTCCAAAACCTTGGTCTTACAATTGGAACAGTAGCATACGATTAATCACTACGATATCGAGAGCCCGATTTAACCACGGTAACTTCCCCAGCCACCTACACCGAATAGGGTTGAGAGATTCCCCATACTGCGACTGCTCAGACCAGGCAATAGGAGACATCAATCACATAATTTTTTCATGTAATAAATACCAACAACTCCAGGTCCAAATGATGAAAGATCTTGCCAAGAACGGCTTCCCCCTGCCGACAAACGTAACCCTCCTACTTTCCAGCAACAACAAAGTAATACTTAGCATCCTCACCAGATACTTAAAAGATGGGGGGATAGAATTCTAATCAATCTTGGAAGTTAAAACAGGAAATGACTATACTTCAAACCTAAAGGCCAAACCACAGCACAACAACTAGCTTGGCAAAATTAACAGTATCCTCACCAATCTACCGATTGAGGCCAACACCAGATAGATCAACCCTATACAGATGATTTGTCAAAGAAATACGGCGATTTAGACTAATCAATAGAAAATAATAGATATACAGAACCGACGATTACTAAGTCTAGTTGATGTATTGTCTAGCAACGCTTTTTAGATTACGGTACTTAAGAAGGCACTTGAAATTTGAATATTGTAAATAGCATATTCACTCAACAAGATTGTAATAAGTTAACCTAATATAGATAAGGAAATGTGTAAATAGATAAGTTCGATGGATGTAAAAATGTAGAATGGCTGTATGGTCTCAAACCGAATGCCAATAAAATAAAAAAATAAAAGACCGAAAACGCTCAATGAGTGAAAAAAAACGACCCAACACGTTCTGGTTTCTTGAAAACGAACACAACACGTTATTCGTTATTTATAAAAATCAGCCAGAACGCATTGTCGTTAACTCAAAACGACCACAACACGAAATTCGCGTTTCTACTATATGACAAAATTTTATTATATTAAAAGTCTTACCATTTTCGAGATATTGATTTTTTAAATTTTTTCGAAACATATAACTTTGTTCAGTTTATTCCATGCCATTTCTACAAATTATAACTTTTTTAACCCTGTTTTTTTGTTTAATTTAATGTTTGCGTCAGCTAAAATAACGTTCTTTTTCTTCTTAAAACGTCAAAAAAACCTTAAAAATTACACAGCTGCGTAAGAAAATAAAAACAGCTGCGGAACACATTAACCGCAAAGATTATGCACACCGAATAAAAAGATTTAGGGAATGCATAAGGGCAAATGGTGGCCGTTTTGAACGATTTTTATAATTAACGAAATAAAAAATATTACTTGTATTTATTCTGTCTATTATTTGTATGCACACCACAACAAAAACCTTTTTTAAAACAATTATCATCATTTTCAAAACATGTTTAAAATGCACAATGGTCTCTTGTAGATTGACCTACCATAAAACAATCATTTTAAAGAAGAAGTATAAAATAATTATACCATTTTAAAAAAAAGTTTTTTTTTTACTTTTTAAGACTTTTTACATGACTCAAATATATTTGAGTAAATTTTTTTAAAAAAAGAAGACAGGGTTCAAAAGGTCTTCAGGGCGGGGTGCTGCTAACATTTCGCAGTTGCGGAACATCCCATATTTCGACATTTTTAATTTAATTCGTGGCGACTTTTTCGGAGAAGGAGAGTTCTGAACGTGAAGAGGACACTAAAAGGTAGCAGTTAATCCAAATTTCAACAGGTTAGTAACAATTTTTCATTGGTGGAGAATGTCGCACCCCACCCGGTCTTAATTTGTAGAAATGGCATGGAGTGAACTGAACAAAATCACATGTTTCGAAAAAATATATTAAAAAAATCACTATCTCGAAAATGGTGAGACTTTTACTAACATAAAATTTTGTCAAATACTAGGAGTTGATCTGCGGTTGCAGCCCTTATAAGAACAGTAGAGCTGAAAAAAAAAGGTGATCTAAATGCTTTTGGAGAGAGGCTTGAGCTATTTATCCGCCCCTTTTGATCCGCCATGCGTCAGGACGTAATGATATGTAATCAGCATGTTATCAGTAATAAGATTCACACATTACAGAGTTAAATGAAAACGAGACAGATACACGACAATTTTCCTTTACTGTCGAAACGAAGAGACATCCATGAGGTACAAACAATTTAGACGTTGACGCTGGTGCCGCTGCTGTCCGTCACAAGCTGGTAGCTTTCCTTGACTTCAGTTGGTGCTTTCAGTTCTTCTAGCACCGGCTCCGGGTTGCCTGCTGCCGTCGGAACAGTTGATTTCGAGGCCTTCTGCAACACAAAACGGCAACCTGTCAGAGCTTCAATGTGGTGAGGACAAAGTTGATATTATCACGTATGTAAACTCATTCAAATATAAGAAAAATATCAGTGAAGTGCTTGTTACTGTGTAGTGCTGAAGGATCCGAACCAAGATTATGTGTTAAACTGAATTCAGCTGAGCTTCGAGCACTTATGATTCCGTATTCTAATGCTGTTGCAATCGTTCTGTTGGCATTAAATTTACACTGAAGAGCCAAAGAAACTGGTACACCTGCCTAATATCACGTAGGGTCCCACGTGCACGCAGAAGTACCGTAACACGAGGTGGCATGGACGCGACTAATGTCTGAATTGACACCATGCATCCTGCAGGGCTGTCCATAAATCCGTAAGAGTACGAGGGGGTGGAGATCTCTTCTGAATGGTACGTTGCAAGGCATCCCATATATGCTTAATAATGTTAATGTCTGGGGAGTTTGGTGGCCTGTAGCAATTTTGGACGTGTGGGGTGTCGCATTGTCCTGCTGGAATTGCCTAAGTCTGTCGCAATGCACAATGGACATGAATGGATGCCGATGATCAGCCAGGATGCGTACGTACGTGTTACCTGTAAGAGTCGTTTCTACACGTATCAGGGGTCCCACGTCAATCCAACTGCTCACGTCCCACACCATTACAGAGCCTCAACCAGCTTGAACAGTCCCATGCTGACATGCAGGGTGCATGAATTTATGAGGTTGTCTCCATACTCGTACAGGTCCATCCACTCGATACAATTGGAAACGATACTCGTTACACCAGGAAAAATGTTTCCAATCATCAACAGTCCATTGTCGGTGTTGACGGGCCCAGACGAGGCGTAAAGCTTTGTGTCGTGCACTCAGCAAGGGTACACGAGTGGGCCTTCAGCTCTGAAAGTCTACAACGATGATGATTCGTTGAACGGTTCGCACGCTGATTGCCCGGCATTGAAATCCGCAGCAATTTGCGGAAGTGTTGCAATTCTGTCACGTTGAACGATTCTCTTCAGTCGTCGTTGGTCCCGTTGTTGCAGGATCTTTTTCCGACCTCAGCGATGTCGGAGATTTGATGTTTTACTGGATTCTCGATATTCACGGTGCACTCGTGAAATGGTCGTACGGGAAAAACCCCACCTCATCGCTATCTAGGAGATGCTGTGTCCCATCTTTCATACACCGACAATAACACCACGTTCAAACTCACTTAAATCGTGATAACCCTGCCATTGGAGCAGGAATAACCGATCTAACTCCTGCGCCAGACTCCTGTTGTCTTATACGAGGGCTGTCCAGAAAGTAACAGACGTTTTGTAATAAAAAATAAACAAAGTGAAAAAAACGATTTTTATTATATACATTTTAGAGGTAAACTCTTAGGCTATTTTTCAACATAATCGCCATTTAAATTAAGGCACTTATCATAACGTGGTACAAGCTTTTCGATACCCTCTCTGTAGAAATTTGCCGCCTGAGACTTCAACCACTGGTTTACACTGGCATGCAGTTGAGCGTCAGTTTCAAACCGTTGTGTTGCGAGCCACGTCTTCAACGCCGGGAACAGGTGGTAGTCGCTCGGTGCCAAATCCGGGCTGCACGGCGGGTGATTGAAAACTTCCCATCCAAAACCATCCAAGAGCTCTTGGGTACGATTGGCCGTGTGTGGACGAGCGTTGTCGTGGAGAAACAAAATTTTCTCACTGAGTTTTCCCCGACGCTTGTTTTGTATCGCGCGTCTTAATGTTCTGAGTGTTTCGCAATACCTTTCTGAAGTGATTGTTTGGCCACGTTCAAAAAATTCAACGAGAATCACACCCTTAGCATCCCAAAACACAGTAGCCATAATTTTTCCTGCTGACAGCGTTTGCAGACACTTCCTCGGTTTCTTGGGCGAATGCGTGTGTCCCCATTCCATAGACTGCCGTTTTGTTTCACAGGTGACGTGCTTTACCCAAGTCTCGACGCCAGTTACGATACGATCGATAACTTGGTTTCCAGTTTTGGCGTAGTCTTCCAGAAACGTCAGTGCTGCAGCAAGTCTCTGTTTTTTGTCGTCTTCTGTTAAGATTTTCGGAATCCACCTGGCACAAAATTTGTGGTAACCAAGTTTACCAACCACAATCTCATGAACCAAACTCCGTGAAATTTGAGGGAAATGTTCTGAAAGCTCCGTAATCGTGAAACGACGATTTTCACGGATTTTTTCGTTGATTTTCACCACCAGTTCATCACTCACAACACTAGGCCTACCCATGCGGTCCTCATCGTGAACATTGGTTCGACCATTTTTAAAATCAATGCACCATTGCCTCACTCGGCTTTCACAGATTATTCCTTGGCCGTACACATCACAAATCTGGAGATAAATTTCAATTGGTTTGTGATGTTTTGCCAACAAAAACCGTATTACAGCTCGCACTTCACAACTGGCGGCATTTTTAATTGCAGCGCTCATTTTAACACTCTACTGTATTCAAAGTACGATAGGAACGATGTGCAAACTACCACGGCTGGTTGCGTACTGAATGTATGAACAGTCTGACGCCAAGATGGCGGCGCTAGGAGCACCCATTGTTGCGCCAGGTCAAAACGTCTGTTACTTTCTGGACAGCCCTCGTATATGCGTTTACGACCGCAGCGCCATACTCTGAGTGTTTACATACGCATGCCTAAACCAGTTTCTTTGGCTCTTCAGTGAATTATAGACACATTGGGTTGCAATGCACTCTGAAATTATACCCGCCACAAAAAATAAATACACAGAACACGGTTACACGTTTCGCAGATATAAATGGCAACATGAAATCCCACCAATACACGTGGAAAATAGTGGAATACTGTCACATTAATATTTCCCTATAGCGCGTTCAGGTAAGAGAGGCGGCTCAAGGTCAGTCTGCTGTATTCCCACTCCGGTTCCTTTACGCCCACATGCGAAGGGGAAATTAACAATTCGCCAGCCTAGATACAGCATATGGCGCGCAGAGAGGCAGGAAGGGAGGGGGTGTGAAGGTGAGGAGCAGGGCGAGGGGAAAATGACCTTGAGCCGTCAGTTGAGAGTGAACAAGTTATAGTAGTTCAAGGTACTACTCTCCTTGTGGAAGAGAGCATGGAGATCAACCACTTGAAAACCTGCCTTAGGGCAGAGCAATGAGACGATAAATAAATAGTGTTAATTTATGATAAGTAAATAGTGTTAATTTATGATGTAAAAACCTAAACCTATAAACTTTTGCTTGTTTTGATCGCAGCTTGCAAAAGGCATAAGATGTAACTATTTTTAATATTATGTGCTTGATACTGGGGGCAAATTCAGTGTATGAAAGTGATAGTGACAAAAATATTCTATAAAACTGAAAATTTTGACGGCAGCTCACATTATTTACCACTGAAAAATGTTGTAATTACATAATAACTTGTAACTCCTCCAAACTAGCTCTACCCACTTGTACGCCTAAGCCACATTCTGATTTCTGTTGAATCCTTCAGAAAATTTATTTTAAATACGATCTTTGGTTTTTGGTCCACGAAATAGTTTATATGTGCGAATTTGAAGTATGAAAATTATACCGTTTAGGAGCTAGAGGCCTGCGGAGTACGGATTCAGAACTTTATGGTATGGTGGATATTTTGATCAATTGCTGAACCAAATTTGATATAACGAAGGTTATCTGTACATTAACCTAAAGTTTTTGTTCTGGAGCCTTTAAGAAACACTTATACCGCATCGGAGCCCAAGAGACGCCTTACTGTGAGTGTGGAGAGGTGGAGGACACCAACCATCTGTTATTAGGATGCCCGATGAGAAGAGCAGCAACAGAGAAGCTCCTCAAGAAACTACGCGACCTGGGTTACGTGGGCCCAACCAGGGTCACCACACTTCTGGCCACTGAGGACGTCAGAACGTATAAAATAATATATGAATTTTTTATAACGATGGGAATTACAATATAGATATGTTTCTGAGATTATGTTGTATATTGTTCTTTCTTGTATTAATTTAAATATGGGACAGGGAAATTGGGAAAGCATGTAATTGTATATGCTATACTGTAAATTAAAGTCTGTTTAGTATTAGTGTAATATACGAAAACATAAAAAAATTTATAATGTAATTGTATATGTCATGTTAACTCTGCTTAGTATTAGTATCTGCAAATATATAATGTAAAATTGTATACATAGGATGGCTGTATGGTCAGGAAACCAAAAGCCAATAAATAAATAAATAATAAATAATAATAATTCATGTTAGAAAACTGTCTCTGGATCAAGGAGTAGATGGCAAGGGTTATCTCTGGACCACACAGTCGTCGTCGAAGAATATTGCAGAAAGCAAGATATAATTTTTTAAGAGATTTTTTTTGTGGCGAGATCCGGTAATAAATGTAGAATAGTTTATTACATGGATTAAAAATAATAATTGTAGAAGTTTTGAGTTGAAAGCTAAAAAAGAAGACTAATTATGTGATTAACCGATGGAACTGAATACTTTAACTTAAATAAATCTGTGGAACAAAATGGTGTTGACTTCGTGATTTATAATTTATTATTTTTTGTGTTTGAATACATGAACAACAAATAAATGGAATCTCTACAAGAAATAAAATAGCTTTCACAAGTGATGTATGTTATTATATATATATACTAAAACCCAGAAACAACAGTATTGAGAGTACATACCATTTCAAATTATGAAAGAATTTATTTTTGTCAGTTGTTTAGGAAGTAAAGGGAATTAGTTTACTTGCTGCGTTTGCCAAAAATTTGATCAAATCATGGAAATGAAAAAGAAAAGTCGGTATCTAGAATTGGCAGGTGGCATATATATATATTCTTTCATCACCCTTCACAAAAACTTACTATAATTACGAGTTTCACTCCCACGATTTTTCCATGTTTTATATTGTTATCGTGTTTCGGGAAATAAGAGCTATACTAGAACATAATTAATAAATTTGTAGGTGAAATGTTTAGGAAGTTATTATGTTATGGCACAATATTTAAATTAGCATTTTCAAAAAAAAATTGGGGCAGAGACTGAAAATCTGGAAATCACTTTAAAAAATTTCAAAAAGGGCAGTTGCCGGCTTTCATTTTTTTTATTTATTTACTTATTTATGTTAAAATTTTGTTTGGGGAAAAAGTAAATAAAATCAGTGCAGATTTAAAATTTTAAAATTAAAATATTTGTTATTTGGCTGTAACATGCGGACAAAAAGTGAAGAGTGATTTCCATAAGTGTTTTGTCTGTCATTTAGAGACAAAGACTCTTAAAATAATATTTTAAGAGTCTTTGTCTCTAAATGACATATTATGTTAAATAACCCACCTTAACCTCCTGGGCCTACTACGTTATCAAACCCCGTAACAAGTGTTATATTTTACGAATGAACAGCTTAGCTGTAACGAACCCTACCAATGCTGTTTTTGGTTTACCATTATTGCCCAGGAGGTCCCGGACAACTATAACGTTTCGTCTTTAACACAATCCGCAGTGACATTGTTACCCGGTAATTTAACCGCGCCAAGAGGACCGACAGTTTTACGTGGATTCAGCAATAGCTTTTTGGCCAGACTTATGTCTAGGATTAATGAGAAATCTACTAGTAGAAGAAAACACGAGCAAAATCTAATAGCAGAAAAAAATACAAGCAAAATAACTTTGGAATTACTGGACGAGAGTGTAGAAGTATAGAGAGTTAAATTTACTCAAAACGGGCGTGATAAATCTCGGGCTTGAAAAATGAGTAAAGACACCGTCTTATTAGTAATATTAGCAGTCAGATAAACCTGTTCATCTTTTTTTTTTTTTTTTCTGTCGTCAGTCTTTCGACTGGTTTGATGCAATCCTCCATCACTTTCCTATCCTGTGCTAACCTCTTCATTTCTACATACCCCTTACAGCCCACGTCCTCAATTATCTGCTTCATATATTCCAATCTCTGTCTTCCTCTACAGTTCTTACCTTCGACTGTTCCCTCCACTAACAAATTAACCACTCCTGCATGTCTCAAAATATGACCTACCAGACTGTCTCATCTTTCTGTAAGCTTCTTCCACAAACTTCTTTTCTCACCCACCATTTCCAGAACTCGTTCATTTCTTGCTTTGTCTGTCCACTTTATTTTCAGCATTCCTCTGTAGCACCACATTTCAAACGCTTCAATTTTTTTTACTGGCAGTAAAAGTAAACGGATCACTGAAATTAAAACTGAAATAAAATATTATATCGATCAAATGCGGTGCAAGTAATATTTTCAATCAACGTGTTGAAAACATAAAAACGTATTATTATTCTCGTGTCAGAAACATTAGGTACACAGTTAAACTTCACAAATTAAGCAAAATTACATTGCACCCTTTTTGACCATTGTTTTGCAAAAAGTGCATTCAGCGTTGCTTGAAACAATTCATGTTTGGTTCAAGAAGATAGGTACTGAAGCGTTTGCTTCATAGTTTGATCTTCACCGCATTCGCTCCTAATGTTGTTAGAATATAACATTATTTTGCTAGGTTACACGTGGACGTGCCAATACATGTACTCAGTCGGTTGTAGGATTTCCAGACGCTCCTTGTGGCAGTGTTAGGCAACTGTCAGTGATCCGGAAATGTTGGATATCTTAGATTTGCACAAGTGAGCATTTTTGTTTCAAGTGACCTGATTAGTTCCCGCAATGTTCGCAGGAAGCTTATTGTGGAGTAGATTCTCTGGACGGGGATGCTTTTACTTTGATCCTCTACTCGTTCTTTGAATACTATGTGATCCCTCAAAGCTGGCGAAGCCTGTCAACTGTGTAGGCCTTTCGCCGTTCTACAAGTGTTAACAAGGACCACATTCACCTGTTTGCCATGAAAAAAAATAGGTATTAACTGGGCAATCGTACTCTCCAACAGAGTAACGAAGGACCATTGCTGGTGTACGCATAGTTTGTGGTTGACTGCCACACTGTGATCCAATCATTTTCCGCAGCAAGTTGTTTGACTTTCATTTTGTTTATTATATGTGAAGGTTCCGTCGAACGTCACTCCCAGATATTTTGGAGTGTTACAGATCTGCAGTTGGATACCTGACCAAAAGCGAATGTCAACGAAATTGAGTCAAATACACGTAACAGAATCATTCAACCTCTGGTTAGGTATCGAGCGTGGTGGGTGAACGGTTAGCGTTCTGGCCTCGCATTCGGGAGGACGGCGGTTCGAATCCCCGTCCGGGCGTCCAGATTTGGGTATTCAATGGTTTCCCCAAATCACTCCAGTCGATGCCGGGATGTTACTTTCAAAAATTCTATGGCCGAATTCCTTCCCGTTCCTTGCCCCAGTCCCTTTTTGCCTCTAATGGCCTCGACGTCGACGAGGCGTAAAACCATTAGGGAAAAAAAGGTATGGTTAGGCATGTATCGTTTAGGACTTAAAAGGTTAGGAGAGTATCTGAGAGAAAGTATTTGATAAATATCAACGAAGAGAAAGGATTGAATTAGATGCACGAATCAAATATCACTGAATATCAAAGCACATAAAATAGTCCTTTAGAGGTAGTACTCAAATAAGACAAGCCTACACAATTGGTTTTGTACTTATCTGTGTAAGAATTTTTTTTTTTTTTTTTTTTTTTAAATATGGTCTTCGGTCTTTGCGACCATTCAACCAGCTCCAATTTGTGTTTTTACCAATTGCTGTATTGTGCTTTAATTATGATATTATGGACACTACAGTGAGGACAGCACAAGACGAACACAACACTTAATTAAAACCACCCATGCCCGAGGCCGGACTCGAACCGGCGACCCTTGCAATGTGAAGCCAGCGTGCTAGCCGCCACACTGCCAGGGCCGGCAGGAAAGGCTCGAAGAGCTATGACAAAGTTGATGTTAGTTAAGTAAACAAAGATGTGAATGTTTAGAAACGTGTAAAGATAGCAAACATCTCTGGATCAAGTACGTCGACACGTCGACAATGCCAGACGCTACATTGAAAGACGCAAAAATTAACAAACAGCAATTCCTTGATACTTATATAAGTCGGAGTGTACTGTGCTGCAGAGATGTATAATAGAATTATTTTCAGTCATCATTGAAACAATATCTAAGTAAATCTTAGATAATCGGCAATTTTCCTGAACCCTGTAACACGTTTCATATGCGTTTTGTAAATATGTTGTGGTTTACATTTAACACTTTTATATTTCTGAGTGTATTATGTCTTATTACATAGAAATCATTATTAATCATTTTGTTTACAATTTTGAAAAATTTTATTCTGTGGAATGAGGGTGAATTGGGGGGGGGGGGGTTCATAGAAATTTAGTTTCGGAATACAAGTTTTTTAACTACCGCAGCGTGTTAGATAATATGTTTATTACGGCAATAGTAGATAATTCAGATTATTTTTTTAAAATTAAAAGTAATACCAGAGCAGGCGTAAAAGTTAGAAATTAAAACGACTTTAGTTACCTGGCCTATTTCAACAACCGGATTATATATGAACTTGAAATTTGGAGACCTGATTGGGGGACTATTTTATCTGTGTAATATAAAAGCCATCATGCCTTAAGAAATTTGAGAACATTACTTGGCCTCGCGATACCTAATTGTTTTTTGATGCAGTGGCTTCTATTTGGCTTCTGCATCCTTATGCCTCTGACTCGAAGGAGAAATTAACGAACACGAGTATCTTAACATGTGAAAGCTTTGTCTTGAAAAATTCTTTCTGCTTTTTTCATCTACCCTAGCTAAAATTTCATATTTTGTCGTTGAATTTAAATATCAGTTCCTCCCTGCTCCTAACATTTTTTTTTTTTTTTTTTAAAAAAAATCTTCATTTATCCCTCATGAATTAGTATTTCATATCCAAATTAATATAATCCTCCCACAACATTCTACATGCGTATAATTAAATTTTGCTATTATTTAAAATATTTTTCTGTTCCTCTTCTTGACTATTATATTATATCTTAATTTTTACTAAAGAGTATGTTAGCTACATCTTTTTCAAGCAATACTAATTCTATAAACAGAATATTAGCAGATAATGCTGAGAATTTCTCGTTAAACCGCTATGAAAAAATTATATTATGCTTCCATTTCGATTACAGGGAGGTAAAATTTAAGGAAATAAATTAACCCCTTTTGAAGTGATGTTTTCATTTACTGACTGTTTATTGTACTGAAGGCACTTCAGTAGAGGTTATATATAAATCTTATATATCCGTAATTTGGTTGTACCTTCTTTAAAAACATTAATTACACTGACTAATTGAAAGCGCGAACGGCGGCAGTGGATCTGTGTTCGCTACTTAACCTGCAAATATGTCAGGCGACCCCTCCAATATGTCTAAGTACGCTTAGAACAGTAACGACACTGCTGTAAACGTTTAATATAGTTTCCGTAAGATGATTTCGTTTGATGAAAGGTATGAATAACATATTTTAATTATCACTAAGGGTATATTTGTACAGAGGCATACGGGAATTTTTAATCGAACTTGTAGCTGGTAATAAGCCGCTAAAGCAAAACTTTGTATAAATCGGGTTATTCCTGACGAAGTTCCGCGTATAACACTACATTGGTTAATTAATGTAAGCAAATATTTGTGAAATAAGTCAGAGCAAAAGTAGCTTGAATATATATTTTTTTTAATTATGCTTTAAATCCATCCAACTGTTCAATTACACCTACCAAATATGCAGGGTGGGGAAGAGATAAGCTTGAAAATGACGAACCGAAAGCTCTAATGAAGTGTGCCTTACAGTTCGCAAACCATTGTCGATCGCTGTGTAAGGTTCTCCAAGTTCTCGAAACCTCCAATCAAACAGAAAACTCCACAAGTCGATACTGACTGAATACAGTGTTAAGTCTGACACTATTAGTTACTCTGTAATGACCGGCGTGGTATTGGTGAGGACGGAGGTTAAAATCCCATAAAGATTTTGGTTTTCCATGAATTTCAGAAATCTCTCGAGACAAATTTAATTTAATTTAATTGCAATGGAGCACACGCTCCGGTACAATTTCACTATACATCCATCTTCCCCCTTTCCCGCACCCACCTACATTTGCCCTCTACAAATTTTATCTGTAAATTCTTTCATCATTTTCGGTAAATTATTCATCATTTCCCTTGGAAACTTATTCCAATCCCTGATACCCTTACCTAAAAAAGAGAATCTTCCCACAACTTTGTGCCTGAAATCGAGTGCCAGCTTGTGGTCATGGTCATCTTTTCCCTTCCATGCATTAGTTTTCATACCTACACCAATATCTTTCCATGCCTCATCACCAGTATATGCCCTGTACACTCCCATGACCCTCTTCATCCTCCTCCTGTTTTGCAATGAATCCAATTCCAGCTCCTTTATCATATCTTTTACTGATTACATTTTGCGATAATTTCCAGAACCAAATCTAGCAGTCCTTTTTTGCACCCTCTGCAACTCCTGTATTTGATACGCAAAATGTGGGCCCCATACTACACTACCATATTCGAGCAATGGTCTGACCAAAATTTTGTACCCTAATTCCTCTACTTCTCTCGTTCTTCCCCTCATCACTCTCTACAACAAGTGCAGAATTTTGTAACCTTTTCCTACCACCTGTCCAATGTGTCCTGCCCAGTTAAGCTTGTTATCAAATGTAATGCCAAGATATTTATATTTCACGTCTTCAGCAAGCAATTCTCTCCCCACCTTATATTCATAATTAATATTTTGTTGTTTATTTGTGTATCTAATAAGCTGGGAGAGTTCCTACAAATTGGAATAGAAAAATTCCTTCCCGTTCCTTGCCTTCCATCCTGTTTCGCCTCTAATGACCTCGATGTCGACAAGGCGTAAAGCGCAAATATATAAAAAAATATTTGGTAATAACCCTATTATTAATAATCTGTTAATTAAAAATGTACCAGAAATTTATCAAATTATTAGACACTTCACAATAGTAATATATTATAAACATTTAGTAATATGGCCAATAAATAATCTCTAATTCCATTTAAATTGATAAAAAGGGATTGTAACAATTAATTTAGGGACCAGAAATAATACTAATGTCGAAAAAAAAGAAACATTTCGTTACAAGTGTTACAGAAAATTTTATTTTTTTCGGTATATCTTCGAGTGAAACTGGTTTTTGAAATAACGTGCTGATTCACATTAGACAGTGGGCTTAGAGAGGTAAATCCATTTCCCCACTTTCAGTCAGTCACGTTACAGATGAAATAATAAAGAAGATGACTCGGATGTTAGGAGAGAAAAAAATGAAAACTATGGTGTTTGTGGATGATGCGATAGTATGGTGATACTGCAAGACCGAAGTGTAAGGGCAAATGGATATGTAGCAGGAATTAGTGAAACTTTACAGAATACAATTCTCGGAAAAAGTAGTAATTACTAGTCAAAGAAGGATAGCGCTAATCCAGAGGTAGACGTGAAGAAGTGGAGGTTGTAGAGGAGTTAAACTCTCTGGGAAAAAAAGAATGGAATAAACAGAAGAAAATAAATGAATGCTGCAGAAGTGTCAGACGCCCTACTTGGAGCAGCAAGGCGCCATAGAAGAGCAAAAGAACTGACTTGGTGCCAATACTAACATATTTTTCTGAATCATAGGTCATGTCGAAAGAGAATTCATGTCACAGAGAATTGATTTCATAGGAGTAGGATGGATGCAAACATGGACTGCAGGAATAACGGAAAGAAAGAAACTTGAAGCATTTGAAATGTGGTGCTACAGAAGAATGCTGAAAATTAGGTGGACAGACAAAGTAAGAAATGAACGAGTTTTGAAAATGATGGGTGAGAAGAGAAGTTTGTGGAAGAAGCTTACAGAGAGAAGAGACAGGCTGGTAGGTCATATTTTGAGACATGCTGGATTGGTTAATTTGTTAGTGGAGGGAACAGTTGAAGGTAAGAACTGTAGAGGTAGACAGAGATTAGAATATATGAGGCAGAGGACGTGGGTTGTAAGGGATATGTAGAGATGAAGAGGTTAGCACAGGATAGGAAAGGATGGAGGATTGCATCAAACCAGTCTAAAGACTGACGACAGCAAGAAAAAGGATGGATGCAACGAGACTGGGAAAGTTGCGGAATGAGCATGTGAGGAAGGTATTAAAAGAGGGAACAAGAATTGTCGGTGCTATGGATACATGGGTGTAACGAGTGATAAAAAGATGCCAAACAGAAGGTATAATTTGAAATTTGAAGGGAAGATTCATCGAGGAATACTTCAGGATAAATGGATTAAGGGAAATGGAGCCTAAATATCTTGGAATTACATTTGATATCAAGCTTAACTGGACAAGTAGTAGAAAAAGTTTTCAAAATTCTTCACTTGTTGGAAAGAGTGATGAGGGGATTTACGAGAGAAGTAAATGAATTGGGTTACAAAAATTTCGTCAGACCATTGCTTGAATATGGTGGTGTAGTATGGGACCCACATTGTGAGTATCAAAAACAGGAATTGGAGAGGGTGCAAAGAAGGGCTGCTAGATTTGCTTCTGGAAATTACCACAGAACGCAATCAGTAACAGATATGATAAAAGAGCTGGACTGGGATTCAATGGAAGACAGTAGGAGGGTGAAGAGGGTCATGCAGTGTAAAAGACGTATATTGGTGATGAGGCATGGAAAGATATTGGTGTAAAAATTAAAAGTAATGCATGGAAGGGAAAAGAGGATCATGACCACAAACTGGCACTCGAATTCTCTTCTTTAGGTAAGGATATCAGGGATTGGAATAAGTTACCAAGAGAAATGATGAATAATTTACCAAAAATGTTGAAAGAATTTAAATTTAAATTTTGTAGATGGCAAATGTAGGTGGGTGCAGGAAAGGGGGAAGATGGGTTCGTATGGAAATTGCCTTCTGAGCGTGTGCTCCATTGCAATTAAAAAATTAAATTAAATTAAGGAAAAGAGTATGCAAGGCAGAGGAACAAACTGGAAGGTGAATGAGTGGTGGAAGCATAAGGGGACTGTGTTTCTGGAAGACCCAACCTGAGGCTTGGAACCTTCAACCTTGCTGATGATAGCGATGCCGGATTTGGGGGATCAACATTACGAAAATCCAAAACGTTTTAATCGTGAGATTCCTTGTCAGTAGGATCGTTGCTATGTTATTTGTTGGAACACTGTTACTTGTTATTAAGAACAAAACTTAAGTTTAATTTCCAGTATACTGACAGCTACTACATATTACTATTAAAAATACATCGACTTGTTGAATTACAAAAGAAGGTCGAGATAGTTAGGTTCTGAATATAGCTGAAGAAAAACAATTGGACGTCCTTTGAAAATAAAATAAAATTGCTAGAGGTTTAGTTCTTCTCTGGATTCTAACCATTATTCACAGTTACTTATAATGTAATCCAACATAGCCTGATCATAACCTGAATTTCTTTATTAGCATGTTGTGTCCCTTCCTTGCTTTTCGTATTGAAAAGTAATGCATATTTCGAGTATATGAATCACAATATACTTTGATCTTTTAATTCAGCGAAAAACATGGCACTTTACGAAAGAATATGTCACTAAGAGTCAAGAATAGTTCCAGTTTCTAATATTATGACCTGATCTGATCGATAACGAACTAGAGCTGTTTCACCCATAGAATTAATAAAATCTCTGAGTTTGAAAAACGGGCGGAAAAGGACGATCACGCAGTAATTTAATTGTTTCAAAGGCCGTAGACTCAAACTTGCTGAAATACAAACTTGACCCTAAAATTTCAAAATCCGAAAAATTTCTGTTTGCTTCGAAATCATCACCTTGTTTTTATTATCATTATTATTAAGACAGGAAAAACATTCACAATGTAATCTTTGGTCATAGTTTCTCTAACCGCTGGAGAAATTATAGATAATCCAGATTAGTAAATTGTTGAAAAACTCCGAACAAATTAATTGTCATGATACACGATTCGGTAACACTTGTGGCCTGATATCGAGTTTAAGTAACCTAATGACAGCGAACGTGAATAAAGACTATTAACGAAAGTGGTCAGTAACTTATGTAAAAAGCAAATAAATCTTAATATATAAACTTCGATCAAGCAGCATCATTATCGAAAGTTTTAATTAAACTGAAATTTAGCCTAGGCCGGAATGACATTTGACATTCGTGGTTATAGCAGAGACTATGAGAAATTTAAGTTTCTTAAATGTTACTTTCTTATCGACATGTTACCGAAAAGTACTTTTAGTTCCACGTTTTTACAGTCGAAATGTTTTTCCACATTTTTTTAAGAATATAATTATACGAAAAGCAAACTTTATGACCGTATTATGGCAATTAATTTCATAGCAGTTGCGTATGTATTAAACTGTGCACATAATCTCTAATTTCTAATATATCTGGTTGCTGTTTTGTGGCAAGATTATCATTGTTGAATTGCGATTAATAACTATTAAATAAGCTAAGTGCTGCGTTTTTTTTTTCGTTAAGAAGAGGAAGAAAATATTTTATTTATTTGTTGTAAATACTAAATGCTGTAGCTGAAGGCAAAAGTAATGAGTTTCACATCGCGTATAAATAGTCATATCCGTGATGATTTAAACCTTCATAAAAAGGTAAACTTTAAGCTCATTTAATAGCTAACACGTGTATAAACTTTGGTAATGAATTTTAGCCTAGGCCGGAATGACAATTGGCATTTTCCGTTTCTGATAGTAGACACGTTATTGAAAAGTATTTTCACGATTTTTCAGCCGTAATTTCCATATTTTTTAAGGAATCAAATGCTACGAAAAGCAAACTTATTTAATAGATTCTGTCAATTAATTTCATGGCGGTTGCTTAGCAATAAAACTGTGCACTTAACTTCTAATTACTAATAACTCTGCTGGCTGCTAATTTCCGAGTGAAGGTTGGCAAGCGACGTCACCGTTATCCAGCCAATAGCTATTGAGGTGAGCGCGCAGTCTGCAGACATTCCATTTTGTTAAAGAGGATAAGTGGACATATACAATTAGATCCACAAACGAATCTAAATCTCCGTATGAATTATTACACAGAGCCATAAAGAAGTATAGGAGCTACTTTTTAAATGCAGTGGAAATGTAACATAATAGAATAAAGCAAGATACCATCTAATTTGAAATTTATACGACTTATGGATGCTGGGACAGCTAAAACACAGTGTTCGGCTTGACGTCCGACCTGAAATTTCGGTGTCCGAACTCCAATGGCGAATGAAATTTTCATCAACCGATGCTTGGCTAACAGGAGGAGAGGTGGTGAGCTACAGTTCCAAATCACTCGTCTTATTAACAACGGTTCTGGTTAAATTCTAAACATCCACTCAATGCACACGAAGCTCCTGGTTGTACCTTGTTTACCCGCTGTTTACCCACATCAAGAAAGTGGCACCGTCGGAATAATCACATTTCTGTTACAACACATTGCACTTAGCCTGTTCTCACCAGTGTTACCTGCACAGTAAGTGTTAGTAGGCCGGCCTCGGTAGCGTAGGGGCTGGAGTGCTAGCTCCGCGTGCCGAAGGCCGCCGGTTCGAATCCGGCCGCGGGCATGGATGTTAAGTGTTGTGTGTCTGTCCTGTCCGTCCTGTGGCGTCTATACACTGAAAGCAATTATATACCTTGAGCTGGCTGTATGGCCTCCGTTGCCGAATGCCATTTAAAAAAAAAAAAAAAAAAAAAAAAAAAAGTGTTAGTAACCATTAATGCTCTCCTTAATTCGTTATGTCTCTTTCGTAATGATGTCAACAAACCTGACGTTATAAAACAAATAACAATAAATATAAATTATTACTTTCCGCCTATTTAAATTAGGATTTTTTTATTACATTACAATGAGAAAAAGCTGAGAATACAAATTAATAATTTCAACAACCAGTAGTTTAATTTCGAGCTATCGAAGAACTGTCAGAAACTGACTTCATCATAAAAATAGTTTTAACCCACGAAACTACAACCATTTCTTTTTTGTTGTATATGAACTCCCACTTTTGTTATTGCACAGAGAACGTCGAGATCATTAGGGTTCGTCCATTAATTACGTGAGGTGAAATGGGGGGGGGGATCCGGCGAAATCTCACCAAGGGGGAGGGGGGTCAACGGAAATCTCACGTGAGGTTTCGAAATTTTTGTTGGAGTGTAGAGCTAAAAAAAAAGGGCGATTTCTACGGGGAGATCTCACGAACCAGATCTCATCAGAGAAAGGGGGGAGGGGGGGCGTCGGACCAAGTCTCAGCAGAGGGGGGGGGGGGTTCCGGAAATCCGGAAAAACACCTCACGCAATTTATGGATGCCCCTTAGAGGCGGGGAAGGGCTGAAGACAAGGAACGGGGAGGAATTCGGCTGTGTCTTTTGGAGGAACCATCCCTGCATTCGGTTGAAGTGATTTTGGGAAACCAAAGAAAGTCGAAATCTGGATGACCTAACGAGGATCCGAACCTCACTCCTACAGAATGTGGGGCCAGAGAGTTACCGCTAACCAGACAGATTGAGTGAGGTGATCTTTGGTAATTTGGAAGATCATATAGTAAGAAAAAAGAATAAGCTGAAAACCATAACTGAAATATTCAAAATCAGATTAAGGAATAATTTACAAGAATCAAATAAAGCGATAAGATACAAGAAAATAATATTACATAAATAAATTTTAAGGCAGAACGCTAATGTAATTCTCACGTCTAAAAAATATTTTTATGATCTAGTAGGCCTACCTTAAGCTAATTAAACGGTTGTTCTGGTATCCCGACCCAACATTGCGGCATGCCCGATAGGGGGCATGGAAATCGACCTAGTATAGACGGCGCGGGCATCAGGCCAACCAGCGCCACCACGTCACAGTTTCCGCCACGGCCAATCGGAGCCGACCCAGCACGGATATAAATAAGCCCGCGCAGCTCCACTCATCCAGTTCGGTGTTCGCTGCGCTTCAGTTGTGTCACCGTCAAACTGTGATTCGTCTCTTGGACTCTCGACAGTGTTCGTCTCGGCTACGTCTACGGTATTCCTTGGACTCAGTGAATCGCTTCTCGGACTCGTGACTGTGCTTGTTCTCGGCTACGTTCGGTACACTCTTTTCGGACTCCGTGAACCTCACGTCGGATACAACCAGTGCGCGTCTTTGGATTACGTTCGGGCTGCTCCTTGGACTTGTTCGGGTTATTTGTGACCATCTCCTGCGGACCGCCCGTCCGCCGTTCGACGTCGGCCGCCGTACGGACATAGCAGTTGTCTCCTCAGCAAATCAAATATTTTCTTTCAATGTTTTTTTGTAGGGATTATGTCTGCCAAGATTGATATTGGGTGGCATCCGAGCGACGTGAAACAGCTGCTACTCAAATACTACTCAATGGAATACAACGGGCAGAAAGCGTTCAACAGAGAAAGCTTGAAGGGGTGAACTACATTATCCGGGTATTGGATGAATATCGAAACGGTGATTCAGTGCACTTTGGGTGTCCTTATAAACCAAACCCCGCTCGTTTATCGCATGAACTAAAGCAACATAATATGTACTATATAATTTTCTAAGCTCTCTCAATCACCTCGCTAGCTATTGGCTGGAGAACGGTGTCACTTGTCAGCCTTCATTCGCAAAATAACATTTACCAGAGACATCATTAGAAGAAATTAGGTTATATCCACAATTTAATAGCTAAGCAACTGCTAACAAATTAATTGCCATAGTATATTCATTCATTTTGTTTTTCGTAGCATTTCATTTTTTTTTTTTTAAAATATTGACAAACTTTACAGCTGAAAAAACCTGGATCTGCTTTTCAGTAACATGTTGCTAATGAAAGCAACTTAAAAAAAACTTTAAAAAAATTAAATTTCTCATGATCTCTGCTGTAACCGGGAATGCCAATTGTCATTCTGGTGTAGGGTAAATTTCAATTTAATTAAAACTTTCGATAATGTTGTTGCTTGACCATACTTTATAAATTACGATTTATCTGCATTTTCCTTGTTTAACTGACCATTTTAGTTAATGGTCTTTGTTCGAGTTCGTTTTACGTGAGTTATTATGTTGTTTAAAGTTAACATCACACCAAATATGTTACTGAATCGTGTATTCCGGTAGTTCATTTCCTCTGAGTTGCTCAACTGTTTAATAATATGGACTCTGTATTTAGTTCTCTGATCGTTGCAGCCACTATAACGAAAGATTAGGTTATGAATGTTGATCCTCAGTAAAAAAAAAACATAATGCTTTCGAAGCAAACAGAAATTCTTCAAATTTTGCAGAGTGAAGCATATAATAAAAGTTTGTATTTCATTAAGTTGGAATCTACGACCTTTGATACAATTGAATCGGCGTTTTTTTGAAAGGGGATAATCGACATTGTCTTCTCTGGCGTGTTTTATTCCTCGGGGATAGAACTGTCAGTTTCGTTTGAAAGTCATAGTGAGAGATGTTAAGGTAATATATTTCAAATGAAAATATCATACAAAACAAAACAAAAATTTCTAATAAGGCTTCTGGATTGGTTTTTTGTTAGTTTTCCGAAAGTTTAGATATTGTAACAGCCCTCATACCTGAATTTTGAATAGTATTGTACTGTATGAAGTATTTGTAGTGAGCTAAAGTTTGCTTGAATATGATCTAGTATGTTTGTTTTTTAATGTCTGGTAAATCAGTGTATATAGACTTTGTTTTATGAAAGAAAATTATTTAAGGTCCATTTAATATGTTTAAGAACCGAATGGTGCAAGAGAATTTCTTAAATGTTTGTAATTCCATGTATTAATGCAAGTTATGATGTCTACAGGACAATTTTCTACAGTTTGAGATGATTTCTGCAAATAATTTTGTATTTAAGTATCTCTAATTACTATTTCTGATCATTTTGTAATGTTGTTAAGTAATTTTGTGTTAATTCCGATTGTTTTTAATATGTTTGATTGTTTGAGTGATTGTTAATGTTCGAGAAATATCGGGCGGATGCCTTTGAAGAATTCTCGTAATTTCGATAGAGACTATATAAACAGATCAGCTGGACAGAATCATTCAGTATTCAGTTTTACAGAGAGATTCATCCAGTTAGTTTTTGCGACGGCTCAGAAGTGCATCTCTATATTGTATCTATGCTTGTGAATATCGCTGACTTCGTTTTGAGCAAATAAACAAATCTTCAACATAACCTTTTGGTGGACTTTTTAATTAATCAATATATATAAATTAAACCACCGAAGAACCTAATATGGCGAACGTTGACAGGACGAGAAGTCATTAGATCATCCAAGGAACATAATAATATTGTCACATACGCCATTTCAAAAAACAACACCGATTTGATTATACGATAGCGCGATAGTCTCTGTCCTCGTTTAATACCTTAGTCTGTTATTATTTCTGAGGTTTTCAAGTTCGAAACATTTTACTATCCCCAAGGGTGAAACACAGGTCAAGTCAGATCAGGTCACCCTGTCATAATCTTTAAACCTAAAAACTGAAAGACCCGTGACGATACACAAAGAATGGTCACGGGCTTAAACTAGTTATGAAATAAACTGCGGCGGACGGTTTAGTATTACTTCAACATCGGTAAAAGTAAATTTTGAAAAATTGTAATGGTTTGAAAGAGAAAATGTTAGCAGAACCAATGAAATTGATGTAGCATCGAAACAAACATCGTTATAAATGCAGAGAGACGAAAGTTGAGCGAAATAAAGTCAAAGAGGAACACGACGCCTTTGTGAACCAGCGGTGCAGGGGAAGGAGTTAGGACAATTTAACTGTTTCTGATGGTCGTAGACTACCCAGAGCAGCACAATAATACTACAGCCGATGATTCTGAGATTTTTTACTCCTGTAATCCTCCTCTGAAACAGTTAAGTACTGAGCAGTAGTTTCTCTTACTAAACGTTTAGCAGTTAAGCAGCTAGTAGTAGTTACTGTTGTGTAACTAAATGAAATGTTAAATAAAATCATTATTTGTTGTTTCACTGGCTAGGTGAATGCCGGGGTAGTTCTTTAAAAAAGGTCGTGACCGAATTTCTTCCCGTTCCTTACTCTCAGTCCTCTTCCGCCGCTAATGACCTCGACGTAGACGAGGAGCAAAAAATGCCACTTATAAATCCGTTCAGTATCCTGGTAGATTTGATGTTATAGTCTTCCATCATAATAAACCCGGTTTTGTCGTCTGGTGCAGAGCAAACGATGTCTCTCTATTTTTTTTATTTCGGTTTTTAATAATGAATATAGTATTCACCCATATCTTTGAAGGATGATGAGAGATTGCAGGGTTTAGAAATGTGGCATATTTTTTTTTATGTGCAGTTTCTTCACTTGCATTTCTTCGGGAAAATATAAAATAGTTTCATCAGTGTCCTGTATTCTTTATTCAACGTTCATCGAATATCGGACATGTATCTGTATAACTATTTCTGCTATTGTTTTATGTTTTACGCGTTTTTCGGTTAAAACGTTAAGATATGGCAATACCAGAAATAAACAGATCAGTCCGTTTTTGAGTGTTTTTTATTGTCTTTATATGACAAACGTATCACTGAAATATTGTTGTTTGGTGTCAATCTATATTTAGCAAAGAAAGGTATTGCAAAATAATCTACTCTGACTATTTTATAAAATATATAAAAACAGATCTTCTTCAGCCAAATGTAGTAACAAATTATTTCCTGCGTCTCAGTTTCCAGCCAGTGGCAGTATTTGTCTGGAACACAACCGTCTTCTCCTCTTCCACTAACATCCAATTCATTCTTCCATTTTATATACTATCTCATACCCTCTACAACTGTTTGCCCCTTAAATGTCCTCCAGGTAATTTCCCTTCCAATGTCAGTTGTGCTCTTTCTTTGACTATAATTCTTCCCTAAACCTGCTTATTATGACCTTATCATTGAAAACGCCATTGTAGAGGTTACTCATTTTTCGCTTTCATTGGAGATCCATCCATCAATCAGCATAATTTATCCAGAACTCCTGACTTTTGATTTCGATGGCCTGTACTCTATTAATTCACCTTTCCCTCATCACCCATACTTCGGAATAATATGTCAATATGGGAGCATAGCGACTCATATAAATAATTCCTTTTGTACTTTTGGGGCACATCCTGCTCCATTTCGCTCACTGTTCCGATACATTCTAAAAAATTCTACAATTTTCTGCACCTTTCATTTACTTTTTTCCTATTTCTAATATTTTCTTCTGTTATATCTTTCAAATATTTGAATATTTCTATAACCTTCATTTTCTCAACTCCACGTATAACATTGACATTCCGTTGTTTCGTTCTTTGCTTGTTGCAATTTGATTTTCTCTCCCCTTTCTATTGGGAATTGTGTTCTGAATGTTATAATCACTTTTTACAGTACACCCAGCTGTTTTCTGCAATTCATTCTACATTTCTCCAACAATCAAGTCACCAATAAACAACACGGCTTTTGTGACCTCATCTCTTTTTCCACCTCCTTTATTATTTCATCCATAACACGAAGAGCAATGTAGACAAAGAACTTCATTCTCTGTTATAATCACATGCAATATATATGTACTTTTGAGAGGCAAACAAACATTTTACCGTGAGCGTTGCATCGTACCATTGAGATAGAGTTTTAACCCCACCTCCCATCCCTTCACAGATTTTAAAAACTGAATTAAAACTTTTTTTATTCATTGCTTTACGCCTCGTCGACGACTAAGGTCACCAGAGGCGGGATTGAACTGGGGACAAGGAACGGGAAGGGATTCGGCCATAGCCTTTTTGAAGGAAGCATCCCGGCATTCGCCTGGAGTAATTTGGGGAAACCATGGAAAACCCAAATCTGGTTGCCCGGACGGGGATTCGAACCCGCGTCCTCCCGAATGCGAGACCAGAACGTTAACCGTTCAGCCACCACGCTCGGTTTAAAACTTTTATTGCATTATACTCTAATCATTCATCGGCACGTATGCTCAATGGTAAAGTGTGTAGTGAAGTCCTTGGTTCATTTACCAGTGCTGGCAGAAATTTTTTAGAGGCCTCTGTCATGACCTCTTCAGTTACTATGCGAATGTGAATTACGCTGTGATCAATCCGCGGTTAAATCAATTTTTCTTGTGAGACCACATATCCAGTGCGATAGTTGTATATTATTTGCACTTTTTTTTAAAATTATTCATGTTTTTCTTCTTTTAGTGGCATACCCGTTTCCCAGTGTAGACAGTTATTGTGGGGAGATGAAACTGGGCTTTCTCGTTGTCTTCCTCAGGGTGACAGTGTTCTTAAGACTTGTAGCCAGTGTTAATGACTGTGATTATGTGTGTGTTTAGTGTAGATTGTTGTGGATGAGACGTGAAAGAAGGGAGATGGTGAAAAGCGGTGCCGGCCCATTCACGCCTACGCCCATTCTACATTAATCGTGGCGCCGCAATCTGATGATAGATTCTTATGTAGATTGACGATAAAAATTAAAAGTGAGGAATAAATTTTTTTGACATCTTGCTTAGTTCACGAGATATACTCAAACGTGAGGTGATTATGTCAAAATACGGCCTGGACGAGATGAAAAATTTCGCTAAAGCGAAATTGAATGATAGATTCTTCTGTAAATCGACTAGAAAAGTAAAGAATAACATTTTTTGATATCTCGATTAGTACTCGAGATATCGTATCTCCAAATAAAGGTAGTCAGGTTGAGACGTGACCTGGACCGGAAAAAAATTCGCCAAAATCACAATTAACTACACGCTGGACATACACAACAGATGTTTTGTTTACTTCCTAGTGGTTGTGATTAGAAGGAAATACGGCATGGGCGAAAAGGAAAATACAAAAAAAAAAACAAGGAATTATGCCAACTACCGATTTTTGACATTCGATATCTCTAAAACAAAAAATTAATTCTTTACTTTCGATTTGTTTCGTGGAGTTACATAAAAATTCATCATCAAATTGCGGCGCCACGGTTATGGTAGTGCCTACTGTTTCATAATACGTCCCCATCGTATGTACGAATGACCATCCATAGAGTGCATGCCCTCACTCTATATGGACTGAGGAGAGGTTTGCGATTTAATCCAGGACTTTAGCATACAATACAGTAATAAGGAATTGTTCATCACCACCTCTCCTACCCTGCCGGCCAAGTTCTGATGATTAAAATTTTTTCCACCACCCAGACTGGAACCCGCAAACCTCGTGTCAGCAAAGGGCACAATCCCGCTGCAGCAGCCAACTGAACAACGCAGCTGGCTTCTGCAAAATTCACAAGGCAGTTTCTATCAGAATCTACTTATGAAAGGTTTGAAAGAGTACAACTATGAAATCGGAATGTCACCTGTTGCATTTCTTTTTTTTTTTTTTAGTCATCAGTCACTCAATTGATTTGATGCAATCCTCCATCCCTTCCTATCCTGTGCTAATCTCTTCATTTCTACATACCCCTTACAACCCACGTCCTGAATTATCTGCTTCATATATCTGTCTTCCTCTACAGTTTTTACCTTCGACTGTTCCCTCCACCAGCAAATTAATCAATCCAGCATGTCTCAAAATATGACCTAAAAGCCTGTCTCTTCTTCCTGTAAGCTTCTTCCATAAACTTCTTTTCTCACCCATCATTTCCAAAACTCTTTCATTTCTTACTTTGTCTGTCCACCTAATTTTCAGCATTCTTCTGTAGCACCACATTTCAAATGCTTCAATTTTCTAACTTTCCCGTATTCCTAAAGTCCATGTTTCTCTACTATAAAGTGCTGTGCTCCACACATAGCGCTTTGAAAAGTTCTTCCTAATTCCTAGATAAATATTTGAAAGTAAAAGATTTCGCTTTTTCATAAAGGTTCTTTTTGCTAGTGCAAAATCTACTTTTAACATCATTCCTGCTTCGGCCATCGGTTGTAATTTTGCTTCCCAAGTAACAGAACTCACTCACTTCTCCTATTGCATCCGATCCTATTTTTATATTTCATCTACTAATATTGGTATCATTTCTGCTACATTTCGTCACTTTTGTCTTGCTCTGATTTATATTCAGTCCAAAATCTTCCTTCAGTATTTTTTTCATATCATTCAGTAACTTCTCAATATTATCAGCTCGTTCTGCTAACAAGATAATGTCATTAGAAAATCGTAGCTTACTGATTTTTCTCCCTAAACACTTATGCCACATGCAAATTTTTCTTTTACTTTCATTATTGCTTCTTCTACATACAAGTTGAATATTAACGGGGATATACTACAACCTTGTCTCACACCCTTTTTAACTCATGCTTTTCTGCTTTTATAATAGCCACTCGATTCTTATGTAATTTATAAAATATTCATCTATCTCGATATTTTAGATCTGCCTTCTTTAAAATTTTTAACATCTTGTCCCACCTAACATTGTTCTTTTTTTTTTCTTTTTATGGAAGCAGCTTACTAATATAAGAATCTCAAATTAACATTGCTAACTTTCTTCCCAGACTTATTTTTAATAATCTCTTCATTTGAATAATACTTAGAGAAACCAATACAAAATTATTTGTGTAAACCGAGACTTTTCCGTCGTATTGCTGAAATGTAATTTTCACGAGTGTCCAACCAGGTAGTGTTGTGAAAACCCAATATTTTTTACAGCTCGCTCTATAGTCTAAATGAGGATCAGCATGATGTCGAGAAGTTATGGTTTCACGACACTGTCTAGCTGGACACCTGTGAAAATTACATCGCACAAATCTATTCATTAACATAGCATCCAGTCTGCCTACATATTTTACCTAAGCATCAGAAACTATTTAATTACCTCCTTCATAAATGTTTATTAAATATGGACTTAGAGCAACGCCTTGCACCTATTCTTCGTCAGACAATTTATTTTCACTTCTACCTGTTTCCAGGGGGAAAAAAGAACGGAAGAAAAATATTAACTACAAGGAAGGTGATCATAAGCAGTCCAGTACAGTGGGTCTAATTTCCCTTTCATAGATGCTGCACTGTTGAGTCAAACATTATCGTACTGAATCACGATACTGCAAATCAGAATGTTGTTTTTAAACCGCAGGCCTAACTAAGCTTTCCCACAGGTCTGTCATAATAACAGCTAATTAACATGCCTCAGGGTATCGTATCAATTACCATCTCTTTTAAGATCCCAGCAACAAATAAAACGTGGAACAGACAACACAATTGCGTAAGGCCTTCCCTAGTTTCCACTGTATTGTATTCGAGAATTAGGCTATGATTTAGTTGTGAATTAGACAACAAACATAAAATACCACTGATCGCTTGGCTGTTCTCGTGTCGTCGTAACAAAACGTAAAACATCGACGTTTCGCCGTCATGCTGGGACTTTCTTCATGGCGGACAAAATCCATAATCAGATGGCGTCATTCAGACAACCAAAAGACCATTGACTTTAACCTTTTTTTTAACTGCTTAACGTGTCTTAACAGCGAGGTCCTTAGAGACGGGAAAGAATGGGGGGCAAGGAATGGGAAGGAATTCGGCCATGGCCTTTTGAAGGAAGCATCCCGGCATTTGTCTGGAGTGATTTGGGAAACCATGGAAAACCCAAATCTGGATGCCCGGACGGGGATTCG
Source organism: Vandiemenella viatica (assembly GCA_031002005.1). Taxonomy (NCBI): domain Eukaryota; kingdom Metazoa; phylum Arthropoda; class Insecta; order Orthoptera; family Morabidae; genus Vandiemenella; species Vandiemenella viatica. The sequence goes on from JARYHS010008074.1 coordinate 48,552,517, forward strand.
AACCGCCATCCTCCCGAATGCGAGGCCAGAACGCTAACCGTTACACCACCACTCTCGGTTTGACTTTAACCGCTACGGCCTACGTTTACGTAAAATATCCTTTAACATTCCATTAATTGAAACGCAGTATTGCCATCTGTTTGAAGAACGAGTAACCTATGTTTTGTTTGCTAAATCTATTTACGTGTGTGTGTGTGTGTGTGTGTATGTGTGGGTGTAATTTATCTGGCGCAGATTGGGAACCGCTCCAGCATTCTCCTTAGGGTAGGAGGAAAATGGATTCTTGGAATGTATCGTCAACAATATTGGACTTTATTTTTGCAACCGTATCTTTCGTTCTATGATTCTTGTAAAGTGCAGCTTGATTTATTCCCAATCCAGTATCAATAGATATGTCATATAGCTTGTGATATCGCAAAGTGACATCTTATAGGACAATACAGTCTCCTGGGCTGGAATTTAAAAATACTAAAGTACTAGAATGATGTGCATAACCATTTTTTAGATAGGGTTTTAAAGCTACTCGAGGTTATTAGAGCTTAGATATAATTAGGGACTAAGAAAGGGAAGGAATTCAGCGATGGAGTTTTAAAGAAACTATTTCGCCTTTTTTCCCCGATGATTTCTGGAAATAATAATAAACAAAAATCTGGATGAGCCGGTCAGGTATCGAACCCAGTTAGTGTTTTTTGTTTGTTAGCTTGCTCCTGTCCTTACGCGTCATCGATGTAGAGGTCATGAGAGGAGGGAAAGAATTGGGTGCAAGGAACGGAAAGGTATTCGGCCAAGACCTTAAAAAAAAAAAAAAAAAAAAAAAAACATCAACCCGGCATTTGCCTGGAATGATTTGGCGAAACCATGGAAAACCCAAATCTGGATTGCTGGATGGGGATTCGAACCCTCGTCCTCCCGAATTCGAGACCAGAGTGTTATTGCTGATCCACCAAGATCAATCCGCGGGTCGCACTATCATAACCGTGGTGCTCCAATTTGTGGATCGATTCTTATGTAACTCGACGAGAAAAATCGATTATTTTGATATCTCGATTACTTCTCGTGATACTGACTGTCATAAATTAGTTATAGATATAGTTCCATGTGTCTTTGGAGAAGGTTTTCTTCTGGCCCAGGCGACATTTCAACCTAACCATGACAGGTAGTAAGAAAATAAAGCACCATTGTGCATGTGCAGCGTGTAGTTCCTTGCGACTTCGGAATTTTGTTTTGGTCGTGGCTGCATCTCAAACTAACCACCTCAATTCTGAGAAAGCTTATCTCGAGAACTAAGCAAGGTATAGAAAGATTTTATTCTTAACTTTAGAATTTTCTCGTCCAGGTATATTTTAATCCATCATCAAATTTGGTCTTGGCGAAATGTTTCGTCAGGTCTACGCCGCATTTTAACTTAACGACCTCAATTTTAAGACGGTTTATATCAAGAACTAAGCGAGACATCAAAAAATTTGGCTATGTTGCTCGATCCATCTAATCTACTTTTACAGCTGCAGTGAAAACTGACTATACACCAGCGATGTACGATGTAAACAACCAGAGACATTATAAATTAATTAAATCAATTTTCTTCGTGGCCATGATACTAGTAGTTACTTTTTAAAGGGATACGTATATACAGCGGTAGAGGGTTTGCATTGCCGACATGTGGTAATTGACAGTTTTACGATTACCGTGGCGCACAATCTGACGATGAAATCTTATAGAGCTTGAAGAAACAAATCGAAACTAAAGAATAATTTTATTTTGATAAGTCCTGTAGTTTCTAGATGTGGCATGTCAAAAATCAGGTATTGGTATAGTTCCTTGTGCTTTTGTGACGTTTCTTCTGGTCCAGACCACATTTAAACCTAACAACAAGCAGTAGGAAGAAAACAAAACACTTATAGTGCATTCCCACCGTGTAATTATAGTGGTTTTGGTGGGGTTATGTCATATTTCAGCATTTTTTAATTTTAATCGTGACGACTTTTCCTGAAAAAGGAGAGTGCAAAACGTGAATAGGACATTATAAGGAAGCAGTTAATCCGATTTCAACAGGTCGGTACCAGTTTTGAGGTGGTGGAGAAGATCCCCTCCCACCCAAATTTTTTCTGGTCATGGCCAGATTTCACCCTAACCTCCTAACTTTTGAGATTATCTCGAGAACTAAGCCAGATATCTAAAAATTTATGTCTTACTTTAGATTTTTCTCGTCGAGCTACATACGAATTCGTCATCAAATTTGGTTCTGATGAAATGTTTCTTCTGGTCCATGCCGTATTTCAACCATGTACGTCAATTTTGAGATACGATATCTCGCGAACTATCAGAAAATTTTATTCTTTACTTTCAATTTGTTTCCTCGAGTTACATAAGAATTCATCACCAAATTGCGCGACACACAGTTATCGTAGAATCCCCCAATTCCATGTTGTGTACCTCCACGTCTTTGAAAGACCGTACTGTGAAATGTAGGTATCAGAAGCTGTAGGTGAAGCTGGACCCACCTTTTGTTTTGACTGTATTGCCTTTAGAGTGATACTGCCAGGTAACATGCTGTCCCAAAGGATTTGCCAGAACTCGGGCATGGTGGCGGCGACGATGGAGGCGAAGACCATGATGCCGACGTGGATGCGCGTCGCGTACCAGCGGAAGATCTCGTCCGGCTGTTGCATGTAGTCGAACATGATCTGCGGGACCACCATGGTGGCGGCTAGAGACAGCGGCACCAGGACCAACAGCAGGCAGCCGCACGCCATCGCGATCTGTCGCTCCGCAACCGGCACACCAGCGCTCCATTGTCGCCTTCTGCTCTAGAGTCTCCGCACGTGTCCCACAAGGCTCCATTTTAGAACCCCTATTATTCAACTTATACATGGCAGACATCCCGACATTCCGCACTGTTTGTACCGCCATGTATGCAGACGACACCGTGATTTTCACTTCACACACAGATATCGACGTAGCAGTTAAAAAAAAAAGTCATTTAATATACTCTCCGACTGGCTGAAAAAATGGCACATCAAGCTGAATACTGCCAAATGCGAGGCCAAAATCTTCACACTCCGCCATCCGAGAAATCCCAAAAAACTTAAAACCAACGACGATGAAATAGAATTACACCCAGCAGATAAAGCAATAAAATATCTAGGACTACACTTGGATCGTAAGACTTACATGGAACTACCACATTAATCAGAAACTATCCGAAGCCTATATTTGCATCTACAAACTCTATCCTCTTCTGAATAAGAGAAGCTCACTTAAAATCGAAAGCGGGTTGTTACTTTACAAATCACTGATCCGACCCGCCATGTTATACGCGTCCCCCGTATGGTGCACAGCCACTCCATCCAAACTACAAAGAATACAGTCCCTACAAAACAAACTTCTCCGCACTATTTTAAAAGCACCTAGGTTTTTGCGAAACTCACAACTTCACAGGGAAACTGGACTCCAAACTATTAAAACCTACGTTATGAATTCTGCAAAAGGCTTCATAAATAGCCTAGAAGCAACTCCTGGAGCACAGTACTACTACAATCTAGGCCGCAGATCAACTACACAACCACGTCTAAAAACGTATCGCCTACCACAAGATATTTTAAGCGACGACGGGCAAGATGCCTTCTGACTCTCTCTGAACGCTGTATAAAGTTAACATATTATCATTTAATACATTTTAAACTATATTACCATTATTATTATTATCTTAACTCATACCTGACTTGTTATTGAATATCCTAATTGTATTCTTTAAATAACCATAAGAGAGCAATGACTATTGAAACTTCAAATTTTCAAGCAAAAGCATTTCAAAATCTCTCACTTTAAATTTTATTTTAACCTGCTCTAAATCTATGTCAAAAATATTATATGTCTTGTAAATGTCTCTAGATGTCATATGTTATGTAGTAATATAATTCAGATGCGAAGGAATCCAATTGGATTGACCTCAGGCCCGGCGATGTAAACAGCGACTTTAAGACCAAAAAACTGTATAGTATAAATGTAATTGCTGGATGTTTTACAATAAAACATAGTTATAAAAAAATAAAAAAAAATTATCGCCAGATAGCCTTATCCCCATCCAGCAAACCGAATAGAGCTGTGAGAAACTCCTCAACAAGACTGCTCGACCAAGCAGTAGTTGCATCAAGCACGTTCTGTTTTCCTCCAAGAAAAATAAATAGTTGCAATACCAAATGGTCAGGCAATCAAATGACATGATCGACTTTCGCAAGAACGTGACGATTCTGTCATAGTTCTCGTCTTGAGTTACCTACTTACTGCTCAAAAGTACAATGCGACCGACCACTGAAATAATCTGGTTGTAAAAACTAGGAAGATATCTGAGAATCTCTTAGTTAAGCTGAAAACCGGAAAAGATGGTAACGCTTATAGTGCGTTCAGTTAATAGAGGCGACTCAAGGTCACACTGCTCTATCCCCACCCCCTTACATGCAAAAGAGTTCCCGTTGACAAATTTGCCACTCGCTTGCCGGACTCAACATTTTGTTCGGAGAGGAAGGCAACCGAGAGGGAGAAGGAAGGGGGAGGGTTGGTAAAGTGAGGAGTGGGGTAAGGAGAACATGATCTTGAGCGACTATTGAGCGTGAACAGGGGATAGTCCAAGATGTCGTATGTGTAGTGAGAGATTTCCGCCACCAGTGTTTCGAAAACATGTCTCAAGTAAAGGTATATTGTACTCAAAATGGGTTAACTTAATATCTTGCCGTAAAAAATGGTATTTTCTCTCACCTCACGCTCTTTGAAACTGCTTCTCTACTAACCTATTTGTTTCGCAGGAATATTTCTTTATTCGGAAAGAGCGGAGTACATACTAATTCAGCCCAATCGATTTTGACTTCACAGATGTTGATGTTATAGAAATTATCTTATGGGAAGACACATCTCTTAGAGAAGCGGAAAACCGACAAGGATTGTAATGATTATAGCCCGTTCAGTTAACAGAGGCGGCTCAAGGTCAGGCTGCTCTATCCCCCTCCACTATTTTTAATCCTTCATTCGAAGCGGAAAGAGTTCTCGTTGACAAATTTGCCTCTGGGCTGCTTGGACAGAGCGGTCTGATAGGAGTGGTAGGCAACGGGATGTGAGGAGCGTCACCAGGGCCTTTAGCCGCCAGTTGTGGGTGAAGGGGTTACAGTCCAAAATATCGTAATCGGAGTTTGCGTGTGAAAGTACGAATCATTCCGCGCAGATTGTTTCGTAGAGGTCTCTCAAGTTATTGAATATAGTGCTCAAAATGTCGGCCTGGTCTGTGTTCCTATACTTGATGGTATCTGAATACGTCTTTCCTCTCACCTCACGCTCCTTAAATCTACTCCTGTAGATACACCCTTTATTTCGAAGGGATCTTTGCAATATATTTTTGATTCGGCAAGAGTTTCTTTACCAACCAATGAAGCCCTTTAAAACACCATGGTTGGATTTCTTTCCGTTCCCTGGTTCCTTGACTCTATTCCACTCCCGCATCTAATTGGCCTGTACGTCGATGATACTACAGCCATTAGCAAAAAAAATAAAATATTATGCACATTTGGGGATTTCAAAATGACATATGACTCAATACACAGGCCTTCACTATTCCAAATTTTAGAAGAAAGGGGAATAGATCCAAAAACACTAGAAGCCGACCCCGGCAGCGTAGCGGATAGCGTGCTAGCCTCGCGTTGCAGGGATCGCCGGTTCGAGTCCAGCCTCGGGCTTGGGTGGTTTTAATTAAGTGTTGTGTTTGTCTTGCGTGGTCTATACCACGGAGAATCTATAATACATTGAGTGATCCAATACATACTTGCAAACTACCAAATTATATAGTGCTGGCTGTATGGCCTCGTAGCCAAATGCCAATTTCTAAAAAAAAAACAAAAAAAAACACTAGAACTCATAAAACAATCACTAATTGGCACTAAATCTAAATTAAAATTCATGGGAGAAATTTCAAAACCCTATGACATTCAAACAGGTGTGAGACAAGGCGATGGGCTCTCTCCTCTTCTGTTCAATGTCGTTCTAGACAAGGTTATGGAAGAATGGCAGAAAGAATTCAAGAAGTGTAAGTGTTGGAAACCAATTCCACTTGGCTTTCCCAAAAACAACCTCTATATACCATACCTCACTTTTGCGGATGATTTGGCGATACTAGCAGAAGATGAAGAGACTATCATCAAACAGCTTGAGACACTCAAAAAATGTGCAGAAAAAATAGGGTTACAAATCTCAATCGAAAAAACTGAATTCATATGTTCAACGACAGAAATAGCAAGTTTGAGAACAAAATACGATAAAATCAACAGGGTCCCATATTTTAAATACCTCGGAGAATTCATCGAACCGACAGGCCTTGAGAAAATCTCACAGTAAAATCGCCTCCAAAAAGTAAAAAAAGCATTAGGGTTAGTCCAAAATCTCTATAACAAAAAATCTATCTCAAGACAGACGAAAATTCGGCATTACAACACAGTCATAAAACCAACAGTCCTCTATGCAAGTGAAACATTAACACTTAACAGAAAACATGACCTTGAAGAAATTAAAAAAGTAGAGAGAAAAAACATTTAAAAAATTATAGGAGCAAGACTCACTAAAGATGGTTGCAGACTACAATCAATCAAAACAACAGAAAATTTTGCAAACATCGAAATTGACATCAAGAAGAGGCGAATGAAATTCTTTGGTCACCTTAAGAGATTACCAGAAAGTCGATTGACAAAAAACATAATAGATTATGTACCATAAGTTCACTTAAAAATCCAACACCATGGCTGAATGAAATTCGGAAGGATCTTAAAAGTGCAAGCGTAGGAGCAACAGACATCTTAGAAAGAGACATCTTCAGACAAAAAGTAGACAAATGGGAAGTTATAACTGAGCAACCAAAACAAAAACAGTACAGACCAAAGTGGTCGGAAAAACGCAAACAAGCTTTCTCGGAAAGAATGAAAACCTATTGGAACAATAAGAAGAACTCGAAGAAACCTTGATTCGGTCATTTTCTACCGTCTTCCATTTATTGGGAGAATTCGCCAATAATAATAATAATAAAAATTTATCTATACGCAAAGTACTGTAATATGTTTAACGCCACACTTGATCTGAGTTTAGACTGAAACTAGATACTGTAGATTATCGTTGAAAGTAGTTTCACGAATATCGGATAACACGTCCGTTTCGAGGGACAATTTGAAATCAATTGGACATGCTTAATCGTTGCGAAGTGGCTTTTGCCGTACACTGGGGAAGAGTGGCCAGGATGGTGACGTTAAATAAGTGTGGGGGTTATTCAACCTCATTTTAACATTCGGGTTAACACTGATATTGCGTGAATAATATTATATCAAGCTATTACCATGTTTGCACGACTGGTGGTTTTGTTACATAGACTTACTAGGCAATTTAAACACAAAACTAAATAGTTTACTCAGTAGTGTGAAATGGTTCCAAAAGCTGGGGGTTGTATCTTGAGGATCAAACCTTCATATTAATCCCGAAGTCACAGGTATTACAGATGCGATAGTTAATATGAATACCATTCCACAGTATGAATCTTAAAAGCTAAACAACACATAAACTTTTCCTAAGGAAAAGATAGAATTAAAAGAGTTTGATGCTGGCGCGTTCTTTTTTTTTTGTTATTTCTTTACATCACGTCAACATGGAGCTTATTAGAGGCAAGTAACTGGAAGGAACTTGTGAGTCTTGGCTATCCGGGTGGCGCCGCGTGATGTTTCTTAAAACCGACGTTTCGACCCTCATTCTGGGATCTCCTTCCAGGGCAGAAGATCCCAGAATGAGGGTCGAAACGTCGGTTTTAAGAAACATGACGCGGCGCCACCCGGATAGCCAAGAATCAGTTGACTCTGGCCGCGGAAGCCTACGATTACATGGAAGGAACTTGTTCACCCCTGCATTCGCCCTGAGTGATGTAGGAAAATCATGGAAAAACCATATCTGGATGGCTGTCCCAAACACTAGGCCAGAACGTTCTGATCAACTACCACGCTCGGTACACCATTCTCAAAGTCAAAACTGATCGCTATACAGATTAAGATGATACGAAATGCTATGGAAATTTGCTTCTCTTCCTTAACTGCTCTCTGTATTCATAATTGATAGTTGTATATGATTTCCCCCGACTGCAATTACATGAAATTAAAATTTCCTGCTTGAAATAAATATAGGTATAAAAATTCATGTAGAAAGATTACTCGTTACTAAGTTCCGCTTACAAACTGCTGAGAGTAAGGAAGATCTATAACACATTTTTTGTGAAAAGTATTAAGTAATGAAAGGGCAGTACATTATGAATATCCATAAGTGCAAGATTAGTGTTGTAGTGTGCAGCAGGAATTGAGATCATCAATCCATAATAAAAATCAGTAATGGTGTGTTCCAAGCACTCATTGAATTTGCTTGGGAAGCACATTTGTTTTGGAAGTAAGATTGTGGATGACGACTGTAACTCTAGACATATAATTCGCACAATTCATCAGGGTACGTGTGCAAGTAATTTAAAGGTGACTATATTTACATCAAGCATATTAGTTCGAATGTAAGCAGAATTTTGTGATGACCCATGTATGGAGCATTGCGGTATATCGAAGAGGAAAGATGGCGGTAGGAGAAATTAGAAGACGCTTACTTTTAAGGCTTAGTGTTAATTAATAATTCTGAAATTATACTGAAGATTAGCTTGATGGAATTAAAAAAAAAATGAAGAGATGTTTACTATTCGAAGAGACCAGGAATTTTTTTAAGCTATTAAAGAGATGAGGAAACCCGCTACATGGTTAATGGGAAAACAGAAAGGAGAAATTACAGAGAAGTCCACAAATAATATATATTATGATGCTCGCTATACATATTGATCCAGGTATTGTCGTCACATTGTAAGACAGTGTCTTAGCAAATCTGACTGGAGTACGTAGTATTTCCCTTCCTTCCCCAGTGCTGGATTCTATGTCAAATAATATGATTCAATTAATAAAAGATATTAATTATGATCTTTACCATGAACTTGAAGGATCTCCTGCTTTCTCGTGAAGTAATGGCTCGTCAAATCCCCATTATTAGTTTCACTTAATAAAATGAGTGGGCTGGTAACGCTCTGATGCAACTTAACAGTGCCTGTCGGATTTTCATCAAGAACCATGCTGTTCCAGACTGAAGGCCTGAAAGCATATATTCATCCAAACCTTCCTGTTGTATATAGATTTGATATGTGATCGTTGATTTAATTCTAAAAAATGCGCTATGTGAATATTACAAGTGAAATATGAATTTAATTTTTATAGAAAAAAATTAATAAGGCACTGGATACGAAATACTGGGTCCAGGGTTCAAATCCAGAACCGACCATGTATTTTTACGAGCTTTTTTTTTTTTTGTTCATATGAATACACTTGGATAGTCTGTGGTTCATATTCCATGTTAAACTGCATGTGCGCCCCGATCGTGAGGATCATTATCGGATTGGTAAGAGAGATGGAGATACTTTTGTGTGAATATGAGTTCGTCCAGTTCACAGCATCGACTGCGACCAAAAAAACTTGTAAATAACATACATTTTATTGGGAATACATCGCAGGGTAACTTACATCTGCATTACAATTTGAAAAAATATCAACTTATTACATTTGAAACAACTAAGCGAATGTCACTGATAGGTCTAATTGGGAAATACAAGGAGAGAGAGCAATGCGATAAGACTTCACGGATTCATATCCGGATGTTATTGTAAAAATAAATTTGTTATTCCGTTTCGTTATTTTTGAACTTTACCACAAAGACAACACAATAAGTTAAATACACCCATGATCAAGCCCGACTCGAACTGGGGCCCTATACACGCCGTGCCATAGCTCTAACCCTACTCTACTGCACCCTGCTGTGTTCTATTTTACAACACTATCAGTTTGCAAACCATTGAAGACTATATCTCGTTCACAGAGCACACATTATATCAACAACAGACACTAACTATATTAGAGAAAATTATATCCTGCTCTAAATTTTGTAGATCATTGATCATGACTGTCGAGATTTTTTCGTGGAAATCGATCACATAACATCACTCTTGTCACTCAAGTCGGGAACGAATGTAAATCACCTAGGTGAAAAAAAAAAGTGTAGAAAACGGGTTTCTTACTGTTGGTGTAGAAAGTAGAGGTGTATTTACGGAGCCTTATCATTCATTTAAAGGTACTGTTTGGCCATCCTTCAGGGGCTATGAAAAATGTTAAGCAATAAATATAAGGCAGACACGAAGTCAGTTAGAAGTCATATACAAAGGACACAGGATTGAGATAACTTCAGTACCGGATTAACCACGTAGCAGGAGTTAGAAAATGGTACGGGCCTCGCGCCTTCCGGGGGGCCTCGCGCCTTCTGGGGGACCTCGCGCCTCGTAGGGGGCCCCACGCCCAGGAGTCTCTTAGGAGTCTCACAGGAGTTTCTTAGGAGTCTCTTAGGAGTCTTTGAGGAGACTATTAGGAGTCTCTCAGGAGTCTCTTAGGAGTCTCTTAGGAGTCTCTTAGGAGTCTCTTAGGAGTCTCTTAGGAGTCTTTTAGGAGTCTCTTAGGAGTCTCTTAGGTGTATCTGGAGCCTCCCCGTCCGGCTAGATGGGCAACCTTTTTTCCAAGGGCCTTTTCTTCACATTTGCTACGGGCCCCTCGCTGCCTTCATCTGGCCCTAGATAACTTACCAAGAGAATTGATGAACAAGTTACAAAAAACGTTGAAACAATTTATAGATGAAATTTGTAGAGGGCAAAAGTAGGTGGGAATAAGAAAAAAAGGGGGGATGGGTGTTGTATGGAAATTGCCAACGGAGCGTGCGCTCAATCGAAATTAAATTAAGCCTGCTGAAAAAAATAACCATACCACACTTGCCGAATTTCTCGTAGAAAGTGATCACATACCGATAGATATAAACACATAAATGAAAAATCTCACGATTAACAACTGCAGACACTACACCTCCCGCTGCAGGTAAACAACCACATACAGAAAGTAATAAATAAAGGTAAACAGGTTATAAGTGACTGCATAAAAAGCTTATTACCGAACGTGGTGGGTGAACCGTAACTCTATGCCTTCGCTTTTGGGAGAATGCGGGTTCGAATTCCCGTCCTCACTCTAAGCGAATGCTGGGATGGTTTCTTTAAAAAGGCTATATCTGAATTCTTTCCTGCTCCATGGTCCCGGTACTTTCCCGCCTCTTCATGTAGACGAAGCATAAAACCATAATAATAATAAAAAAATTCAAATCAATAAACACAAAATAACCAAACAGTAGTGAAAATACAACGAACAGAAATACAAAAATATACTAACTCCAAACATTTACTTTTCCTTCCACATCCACACACACTGTATTTAAACTGAAAACAGAACACTATAAAGTTATTCAATTACACACTTTCAGAACTGGCTTTTAAAATACCCGTGACAAAAATAAGAGAGAACAGAAAACACAAGACTAACGAGAAAGCGCACTGCACTCCATAAAACTGATACTCGTTTGGCAGATGTGTCCAAAAGGAGAATGGTTTGTGAGAAAATAAAAAATGTGCAGTTAACAAAATCTTTTAACACCGATGTAAATATTAATTACAATTAACTAACAGTGTCCCGCGTATACTTGAAAGTGTATTACAGTACAAGAGTGTTCTTAATAATAAATATGCTGTATAATAATAAAAATTTATTCAAGTTCTACAACAAAAACACAGATACCATAATATTTAACCACAATTAGATCAATTAATTCTGCTTTAAAACAGTTACTTGTTAAAGTACGAATTATTTGTTTCTCCATTGTGATCTTCGATTAATTTCATAGTCCTAACTTTTACCACATAAATTTGAATTACGTGTGCGCATCATGCCTCAAAAATGACGTTTGTTTTAAAGAAGTCCTCTAGTTTCTCAACCAACAGCCAATTTCTGCTTTAGCCTGTAAATTTCTGTTATTCATATCTTTAGGACTGCATTCTGTATGCTGTTAGCGTTCCATGTTTTTTTTAATTTAGTAATGTTAAGACAGACTGATGAAACGTAAATATAATCTTTTATTTTCATCTCCTCAATCTGCCAGCAGAATTGTATGTCGACGTGAAAAATTCCAGAAACTAAGTACATGATGGCTTTAAAAAAAATTAAAGTTGGGAACTAATTTACACCTCCCGCTCTGGAACGATTAATTTTTCACCGATAACACTTATTCGCACCGTTTAATTTGTCATTAAGTTCTTGTTTTTATCACTTAAAAGCATGTAATTTACGCAAGAACCAGAGAGTAAATGTGCCAGTACCGTCTACGAAGTAGGAAAGTCTTCGGTGTTAGTGAAATGCGAGTTGATGGCGACAATTCTCAAATTAACTATTAGGTTTCTTGGGTAGTTACAACAAAGAGGATAGTATAAAAATTCCATGGAAAAATACATACTTGTGCTAACTTTTATGGTGATCCTTCAGACTGTGTCGAAGTTTATTCATCTCAAACAGTTATACCAACATCCATTTTTTTACAGGGTGATTAAAAAAAACGTGGAAAAAATGACTTGTAGATCTGTCATACAATAAGGATCAAAAATCGCATGGGAACAGAGGGTCGCAAACGCCTGTAGAGGGCGCTAGAGCCACGAGAGGCATGGCCACCACTATCATCAGACCTGTCTCCCTTGGATTTTTTCTTGATGGGATTTTAAAAATGACTTGTGTATGAAACACCTGTTGAAACACCGGAAGACTTGGTAGGAAGAATCGTTGCGGCAGCCGGATGTGTTCGAGATACACCTGGTATCTTTGAGAAGGTGCGCCGTTCCAAGCAACGGAGATGCCGGGCTTGTCTCGATGCATCTGGCAAAAACTTTGAGCATCTGCTGTAGACTCAACATTACTCGCAGGTGAGTAATTATCATAAAAATGGTCTGTAATGGTTTTGTTTCTTCTCTTTGTGTCAGTGTTATTTTAGACGCCCTGTAGCGGCTCCGGATCGCAGTTGCGACCTTCTGTTCCTATACGATTTTTTATTCTTATTGCATGACTGATCTACCATGTCGTTTTGTCCACGTTACTTTGAATCACCCTGTATATTACTAGCTTTGACCGCCATGCGTTGCAATGCCTATTTTTGTCCCCCCTATAAGTATGTACGCATATAGAAAACAGACACATTAACGCGTACCAAAAAAGAGAAAGCATTTTAATAAGGGTGACTGATGAGCGTGAGTGGGTTTTTGTAAAGCAAATGTAGACAGTGCTTTTCTATCTGCTTTAAACTATACGTGTGCAAACTTCCTTCAAAATCGGATAGAAACTAGCTCTGATAAAAATTAAGGGGATGGAAAGAGTGAAAGGGGTCAATCTTAGACAGTATCTTTCTGTTTGTTTTAATGTATACCTGTGGAAAGGACCATTGAAATAAGATGAAATCTGTGTGTATGTAGAAAGAACGTTAACAAAAATAAGAGGGTGGAAATGGGGAGGGTTTCTGAAAACCAAATGTAGACACTGTTATTCTGTTGGTTTTAAAGAATACATATGCAATGTTCCGTCGATATTGGATAAAAACTGTGTTTATGTGTAAAGAACATTGACAGAAATTAAGGGAGTGGAAAGGTGGAGAGGGTTTGGGTTTTCGCAAATCAAATGCATACATTTTTTTCCGATTGTATTAAAGTATATATGTAAAAAGTTCCGTCGGCATCAGATAAATATTGTGGGTATGTATAGAAAAAACATTGGAACATATTATGGGGGTAGAAAGGGAGAAAATGGTTGGTGTTCTGAAAACCAAATTTTGAAATTATTTTTCTGTTTATTTTAAAGTATACATGTGCAATGTTCCATCGAAATCGGGAAAAAATGTGGGTTCGTACTATATTAAAAGCTGTAAAGGGAGAGAGGGGATGATTCTTTGGATTTCACACGCGTACACACAATAACTCGCCAAAGTTTCATCGCAATCGGATGAATGGTATAGGAACGCATAGGAGACGAACATACAAAGAAACATTCATTTTTCTGTATAAGACTAACCTCAAAGTCGGTCAAAAATGACGATTTTAACGGAGCGTTCTGACAATTCTTTTCTCTACGGTTGCCTAAGTAAATAGAATTGTTTTTATGTAATCCTGACAACCTTATTTTGTAATTTGTACATATTTAGGTTGTAGCTTACACAGCGACACAGATGGAAGTTCCACTGAATCAATGATATCAGATTTAGGGAATCAATTAAATTAAAAATAAATTAGGAATCATGAAACCTTATGCTATTGCGCGTGATATTGGTTTTATTCCCGGTCCAGGTCTCATTCACCACGATAAATACGGAACTGCTTCCATCCGTGTAAAAATACCGTAACTTCAGTAACTAAGCTTAAATTATTTATTTTAAAAAATTTCATCGTGATTTAGTCTGTAAAAAAATAAAATAAAAAAATGTGTCAGTTGTCTGATCCTATCTGCATTTCGAAATAACCATAACTTCTACTAATATTGCTGTCCAAAATTCATAGATTTTGTTAAGCGCTTACGAACACATTCATTTATTGCGATCTAAATTTGACCTAATGGAAATATTTACATATGTTTGATATAGTGACGTCAGTAATCTTCTTCTTCTTCTGGTGTCGATGACAGCATCAGACATGTGGTAGTTTTCCTCCAATGCGATGGCTTTGGCAGCACCTGATTGGAGGTCAAATTGAGATACATTTAATCCTATTTGTATACAAGACAGCAGATGTACCATGGTTTCTCTCTCCCCGCACTAACATGTGGTATCTGGCTGTTCTCCCTGTATCCCCAAGTGGCAAGAGTATCTTTGCAGCGGCCAGCTCCAACTCGAAGCCTGTTTAGCGACTTCTGTATGGACCATGGTTGTTCGGACCGAGGTGGCACTCTTTTGGCTTGATCCACTCGATATCATGTTGCACTCTCTTCTCCCAAGCCAATATTCTTTCATTGCTTGGAGCTCCATTTAGTGGCTTTGAAGTTCGCATAAAGCTTGATTGTGACTTTGAGTCTCGATGGCGCTGGTGTATATTCATGTATAGGGTGTCTGGCGTCTTCGTTTACTCTAAGCCTTGCCACGTTAATGGCAACTTCCCGACGTATATCTCCAGGGGCGATGCCAGCTAGTATTTCCAGTTTCCCCACAGGCGATGGTCTGAGGCAACCTGTGATGAGCCGGCATGTTCTGCGGAGCGCAACGTCTACTGTCTTAGCATGACTGGATTTTTGCCACACAGGACATGCATACTCTGCTGCGGAGTAGCATAATACTAAGGCAGAGGTGCGGATGACGGTTGGGTTAGCTCCCCAGCTAGATCCGGTGAACTTGCTTAAGATGTTGTTGCGTGCTGATACTTTCATCTTGACATTGCGACAGTGGCTTTTAAAAGTGAGACCTCTATCAAGAGTTACGCCCAGGTATTTTGAATTTTCATTGTGCAACAGAGTTAATCCATTCCAGGTCACATTCAGCTTTCGCTTAGCGCATTTATTGTGCAAGTGAAATGCACAAACTTTTTTTTTTTTTTTTTTTAGATTTGGCTTGAGGTCAGTAATAAAAGCAACTAATAATTAATATATTAATTTTAACGAAGTACATACCTTTATTCGGTGTTTCGGCAAGTCATTCCTTGCAGTAAATTAAACAGTGACTTAAAATATATACATTTGTTGTAAGCCCGTCAAAAATGACGTGTTGAATGCAGTATTTTAGCAATTCGTTTATTCTCTGACTTAAGTACAATTTTCATCAAATAACATTGTTATCTTGAAAATGATGTAATGTAGATATTTGTTAGCTTACTGTAAAACGGTATCGCTGTCCAGACTGAATATGAAAAATCTACATGGAACCAATTTTAACTAAGAAAAAGCAACTAATAATTAATAATATGTCGATTCAGTATTCTTACAGTTGATTTATTTGTGGATGCATAGCTAAATAGAGCTGTTATTAAATAACGCGCATAACCTAGAACATCTCCATTCGTTGTTTGTTGTACAGCGGAGGAGAGAAGCGTGACGTCATAATGTGACGTCATGACGTGACAGATGCCCAAAACTTGCGTTTTATGAGAATTGAAAATAGATTAAACAAATACAACCATTTTAACGTCTGGATGAGACACCCGGTCAGTTCCCGAGTAGTAAGTTTATTTCCTGCAAGTGTTCCGCTTCGTGTGATGGTGAGATTGATGTGGTAGTAATGGCTGTTGTGAGGCGGCCGCCTCTTCATTGGTTAAGTGAGGCACTCAGCCAGTTGTAAGCGGGCGAGCTGTTAGGAGAAGTCCCACGCCAGCTCGTCCTTGGAGGCTGAGTACAATACTTTGACCGCAGCAGTTCTTAAAGCTGCTCAGTAGGTGTTCAATAATAGATAACAATATCTTGACACCCATTGGTAATAACATCTCATTTTTAACTGACGCTGCATGTGTCATTCTATCAATGACGGATCACTAATTTTCATTTTTTATTTTCAGTTAATTACGTTTGTTTTTGTTATTAACATCTTTCCATTACATTACGTAATACCACATGTTTTAATATCTAATTGAGAAATTTCTCTGCAAATATTCGAACGCTCCATAAATTTGAAAACGGGGTAATTTAAATGGCAACCCGTAAATTAAATTGGAATATCTCTATATTTTTAATTTTTGGGCACCACCAAATGACAAAATTACCTGTTAACATTATCTGTTACCATTTTACAATAATTAGGAGTTGTATCTATAACAGAATGAAATTATTACGATTGGAGATTTGTCTTGGTTATTTGAAATGAGACATGAGTATCTAATTTCAGGGACAAATTGCACAAGCTTTACCGTTATTGCTCAGTTTATAATATAAAATGCAATCAACTGAAATATGTTACGAGCAAGACTGAGTGCAAAAATTTCTGTAATTGCGTCCTTACATAGTGTTTGACATATCTACAAAACCGTTGCTTTCCTTAGTGGAAGTTAATTTTTTCAATTATTTCTACCATTTCGTTAATTTTTCATACAGAAAAAAGACTCTGTTTTTTTCATATGAGCGATCTGATGGCCTAGTGATTAAGGGGTATGACTGGAGAAAAAAAAGGCCTCCGGTTCAAATCACGGTTTCAACTGCGATTTACAAAGCCTTTAATCCGACCTTTACCTCTGCACAGCTTGCTGTGTAAAATACACCAGAACGCTTCCATGTTTCGGATTCCACGTTAAACCGTAGGTCCCCTTTACCCAGTAGGACTACCAGGTTAACGGCGATAAGAAACCCTGTCACCATGTCAAGTTTTGCATTTATTACTAATATTTGTTTGGTATTACCACGAGAATCTTTTTACTGTTTTTTTCTCATGTCAGAACTCTCGCTATAATTCTTACTGAGAATTGCAAAATAAGCTACTTTAAGAAGTTGCACAAGGTGTTGCTTACAGTTTAATTTCTTATCATCTAACTACTTTCATAGTCTTTATTACCTTTGGTCCTTTGACACTTGTATCAACTTTTTGTAAAGAACTACAATTGGGCTATGAGTTTTAAGACTTCCGCGTCCGTCTTTGTACATGATTTATAGCTTTACGGGATATGCCGCGTTGTTTATTTGATTATCTAAGCTTTCGGCTGTTATACTCCAGCCTTCTTCAGAGATACTGTTTATATTTATGTTCACATAGCAACAGTCGCCAAGCATCGCAGAGCAAAAGGCCGCTATCTTCGTTGATGTTGTTGGAATTCCTTACGATTTCTGCTGCCTCTTTCACACGTCGAGGCCACCACTCGTCTTCTCTCCACAGTAGCCTCGTGTCTTGAAATTTTATTTCATGCCCGGTGTTAATAGCATGGCGAACGACGGCAGATTTATTGCTGTTGTTATATTTGTAGTGGCGGATATGTTCTTTAAGTCTCTTCGCCACTGTGCGACCTGTCTCGCCGATATAAACACTGCCACAGCTGCAGGGAATTTCATAAACACCCGTAAGCTGGTGTGGGTATTCCGAGCCAACACCTATAGTGAATCAGACATCAGAAGGGTTTTCAGACCTAAAAAACCCATGGAAGACGTCAACTTATCTCATGATACAAGTGTGCCAAGAAAATTCGCCTGTCTTCCATACATACGTGGCATCACTGACCGGATTGGGAAACTGTTTAAGCGGATAGAGGTGCGAATCATGTATAAAGCTCACTGCAAATTTGGCCAGTGATTATCCAGAGTAAAAGACAGATTACACCCACACTAGTTTACGGGTGTTTACGAAATCCCCTGCAGCTGTGGCAGTGTATACATCGGCGCACAGTGGCGGAGAGACTTAAAGAACATATCCGCCACTACAAATATAACAACAGCGACAAATCTGCCGTCGTTCGCCATGCTATTGACACCGGGCATGAAATAAACTTTCAAGACACGAGGCTGCTGTGGAGAGAAAAACAGTGGTTGCCTAGACGTGTGAAAGAGGCAGCAGAAATCTTAAGGAATTCCAACAACATCAACGAATATAGCGGCCTTTTCCTCTGCGATGCTTGGCGACTGTTGCTATGTGAACATAAACATAAACAGTATCTCTGAAGAAGGCTGGAGTATAACAGCCGAAAGCTTAGATAATCAAATAAACGACGCGGCATAGCCCGTAAAGCTATAAATCATGTACTATTGGTCTAGTTTCTGAGAGAGTTGCTAGGCGAATGCTAGGGTGGTTCCAAAGTTTCACCTCAAAAATTACACAAATACACGAACCAAATCAACATTTAAGGGACCGTGCACAAACTACGTGGGGGGTTCCGAGCCAGGCCACGTAACTTTCCTTTCATAACATTTTCCACAGTTAAAATGAGGAATAGAACTCACAACAGCATGTGAATATTTATTTCCTTCAGTTTATTATCTCCCTATGTAATTTACAATAGTCTGACAAGAGAAAACAGTACAAAATGTCTTCTGGAATCAAAAGGAAAAAAAGCTACGTGCTACGTGTGTGTGTGTGTGGTGTGGGGGGGGGGGTTTAGAGGCAAAAGTCACGTAGGGCTACGTGGGCGGAGGGGGGGTTCACAGGAGGCCAAAATGGAGCTACGTGGTTTATGCACGCTCCCTAACACTCAGAGCACAGTTTGCACTATTCAAGGACAGATACCAACCCGCACTTTCCCCTAATAATTGATAAGTAGCCAGAGAAGACAAATGTAAACACGCTCAGTATATTCATTCGCCAGAATACTGCAACGCGGAATAATTTCCGCAATGTTTGCCAAATGTTAAAATAATATAAAATTAAAATAATAATAAAATAATAAAATTAACCTGTCTCGCATTATTATCAAACTTCAATCTGTTTGATTAAAACGTTTTACAACACCGTAATTAGTGATTGCCACCAAATTTTAATAGCAACTAAACTAAAATACTCGATTTTAATAGTAGCTACATATGATATTATTGTTAAATTGTTTTTTCATTATTTTAGTTACTTTGCAGTAAATTAGAAAATTCAGTAACTGATATCTGTTTATGTGAAGTGGTTATATAGTTTTGGTAATTGCCATGTGTGTGGCAACCAGGAAGATAGTGACCACTGTGTGGTCGGTTTTGTTTTCGTGAAACAGAATATAATTTCTTGGCACAAACTGAAAGAAAGACGTTACTGAAGACTGTTATCGAACGGACTGGCAGTTTAATTTATATGTGTAAATTGTATAGTTAATTGCTCAGTTATTTTCTTGACCAGTGTAAATAAACGAAAAAATATGGTTCATATGTGTGTGGAAGTGATGTTCCCGCCTGTTTTATCTGTCGAGTTTTATGTTGTTTTTTTATCTGGAGAGGATTTTCAGAGGTGTTCAGCCATCGTCTTTTGTAAACTGAATTCAGGTTTGCAAGGCCGGGCTAAATGATAGTGTAGTGGGAGTCTATCGGCTCATTAAAAACATTTAAAATACAGAACGTCATAAACATTGCCTGAATAATTTATGTGATGCATTAGATGGTTCCGTTGCGACACCTAAACATCAAATAAACGCATCATGAAGATACTGGGATGCCTTCTGCAGAGCATTCACATTGCTGCAAAAGATAAACTACTGCCTGTGTAATATGAACAGTTTATAACAGCTAGCAAGGGTACGAAACATTTGTATGTCCGGCATCAAGGAACATTCCACAGATAGAGTGTAAACATCTAGAAAACGCTAGAAAAATGATATTATACCTATGACTGGTAGAATTCCTGTTTTATTATCTATCACCGAAACTTAGGACGTGAATGTCATTCTGACCACACTATAAAAAGAAAATTTGTGACGCAAATACGTCTATGTTGTCAACTAAGGGATTTTATCATTAAAACTAAACGTCACTTTGAAAATATATTTGGAGCATCTAATTCTGATAACATCGTGCCTACATGCGTCCTACGTCAACCTTAAAACAAAGTTATCATGTGAAACTTTCGTCTGCTCCATTGAAATCACATTGTACTGTGAACAGATGAGTTATCTAACCTTCTTAAAAATATATTGCTTGCATGCCATAGCTTCAGTATAAAGAGGAAGCTACTGCTTGAGAGCTTGAAATATAAATATCTTGGCATATTATTTGATAATTAAGTAAACTGAACAGGACATATTGGGCAGGTGGAAGGACAAATTTTCAAATCCATTAATTACTGGAGACGGCGATGAGAGGATGTACCAGAGAAGTTAGCGGATAGGGTTACAAAACTTTCGTCAGACCTTTGTTTGAATATGGTGGCGTAGTTTGGGAATCACATTTTGCGTATAAAGTATAGGAGCTGGTGGTGGTGGATAGGAGAGCAGATAGATTTGTTTGTGAAAATTACCACAGTACCCAATCAGTAACTGATATGATAAAGAAGCTGGGTAGGGAGTCATTGGGAGTCAGGAAGAAGGCGAAGAGAGTGCGGAAAGTGTAAAAGGCATATGTTGGTGGTGGGGCTTGGAATGGTATTTGTTGAAGAATTTTAAGTAGTAGGCCTACATGGAATGGAAAAGGGATATGTTGGTGGTGGGGCTTGGAATGGTATTTGTTGAAGAATTTTAAGTAGTAGGCCTACATGGAATGGAAAAGGCATATGTTGGTGGTGGGGCTTGGAATGGTATTTGTTGAAGAATTTTAAGTAGTAGGCCTACATGGAATGGAAAAGGGATATGTTGGTGGTGGGGCTTGGAATGGTATTTGTTGAAGAATTTTAAGTAGTAGGCCTACATGGAATGGAAAAGGCATATGTTGGTGGTGGGGCTTGGAATGGTATTTGTTGAAGAATTTTAAGTAGTAGGCCTACATGGAATGGAAAAGGGATATGTTGGTGGTGGGGCTTGGAATGGTATTTGTTGAAGAATTTTAAGTAGTAGGCCTACATGGAATGGAAAAGGGATATGTTGGTGGTGGGGCTTGGAATGGTATTTGTTGAAGAATTTTAAGTAGTAGGCCTACATGGAATGGAAAAGGCATATGTTGGTGGTGGGGCTTGGAATGGTATTTGTTGAAGAATTTTAAGTAGTAGGCCTACATGAAATGGAAAAGGGATATGTTGGTGGTGGGGCTTGGAATGGTATTTGTTGAAGAATTTTAAGTAGTAGGCCTACATGGAATGGAAAAGGGATATGTTGGTGGTGGGGCTTGGAATGGTATTTGTTGAAGAATTTTAAGTAGTAGGCCTACATGGAATGGAAAAGGGATATGTTGGTGGTGGGGCTTGGAATGGTATTTGTTGAAGAATTTTAAGTAGTAGGCCTACATGGAATGGAAAAGACATATGTTGGTGGTGGGGCTTGGAATGGTATTTGTTGAAGAATTTTAAGTAGTAGGCCTACATGGAATGGAAAAGGGATATGTTGGTGGTGGGGCTTGGAATGGTATTTGTTGAAGAATTTTAAGTAGTAGGCCTACATGGAATGGAAAAGGGATATGTTGGTGGTGGGGCTTGGAATGGTATTTGTTGAAGAATTTTAAGTAGTAGGCCTACATGGAATGGAAAAGGCATATGTTGGTGGTGGGGCTTGGAATGGTATTTGTTGAAGAATTTTAAGTAGTAGGCCTACATGGAATGGAAAAGGGATATGTTGGTGGTGGGGCTTGGAATGGTATTTGTTGAAGAATTTTAAGTAGTAGGCCTACATGGAATGGAAAAGGCATATGTTGGTGGTGGGGCTTGGAATGGTATTTGTTGAAGAATTTTAAGTAGTAGGCCTACATGGAATGGAAAAGGGATATGTTGGTGGTGGGGCTTGGAATGGTATTTGTTGAAGAATTTTAAGTAGTAGGCCTACATGGAATGGAAAAGGGATATGTTGGTGGTGGGGCTTGGAATGGTATTTGTTGAAGAATTTTAAGTAGTAGGCCTACATGGAATGGAAAAGGCATATGTTGGTGGTGGGGCTTGGAATGGTATTTGTTGAAGAATTTTAAGTAGTAGGCCTACATGGAATGGAAAAGGCATATGTTGGTGGTGGGGCTTGGAATGGTATTTGTTGAAGAATTTTAAGTGGTAGGCCTACATGGAATGGAAAAGGCATATGTTGGTGGTGGGGCTTGGAATGGTATTTGTTGAAGAATTTTAAGTAGTAGGCCTACATGGAATGGAAAAGGGATATGTTGGTGGTGGGGCTTGGAATGGTATTTGTTGAAGAATTTTAAGTAGTAGGCCTACATGGAATGGAAAAGGGATATGTTGGTGGTGGGGCTTGGAATGGTATTTGTTGAAGAATTTTAAGTAGTAGGCCTACATGGAATGGAAAAGGGATATGTTGGTGGTGGGGCTTGGAATGGTATTTGTTGAAGAATTTTAAGTAGTAGGCCTACATGGAATGGAAAAGACATATGTTGGTGGTGGGGCTTGGAATGGTATTTGTTGAAGAATTTTAAGTAGTAGGCCTACATGGAATGGAAAAGGGATATGTTGGTGGTGGGGCTTGGAATGGTATTTGTTGAAGAATTTTAAGTAGTAGGCCTACATGGAATGGAAAAGGCATATGTTGGTGGTGGGGCTTGGAATGGTATTTGTTGAAGAATTTTAAGTAGTAGGCCTAGATGGAATGGAAAAGGGATATGTTGGTGGTGGGGCTTGGAATGGTATTTGTTGAAGAATTTTAAGTAGTAGGCCTACATGGAATGGAAAAGGGATATGTTGGTGGTGGGGCTTGGAATGGTATTTGTTGAAGAATTTTAAGTAGTAGGCCTACATAGAATGGAAAAGATAAACTTGAGCACAAGCCGGCAATCACAAAAGAGAGTGGAAAAATTTACTTTTGTGGATTAGGGTGTCAGGGATTGGATTGACTGTTCAAAAGAAGTGATGAATAATTTTCCAAAAACGATGAAGGAATTTAAAATTAAAATTCATAAACGAAAAAAGTAAATGCATGGAGGAATTTATACTCAAAGTATATACGAGGCATGAAATGTATTAATAACAATAGTAATAAGAAAGTGGTAAATAGATAACTGGGGAAATTACCACTGGATCATGCGTTCCACGGCAATTAAATTCTAGTCAATAAACTATTAACTTTTCATTGCGGACATCCTGATCTGGGTTTTCCATGGTTTTCCCGGATCATTCCAGGCGAATGCTGGGATGGTTCCTCTCATTAGCCCATGGGCGACTCCTGACATATCCTGTATATCCCCTCCAAACTATTACCCTTTCGGATAGGTGTAATGCACCCTCCGCAACACAGTTTTAGTGAATCACGGAGTAATAATAATAATTAAACAGGAACAATTTATGCAAATTCTAATATAGTGCAATAATGACAAAAAATATAATTAAAGCTCGATGAAAATAGCATCACTCGATAGAGCGACTAGTGCCGTGTACACAGAAACTCCAAACATACCAGTGGAATGAGCGAGTGACTGTTACAGACGTCATTAAAGAAATCTCGTGGAGAGAAAATCTACCTATCTGGTCCATACTGCATGACGCTATCAACGGATAACATCATGGTCCACAGTGTCATGTTCACGTATAGATTTTACTGCTACGTCTGCAAACGTAGTCCAGCATTACTTTTTAGGATTCCTTAGTCAAAATGACAAGACCACAACCCTTACAATCTCGTCCCGTCTATACGCCCGTGCATATGTTACTCCCTCGTAAATTCGCCCCCTTTGCATTGGTTGAGGCGACATTTCACAAGAATATGTGTTTTATTCGCCACAAAACTGATCCGTACTAAAAAAATTGGTGTGTCATCACTCCCACTAAATAAACAAATATGGAAATTTTTATCCCCGTGAGCAACAAAGATGTAGTGTAGCTCAACACATACAAAAATACCGACGATGCTTTTTGGGACTTTTCTGTTTGGTTGTGTATTTCGCGAGGTATGAGATGTCAAAGTCGATAAAAAAAAATATCAACTTTCCTCCAGTTTTCAGACAATTTAAATGAAAATTTTTAACAAGAACTTACAACAAAAATTGTTTCGTAAACGATAGGATTTGAGTTATTTTACAAATTATTCTATCGCCAAAAATCTTTATTTTGTGGTTCATAAAATAAGTAACAAGATTTGAATGGGTAATATGTTAGGAGAAATAACTAAGAAGTAAAATTAAAACTTATGGATGAAGCAGAATAGCACTGAGTAAAGAACATTATTAAAAGAAAGAAAAAAATACCTAGTTAGTATTGATCTATCACTCAGAAAGAGTTTTTTATGCTGTATGTATAGATCATAGCATTTTAGGATAGTGAAACATGGATTTTAGGAATAGTAGAAAGAAAGAAAATTGAAGCATTTGAAATACAGTGCTACAGAAGCATGCTGATAATTAGAGGACAGATAAAGTACGAATTATACGTATTTTGGAAATTATTGCCGAGGAAAGAAGTTTGTCGAAGAATCTTGCCTAAAGAAGAGACACGCTTATGAGACACAGTTTAAGAAATATGTGATTTTTTTGTATGTTGTGAAAATAATTTTTCAAAAAAATTTCAAAGTTTCCCTGAGGCCCAGTATTTTTCAACTGAATTTTTTTAAAAATATTTGTATCTTATTTGAAATATAATTCTATTAAGGAAGTCAATTTAAAAATTCCTTGCTACTGATTTTTTTTTTATTATTTAGATTTTTCAGTGAGTGAGACGGAATTCTCACTTGCGAGAGTAATTCGAACTTCAAGATTTAAAATAAAATAAAAAAAATTAACAAGATCTGGAGTAAGTGAACTATTATGCCACGAAACCACTCTAAGAAGAGACATCGCAACCAAAACAATTCTCGTAAAAGTAGGAACAAATCTCTTGACTGTTAAGTGAAATAAGGCATGAGATAAAATCTAATCTGTGCACAAAATTTCATCTCTATACCAATCAGTAGCGCACTGGACTCGCATTCGAGAGGATGCAGATTTGAATGCCCGTCAGGCAATCCAGATTTCGGGTTTTCATGGTTTCACGATATGCCGAAGTTTTCCCTTCAAAAGTTTGTGACAGAATTCCTTGCCGTGACTTGCCCCTTAGTCTTTTCCTGCCCCTAGTGACTTCGGCGTCAACGAGGTGTGAAAAAAAAATTACAGTGCTACGTGAATTACTCTATAGTTTTGATGTTCATCAGTGAGAAAATGGCAAAATAGGTTAAATTTGCATATCAGTAACTTCCAAATTAAGTATAGAAATAATGTAAAATTAGTTATTTTCTTTGACGTTGACCTCTATTCCGTATAGAAATTTGAAGCATATAGCTTCTTCCATACCATGGATATTAAGGTACAAAAATGGCCGGAATCCCTTCGAGAAAAGGTTGATACTTGAGTGTTACTTAAATCTTGAATTGGGTGACGCACTGTCCCCAGATTGTTTCCATCCTAAGAAGTATTTTTCACCTTCCTGCCCAGTGCGAATGGCTTGTTTGCCACATTACACGGCTTTGTGATCTACATAATCTAAATAGTTCCAGAGCACTGTTTTGGTATCTTGATAAGGGAACAGCAATCTGCGGCTCAAAACGTATTGTCTTCCACAGGACATTATAAGTGAAGATGAAAACGACGCCAAATGACACTGAGAGAATAAAAATCTGGAGTAGTTTTCGTCGCAACACACTTTTTTTTTAACTGCTTAACGTCTCTTTAACAGCGAGGTCTTTAGAGACGGGAAAGGATGGGAGGCAAGGAATGGGAAGGAATTCGGCAATAGCCTTTTGAAGGAAGCATCCCGCCATTTGCCTGGAGTGATTTGGGGAAACCATGGAAAACCCAAATCTGGATGCCCGGACGGGGATTCGAACCGCCGTCCTCCCGAATGTGAGGCCAGAACGCTAACCGTTACACCACCCTGCTCGGTCCGCAACACACGTCATCATTAGCATGGCTCTCATGAAATTACTAGTACTAATTAGTAACAATAACTAAATTCCTCGTGTCCTATAACAAGAACATTCTCTTATACACTATATTTGAACCTAACCACAATCTCAACTAATATTTTCACCATAAAATCAAACTATGTAGACACTCCTAAATACATCGCAAACTAGTTTTCTGGTAATAAAAACATTCCATACATCAGGATTTCTATTAGTCATTTAATTATAGGTTTACTTAGAGTGATAAGATTAAGGCTGTCATCTTACTAGTTCTTTATAAATCACAAATTATAATTACACAAATCAAAAGTATAAAACAATTAACGCTCATTTTGCTTAAATTAACTTACTAATTAATATACTGACTAAAATCTTAGTAACATTGCTGTTTGAGGTTCAAGTTTACTTCGCGATACACGACATCACTAACTTAAGATAAAATGATTGTATCAATGCGCGTTGTGATTGTTGCTTTGATTTTGTAGCGACAATATTAACGGGTATTATGGTTAGGTTGAAATTCGGCCTGGACCAGAATGAAATCAAAACCTTCTTGTCACAGCAAAAGGCAAGAGGAATTAAGTTATCAGTTATTTAAGCAACTTTCATAAGCACTATGTCACTTAAACTACTCCCCTGTTTGACTGATGACACTAACGCTAGTGAAAGCTGAAGAAGAAAAATGGTACAGACTAAATACTAATTAAGGCTGGAGAAACATGTGAAGATGCACAAGGCTATAGAAGTGAAGCCAGCATAATTATCACGATTAATTTCATCATTCGCCTTTATGATGAGCTGCAACTGGACTAATGCACGCGCAATAATACATTCAATGTATCACTATGTAAACTTGACCCCAAAAATCTGTATCGCCGGTCGATAAATAACGGAAGAGTTGTGTGCGGACAACAGAGACTTGGACTGTGTCGTTTGTTGCCGTTGCCGAGAGACCGTAGCCGCTCGCAAAGATGACGTGCGGGTGCCTGATCTGTATCCCCCTGGTTATCACCATGGTGGCCACGCTGGTGGCGCCGCACGTGGCCGACGACCTGGACGAGCTGGACGAGATGTTCCGCAGGTACGCCACACAGGTCCACGTCGCCATCATGGCCGTCATCACCTTTGCCACAGCCACCTTGCCGGACTTCTGGGGCCTCTTGTGGGACGCCATCTTCACCCACGCCGGCGGCGGCGGTAAACTCGACTTGCCGAGCAAGGTGAGTTTCTCCGACAACCAAGGGATATCTACAAGGGTATGCTGAAAAGAAATGCACACATGCTTGGGTTGGAACGGGTACCGAGCTGTTGACATTTGGGTTAACTGCTTCCTTATAACGTCCTCTTCACGTTTTGCACTCACCTTTTTCGGAAAAGTTTTTACCATTCTATATGTTGAAAACCAAGCGAAGTATCAAAAAAAATTATTCTTTATTTTTTTTTTTTTTTTTTTTTTTTTTTTTGAATTCTACAAAAGTTCATCATTTTATGGCACCACGCTAATTATATAACTGACTACACAGATTGTTCAGTAATAAAGTCTGCGTGTTCCTTGGATATTCCACTGTGGTTAGCGATACGATTTTGTGTCATTCGTCTGTCTTTATTAACCAACTAGCGGAGTCCCGGCGTTGCCCGGTATAGTTGGCGTAGATTTAACCGTACCCTATTTTTATTCCCGCAAAACATTTGCACAAAGTTTCAAAAAATACGCGCCAACTTTTACGGAATAAAAGCAAACTTACCGCCCCCTACCAAGAAACTAGTGGGCTGAAGTTTATTTGCACGTATACTATTTTCATTCGTCCGAAAAGATTCATGTATATCAAGCTTCGATAATTTTGCTAAGAAATTTCATTACTACATTACTGAACAACCCTAGATTATGGTAAAAACTCACGTTTGATTCAATTGCGACGTGAATGGATATACTTGTGGCTCGAAACGCCAGATACTTTAACTCTGCAGATAAAATATCGAAAGTGAATCCGGAATAATATTATCGTAAACAGAAGACTAATGCTGAATGCCAGAGATATTGTCCAGAGATCGTGCTTAAAGAAAATCTCTGTTGTTTTTACGGCTATCTATGTCGTTTAAAAATTGATATCCCGAATTAAAGGAAAGAATACTTCAAGCTATGGCTTTTAAAAATTGAATATATCGAATTAAAAGAAAGAATACTTAAAGTTTTTTTTAGTGTGCAAAATAGTTATTACTATAAGCTATCTTATTGCTTTAATTAAAGGCTATGGTCAGAGACATTGTGTTGTGTGTTTAGTGCGGAGTATGCGGCATCTAGTGATTCCTCCTGTGGAATTTCTCACCATACGTTCAGAAATTCATTTAATGCTCCTGCATTATTTAACGTTGAAACATAAGACATGCCAGACAAGTGAATTAAGATTCTAAGCTTTAAAACGGTGAAAACTCCATCGAAATCTGCCCCGTAGTTTCCGAATTTTTATACGACCAATATGTCCGGTTTTCGTTTTATAGATATAGATTCGTAGATAAGTTTGCGATATTTATCGTTCGCTGCGTTTCTCATCAATATTTATTGTTTTTCCTGGCTCACAATCAATAAATTTCACTGCCCATCGGTTTACAGTAGACCTATCAACAGCATCGTCACTTCATCATACCTTTATTGCAGTCCCTTTTCTTTTGCTTTATTGTATTTCTTGGTTATTTTATTTTTTAAATGTGAAATTTTGTGAAAAATATAACCATAACGCAGCGAACGGACTATTTAAGAATAATGCACACACTGAACATAGTGGGTGAGCGGTTGACGTTCTGGCCTCGCATTCGGGAGGACGCGGGTTCGAATCCCCGTCCGGGCATCCAGATTTGGGTTTTCCATGGTTTCCCTAAATCACTCCAGGCGAATGCCGGGATGTCTCCCTCAAAAGGCCATTGCCGAATTCCTTCCCATTCCTTGTCCCCAGTCCCATCTCGCCTCTAATGACGTCGACGAGGGGTAAAAACATTATTATTAAAAAATAAAAAAAATAATGCACATAGGATATACACCTGCCAGCGCCCAGTGGGTACAGATCGATACTACTATACATATATCGCATACACTCGGGATCAAGTACGTTAGCCTTCCAACTTCATCTATGGGTTCGAAGGTGAATGTGAAGTCCGTGCGAGAAGCTCACACTTTACCTAAACGATGAGAGGCAGTCCCGGGACGCACAGTTGAGATGCTGCCAGGTTTCTTCGACTGTTCATTTTCTTTCCTGCGCTGCCTCTTCTCTTTCGCTGATCGTTGTCCATCTTATTCAAATAACACGGTTCCATGATTAACAAGTGACCTCCAGGACGAGCAGTCAAGTGCAGAGGATTCAAAAATGTTATGGTAAATATGACATATCTTCATACTAGCCTTGATAACGTCTTTAAATGACTTCCTCTGACCACCAACACCGCGTTTACCCATAGTTAGCTCTGAGTAGAACACTGAATTATATCAAGGCCAAACAAAGATTCAAGAATCAAGTTCTAGACTCTAATATATATCCAGAAGCTGAAAATGACTCTGAAAGTTATAAACTGCAGGCTGAAGTTCAAGAGAATATAGAAGCATCAAAGGTAGAACAGACCAGAAGTGAACAAATTGAAAAATTTACGGAGATAGTAGATGTTGGTCTAAAAAATAACTGAAAAAGGAATTGAACTGAAGATGAATGGGATGCATTCAAGAGATAAATAATCTAAGCTTCTTTACAACACAATTTTTTAACGCCAAAGCAACCGTCTTGAATATCCGCTACAAAAAATTGCGTTACGGTTCAGCACTGGGCGTTTCCAAAGCAATATAAAACCCCTAAAAATACTTGCCAGGATAAAAAATGGGGAAATAGCAGAAGAAACAGCACCATCTCTTTGGGGTACATATTATCTCATGCTCTTGAAAAATACGTCTAACGAAGTTTCTAACACGAGTTTTGGTACAATGGTTGCTGAATTAAAACAATATTTAGGTCCTCTGAATATCTGGACAGGTAGAAGGAATTTTATATCTGTGCTGTCAGAAATTACTTTAAACTATTTGGTTTATTCTGC
Source organism: Vandiemenella viatica (assembly GCA_031002005.1). Taxonomy (NCBI): domain Eukaryota; kingdom Metazoa; phylum Arthropoda; class Insecta; order Orthoptera; family Morabidae; genus Vandiemenella; species Vandiemenella viatica. The sequence goes on from JARYHS010008074.1 coordinate 48,582,944, forward strand.
CACATATGTAGAAGTTAATCGAGTTGCATCAATAATTAATCGATCAGTGCCTAATAATAGCAGTAGTCTACCGGCAGTACCTATGTAACAATCGTTTCAATCCATTTGTCATTTTTTTTTTTTTTTTTTTTTTTTTTTTTTGCGTACTCTTGGCTAGTCTAGACAAAGGCGATACTGACAATCCTTTTCTCGAAGCGATTTGAACCATTTTTTTACCTTAATAGTTTTGGTCTGGATAATGTTATACGCCGAAAATTTCTATTGTGCATGAAAATCAGAAAACACATAAAATTTTGTTTCGTTTATGTTCATACTTTGGAAGTCATTTGTAAGTAAATTTCACTGATTTTCTCACTCACTCACTGACTGAGGATTATCAAAACTCTAAAGGACTTATAATCGTAGAAAGCTGAAATTTGGAACACAGATCAGGTTTTCCCAAATCATAAGTGAAAACGTTGTGTATTTCCCTATGTTTACATTTTATTTACACCAAAAGTGAAATCGCTTTCTACCTTAATATCTTTATGTATCATGAATTTTCAGCTTGCTAAGTTTAACTAATGCGTTAAATTTTACATCGTTCATCTCCTTACTTTGGAATTTAGCGGAATTAAAATTGTTTAAAACGATTACGACACTCCATCATCATAATTCCACTTGATCTCGAAACAGGTATTGGTACACAATTATGGTTATAACTGATCTCATCTTTGGGATGCGGATGTGGAAAAATAAATTTATTAGTATTTAGATTTTAATATTTTATCAAAAATAAATTAAAAATCAAAATAAGTATATATTTTATGCCAAATTCTATCTTTTCCAAGGGATCTTCTGTTTCCACATAATTCTGCCGTATTGATTTATTTTTGCTTCATCTTTCAACGACAATGTGGGATGATTTCACAAGTTAGCTGAATTATTTACGTAACCACGCACGCGTCTAAAAACCAGTCTTTGTTATATCGCTCACTTGCTGCAACAATGACATAACTCAAAAAACGAGCAGTCTTGCGTTAAAATCTTATTATGGACCATTATCGCAAATGGTACTATTCATTTTCCCTTCTTTTAAACTGTTTTTCTTTCAATAAAACTTGCAGATAAGTTATTTTCTAGAGAATGCATCAAGTTGTTTCAGATTTGAATTGGTCCTTCTGTAAAACTGACGTTTTTTAGTTATGTCACTGTTGCAGCAAATGAGCGATTATGAACTTTGCGGAAATCCTGGATAAACTGATTCAAGCGTCAAGTACAAGGCCACGCCACCGCTTAACTCCGCGCACGTTTGTTGTTTTTTTTATCTTATGACTATGCGCTTCGTCGACGTCGTGGTCATTAGAGGCGTGAAAGGATCGGGGCTTGGAACGGGAAGGAATTCGGCCATGGTCTTTTATAGGATGCATTCGCCTAGAGTGATTAGGGGAAGTAATGGAAAATCTTAATCTGGATGTCCGGACTGCGATTTGAACCGGCGTCCTCCCAAATGCGAGACCAGGTTGTTAACCCCTACCCACCTTCCCACCGCTATAGAGGAGCATTCACAGTACAACTTGTAGGATCTACGAGAACCGATTTTCGATTAAAGATCCCCTGATGGGCCTCGAAAGAGGTATAGGAATACATGTAGGAGGTGTTTGATGAGGCTGGTATGGTCTCAAGGATCTTACCTTATGCCGAATGGACTGAGACAATAAAACATCAAGAAATGCCTCTGCGATCTGTCTTAGACGCTCTGCCAGAAAACCCTACTCCTACGTCCACGAAGGCGAAAGTCGCGTGACCCCTGGGCAATGCACTCTTTTGAGTATAGCTAAAGGGAGAGGGTGGAAGGCGAGCCCCCCGGTGCACAGTGGGCCAGAATTGCCAAAATATAAAAAGTTGTTCAATTGGTACCAAAGTTAGTATGTAAAGGTTATCGAAGTTGCTGATTAAGAATATAATATTAAAAAGTGAAAAAAGAAAATGGCGGATCCAAGATGGCTGACACATATTGCTAAAAGCCGTTTTATTCATATAAAAGTAATTTTTGTGGAATTATCGAGGTTGCTAGAGTTGTTCAATTTGTACCAAAGTTAGTATGTAAAGGTTATCGAAGTTGCTGATTAAGAATATAATATTAAAAAGTGAAAAAAGAAAATGGCGGATCCAAGATGGCTGACACATATTGCTAAAAGCCGTTTTATTCATATAAAAGTAATTTTTGTGGAATTATCGAGGTTGCTAGAGTTGTTCAATTTGTACCAAAGTTAGTATGTAAAGGTTATCGAAGTTGCTGATTAAGAATATAATATTAAAAAGTGAAAAAGAAAATGGCGGATCCAAGATGGCTGACACATATTGCTAAAAGCCGTTTTATTCATATAAAAGTAATTTTTGTGGAATTATCGAGGTTGCTAGAGTTGTTCAATTTGTAACAAAGTTAGTATGTAAAGGTTATCGAAGTTGGTGATTAAGAATATAGTAATCAAAAAGTGAAAAAGAAAATGGCGGATCCAAAATGGCGGAAAAATATTGATAAAAGTCTTTTGATTCATATAAAAGTAATTTTTTGGGATTTATCGAGATTGATGATGAAGATTATGACTTCAAATATTTTAAAAAACAAAATGGTGGATCCAAGATGGCGGGCACAAATTGGTTAAATTCTTTTTATTTATATAAAAGTCTATATTTAGAGGTTGTTGTAGTTAATGGTTAAAAATATAAGCTCAAAAAATGGAAAGCTCGAAAAAAGTACCAAATAGAGGATAGAAGAAAGTATAAAATATTACAAAAAATAATTTTATTTCAATTACAGTTATTCAGTTAGTAAATTGTTTGTGACTATAATTAAAAGTTGTCGTTTTCTTCTTGTTTTTTTATCTTCATATCTTCTTCTGCATCTTCAGCTGAATTGTTATCATCTTCAAAGACTGTTTCCTCATCACTTACATCGAATCTTCATAATCTTCCGGCACAGGAACTAAGAGGACAATGGCTTCTGCCGACAAACTCTTCAGTTTGTTTGATGATTTGCGCAGATAAGAAATGTTGGATTGTGTGGTTGTCAACAATCTCCTGAACACGTCTTACATACTCTTAAGTCCGGAAAACTTTCGAGAAGAACTTAAGCGATATTACTTTATCAACTTATTGGTTGAATCTTGAGCATCCTCCGACAGTTCATATTATTATTAATTTATTTAATACTTATTTCTTAACACGTGTTTGAAGGCGTTAAAAAGTAACTTCACAAAGTATGTAGAATATTTGTGTTTCAAAAAAAAAATTTCATCATTATTAATGAAAAAATAACTTAATATTAATAATTTCATTTTAAAAAATAACCAAACAATTTGCAAGCGTTGCTTAAAATGTGGTTCAAAGCCGGAGTTGGTACTAGTAGGTGGATTTGAAGGTTAATTTACTAAGGTAATAATATATACTTGCGGATACAATGCAAAAGAAAGCGGAATATTGTGGAATTTGTAACTTATCTCTATTTTTTTAAGCACATTTTAAAAATTTCTCGCGCATTTTCTGGTATTAAGTTAATTTAAAAAAATATCTGTAATTAATGATTTAATAATGACATAGATATATTTTAATTAGTACATACTGCCTGGAAACACCGTCCATATTTAAAATATTCGTTTCACTTACACAGAACACAAATATTTATCTTTAACGACAAAACTATTTTGTAATCTGGTCGGCTGCATGCAGCGCTAACAATGAAGTGCCTACTTTGACATGAAATATATAGGAGGAAATGAATAATTGATCGTCCAAACAATCGGTATTCAGTAGTTCCAATATTACTGTAGCCAACATGATAGTAGAAAATTCCCATCCAGAGACTTTTTTTTCCCCTTTTTGGCCAGGGTTTTCAAGATTCTGGCCCACTGTGCGGCGCCTTAAAACTGGGGCACTCTGGCTAAGGAAGGAAAAACCATGAAATAAAACCCTGGTCCTCCAGGATGGGAGTTGTGCGAACGGCTGGTAACCATTCCACATAAAAACATATTACTCAAAAACCATCAAAGTAAGTAATGCCGGATGGATCTTATGAGAACAACAAAGGCAAGGCCAAAGGACAAACGATTGGAATCAAAGATAATTTGAAAATAGGAACGTGGAATGTGAGAGATATAAATAATAAAGTATATGATCTGGACAGAGCGTTAACTAGAAATGGGATCAATGTTGCTGTAATTACAGAAACAAAAAAGAAATTGAAGGGAACAGAAGAAATAGATAAATATACAATGATCTACAGTGGAGTGGCACGAGAGAAAAGAGCTGCAGTAGGAGTGGCAATATTAGTGGATAGAAAATAGAAAAATATAATTGTCAGTTACACTATGATATGCGAAAGGATTCTGACTCTAAGATTGAAGGTAGAGAGAGGAAACCCAACCTTGATCGCCATATATGTCCCAGAAGAAAACAAACGAGAAGAATCTGAACAATTTTATGAACAGCTTCAAGTGATGATAGACAAAATTAATAAAAGTGATTTCCTAATACTGGCTGGCGATTTTAATGCTCGTGTAGGAAATAGCCCAATTCCAGAGGTAATGGGGAATAAAGGCGAACACACATTAAATGAAAATGGGGAAACTACTGAGAGTATTTGTGTCCTTAAACCAGTTAAAGATTACAAATACACTCATTACAATAAAAGATGTCCATAAATTACATGGACGGC
>JARYHS010008074.1:48588639-48742319 GCA_031002005.1 Vandiemenella viatica
TAGAATTTGTGCTAATGAGTAAAATTGTAAATATTCTATGTTCCCTTGCAGAAGTATCATTCTTGAATATATCCATATTATTTTGAGAACACTAAGAAACTGGAGATAATCTGTGTTGATTTTTATTTGCTCACAAAAATTTGAGCTCTGTAAAAAAGGTGTTTGTATTGTAGTCTGAAACAGAAAATGTAAATAATTTTAAAATTGTCAGCATAGCCATAATAATAAAATGTTTGTACTAATATTAATTCAAATGTACAATAATAATAAGAATTGTTGATGTTGATAGTGCTTCACTATTGAAAAGCATTCTGTCCAAATATATGTAAGATATTAATTACATGGAAAGTTCTATAAAAATGTTGTTAGTTTCCTCATTTACTGTATTATTGTGTGATTGCTTTCCTCATCTAACTGTATCACCCTGTTATTGCAAATAATGAAACATGAAAAGAAGACGAACGAGCCCTCTACTAGTGTTGATGTAAAAAAGATAAAGCACTTAAACAAAAATAGAAGATGCTGATTGCTTTATCATTTATTACTTATTACTTCATTGTCCGTCTCAAGTATGTGATAGCTTTTTTCCTTCTTCTTCTTCTTCTTCTTATTTCACACACACCAGTTTAATTATTTAATTTATTTTATGAAAGAAATTAAGTTTAAGAAAGGTTCAGAACTTCTTTAAGAAAATACAGTTTTTTTCTGGTCTTGCTAATTTGTGTAGGTCTTTATTAAAGTTAATAAACAGGTCTTTGAAAAAAATATTGTTTATGTCAAGCTTAAAAAAAATGGAAATGGAAACTATGATTCATGTATGATTAAATATATTACATAAAGAACAGATTTGTTTGTTTTCTTAGTAAACAACAAAAAAAATTTGTTGGGTAAATTTATTTATTGTATAAATGGTTTATTTTGAAGGAGAAGTATAGAGTGTACAATTAAGGATATAACTTGGCATACAAGCAGTGTCTGTCACGATAAGACTAATAACCATATGTAAAGCAAGAATTTATAGATTTTCATCGTTGAATGTTTATAATTATTGCTTAACTTTTTGTGTTCAGTTACATGGGATTAGTATATAATGATTATTACATACTGTTTATAATGCTTTGGAATAATAAGGGGCCATTAATTTGTGGTGTCTCATAATATTTTTTGGCATGATCTGAAATTTGATGTATTTTTCATACTATAGTTAACGATATTTATAGCCTACAAAAAAAACAAAAAATATTAACATACCTGTATGATGCTGGTTTGAACAGCTGAAGCTTTAGAACAGTATTTTTACTATAGCTCAGAAGATACAGGACCCTTCATTCGATTGAGTTTTTTAACGCTCATTTCCCCTTTTTATATTCGTTGTATACACTTGCAGAGTGTGTGATCATTGTAATTGTAGACAGTATATTTGGCCTCAGAATATGTGTTGCAAACTGTATTTGTTTTATTTTAAAATGCCTTAAATTTTTTTTCAATTTTATTCATATAAAATAGTTTTTTTTCACATTTTACTTTTCTATGAGTGGAATATTGATATTTCTTTTGCAAAGAAGAGTTGGTAAAGTACCTGGCAATATTATTGACTTTTTTTCCTCCTTTGCAATAATTTCTAAGAATAAACTGAAAATTAATACCTGGTGCTCTTCTGTGGTCTGCCCATGGAGGCAAGATACAGTCTATGTTACTACTTTACGGTCTGCAACAAACTGAGGGATGCAAAACTTAAAAATACCTATTTGTTCAGTCATTAGTAATCAGCATGTAAATTAATTACTTGGACGAAAGTATTCGGCCAAAAGTGAGGACTTTTTTAAAGTACACTCTATATCTGTCTCTTTCATGTTTAGTAACAAAAAAGTTCATAATGAATGGTCTTCCACTTAAAGAGTATTCCTTACAGTCACAGAAAGAAAGCATGATGTTACACAGACTCTTATCCTTCTTTTGATATGTGATGTCTGAAAAAGTAGCTGTATTAATTATTGAATCATTTTAATATTTATTCTACGGTTATCAGTATACAATTTCAACTATTACATTTTCAGCAGTACACCAAAACCAAAGAAAATATGTATATCTGTATAAGAAAATTTGTTTAAATAAAGAAATTTGGGTTTGTTTTCTATTTGTGTATCTTTATCTCACATCATTACATCTGTCTTAAGAGTTGGCCTCCTCCCAAGTATTTTGATGTTCCAGTGTTTCAGCTGTAGTCAAGTGCTGCATTTAGATTGCTAGGCCTTTTTTAGTAGCTTCCTTAATTTCACTTTGAGGCAGGATGTTGAAGTTAATGCCTTATTTTCTGTGCTTTTGATACACTGAGCTATTTTTTTTTTTTTATCAATCAAATACAACAATAGTTTTCCCCCTTTGTATCAACTAATCAAAGATGCAACAACTAGGTGAAATATTTTTTTTTATAATCAAGACTAAGCGCTGTGTCAACTAACTTGGTTAATGATTTATAAATAATGCTATGCAATAAAAAATTTCCTGCAGTTACATTGCTACCAAGAGACACTCTTCCCTTGATGTGATTATATCTGTAAAGTAGGTGATAGCTGCATGATGTTAACGATCTCAATACATATGGGAAAGCAATGCTGATAATTAATTAGAACAGTTTATAAAGGTAAGAACTCAGTACAATGTACCACAAATTTAGGTCTTAGAAGTTTGTTACAGAAGATGTAAGGAAATGTACAAATTTTTTACGTTTCCTTACTCTATGTAAAAATACATTGTTTAAGAATATTGTCGCGTTGGAACCGGGACAGGTGTGAATTCGAAGGTTACTTGTCAATGAACACAGCACTTAAACTGAGAACAGGTTTATTGAGAACTCAAACATACACGCAGCACTGACTGCCTCTTGGGCAGAATGCTCTTCTATTTATACACAGATAGAACGTACTAGAGATTACAAGAGTAGTTAACAAATGAAATGTGTAGAAGTTACAAGTGACCTTAGGAAACATGTAGAATCTTCTGGAAATAATAAACAGAATTAAATAATTTTTGTCAGTGGGCGGGATTGAACCGGCGACCTTCGGTACCGCAATTCGTGACGCTACCCGCTGCGCCATGCTGGCAGACGGTACACTGGCGTTCATGCGGCATTGCTCCCTCTCCTGAGGAAAACAGCGTCCCGCTGTTAGATTTCTTTTGGGGCACGCTGAAGTGTCCTGGATCTTGATCTTGTCGTGGGTCCTCTGTATGGCAGTTCTGGAGGGCCCCTCCTGTTTGTACTATTATCTTCCTGTCCGACTTCCTCAGTATCCAAACCGTCCTCAGAGTCCTTGAACAAGAAGCTGGTTGTGCCTAGCTGCTCGTCAGGATTGTAGTAAGGCTTCATGCGGAGGACGTGAACAATGTCCCTTCGCTTTCGTCGTTTCGAAGACGGCTCATAATCCTCGACTTCGTATGTGACGTCTGACCGGCGGCGTATGACACGATACGGACCAAAGTACCGCTTCAGTAACTTTTCTGATAGCCCAACCTTCCGGACAGGGGTAAAAATCCATACGAGATCTCCTGGGTTGTACGCAACAGGTCGGTGCTTGCCGTCATACCGCTGACGGTCCTCTCCTGGGTGGCCAGTGTTCGTATGCGAGCCAGCTGTCTTGCTTCTTCGACCCTGGTAATGAGCTGTTTTATATAGTCATCCTGAGTGTCGTCCGGCTGGAATGGGAACAGCGTATCCATTGTGGTCTCAGCTTCACGGCCATGGAGCAGAAAAAACGGAGTGAAGCCTGTCGTATCTTGCCTTGCTGTATTATAAGCAAATGTGACCACTGGCAGTATTGTATCCCAATCCTTCTGCTCAACATCCACATACATCGACAGCATATCGGCTAATGTCTTGTTGAAGCGTTCTGTGAGACCGTTTGTCTGAGGGTGGTATGCAGTTGTCATCCTGTGGACAACGTCGCATCTTGACATGACCTCTGATACTAGTCTTGACTGGAATACCTTTCCACGATCGGATATCATCACACGTGGTGCTCCATGCTTCAAAATAATGTCTTCTACTAGAAATTTTGCAACCTCTGGAGCTTCTGCAGTCGGCACAGGTTTGGTGACAGCGTAGCGCGTGAGGTAGTCGGTGCAGACTATTATCCATCGGTTACCGGTTGTCGACTTCGGGAACCTCCCCAAAAGGTCGATCCCAATTCGGTGGAATGGAACTGCTGCAGGTGGAATTGGTACTAGATGACCTGGAGGTAATTGCGGCACATGTTTCCGTCGCTGGCACTCTTTACAGTGACTCACATAATGCTTGACAGATCGGTAGAGACCCTTCCAGTAATACCTGCGTCTGATTCGGTCCAGGGTCTTCACAAATCCCAGATGACCGGATATTGGAGCGTCGTGGAAATACTTGAGAATAGCTGGCTGGAGATGAGCTGGAACGACCAGAAGCCACTTGGGGCCTAGTGGATCGTAGTTGTTCTTATACAATGTCCCATCTATCAATTGAAACCCTCCTTTGGCCGGTTCTCCTTTCTCCAAGGCGTCTATGGTTCTTAATAACTCTGAATCTTCCCTCTGTTCAGCTGCAACGTCACCTAATTCAGCGAGGGCTGAAATTCCATTCATGCTGTTGTGTTCTATTAAAGGATTCCTTGAAAGGCTGTCGGCATCCTTGTGTTTGCGTCCGTTTTTGAATACCACCGTGACGTCGTACTCTTGAAGTCTAAGTGCCCATCTTGCTAGTCGACCTGATGGATCCTTCAAGCTGGTTAGCCAACATAAAGAATGGTGGTCTGTTACGACGGTGAAAGGTTTGCCGAATAAATACGGACGAAACTTGTTGATAGCCCAGACAACTGCGAGGCATTCTTTCTCGGTTGTAGAGTAGTTTATCTCGGGCTTAGAGAATACTCTTGATGCATAGGCTATCACCTTCTCAGCACCTTCCTGAATTTGCACAAGCACTGCACCGATCCCATAACCGCTGGCGTCAGTGTGAAGTTCAGTTTCTGCATTCTCGTCGTATAAGGCTAGAACTGGTGCGGAAGTTAGAGCCTCCTTAAGTGCCTGGAAAGATCTTTCTTTAGTTTCATCCCAGTAAAACTTGGCGTCTCCCTGCAAAAGTTCTTGCAGTGGACGTGCCATGTTACAGAATCCTTTTATGAAACGCCGGAAGTATGAGCACAGCCCAAGAAAGCTTCTCACATCACGAATGTGCTGAGGAGTTGGAAATTCCATGACTGCCCTTACTTTATCTGGATCAGCGCGGACGCCATCTCCGTTGACCAGGTGCCCCAGGATTTTTATCTCTCTGGCGACGAAGAGGCACTTCTTCGGATTGAGGCGGAGTCCTGCAGTCTGAACACACTTCAGCACCGTTGACAGGCGACTCAGATGTTCTTCAAATGTTTTCGAGAAAACAACAATGTCATCTAAATAACAAAGACACGTCGTCCACTTAAGGTGTCGAAGTAAGTTGTCCATCATGCGTTCGAATGTGGCCGGAGCGTTGCATAATCCGAATGGCATTACTTTGAATTCATAGAGGCCATCAGGTGTAATAAAAGCCGTCTTTTCTCTGTCAGCTTCGTCAACCTCGATTTGCCAGTAGCCTGTCTGCATGTCCATGGTTGAGAAGTATGTAGCTCCTTTCAAGCAGTCTAAGGCGTCGTCGATGCGCGGCAGTGGGTAGACATCTTTCTTTGTGATTTTGTTCAGCCGCCGATAGTCGACACAGAATCGCCACGTACCATCCTTCTTCTTTACGAGGACCACCGGAGATGACCAAGGACTCTCCGAAGGTTGAATAATGTCATTATGCAACATCTTCTCCACTTCCTCTCGAATTATTCGCCTTTCGACTGGTGACAATCGGTACGAGCGCTGGCTAATGGGCGGATGATCCCCAGTATTGATACGATGCTTTATCGTGGGCCGTTTCGTCTGACCTTTTTTTTGCTGGGGTGTGAATACACCAGAGAATTGGCGTAGTATAGCTAACACCCGGTGGTGTTGTTCCTTGGTCAGGCCGGACCCTATTGGCAGTTCCATAGTTGTTTCCTCCAGCGTGTTGTCGGTACTAGTAACAGAGCATGGATCTTCGTTAATGACGTTGAGCTCGCCCTCCTGGACTGGTTCAGCTGTCCCTATGCACATTCCCTTGGGGATAATTTGTGACTGCTCGTGACAGTTGGTGATCCAAATGTCTCCTCGACCACCGATAATGCTTATGATAGCCGCTGGTATGTAGATTTCTTTCGTGAGCCTAATAAACTTTCTACTATCGACAAGCACTTCAAGGTTGCGGTCGTCCGTGTTTTTGACTGGGACTCTTCTCATTGCGAACGGCGGGATTGTCACGTTGTCAACGGCGAATAACTTCCCAGAAGATTCTGTGTTACGTGTACCCGTCGCAACGACTTCTTCAATTTGCAGCTCAGACGTTCCACAGTCAATGACAGCTTGGGATGCCTTAAGGAAGTCCCATCCAAGGATGACATTATGACTACATTCTGTTAAAATGACAAATTCAACTGGCTGGGTCCTGTTGTTGATGGTTATTCTCGCGACACAAGCTCCAGCTGGCTGGACGTACTTTCCATTTGCGACCTTTAGCACAGTTGCCCCCGTATCACGGAACATTGTCTTCTTTAGTGTGCGACGATAATTGTCCGACAATACGGAGAAAGAAGCTCCTGAATCAACCAGCGCCCGGACAGGTTGGCCGTCGATTATAACGTTGATGAGATTTCCCGACATCTTAGTGACTGTCATCCATGGAGGATTTTCATCTGCGGCGGCCTCACCTCCGTAGATGGTCGCCTTGCTTAGTTTTCCTGCGTGCGGCGGCTAGGGGAGCGGCTGGTAGCTCTGTCCGGCGACGATGAACGGCAGCGGCGCGTCGGGGATCGACCTCGTCTAGGGTACGGCGATGGGCTTCTTCCGTAGGTCGACCGAACTCGTCAGCGGGTGGCTGCCTGGGGTAGAACTGTTCTGATGGCGGACGTCTTGCGGCAAAATAATCGTCAAATACTCGTCTTCTCTCTCTGCAGTATCGTACGACATGTCCAGGGCGCCCACAGTGGAAACATACTGGCGCGTTGTCTTCTGTCCTCCAGACGTCCGTTCGTCTGCGGGACGTCATAGGTGCCGGAGGATTTGGTTGTGGCCGTGTCGGCCGGTTCCTAGGCTGCCGTTTGGCAGCTGCAGCATACGTCATATCAGGGCGAGGCCATTCTTCACGTCGAGTGCGATTGGCTCGGCAGAACAGTAGCTATTGTCTGAAATACCTCTTTTTCCGCTGCGTCGGCTCCTTCATGACCCACTGGGCTTACATCCATGGCCATGATCTGATGCTCACTCGGTTCAAGAGTCCCAGCTGCCATGAACTGTTGTAATTCTTCTCTCACAATTTGTCGTATGAGAGACGCAAAGTCGTGCTGGTCTTCCACAACTGCCATAGGGACTACGTTGGGAAGTCTGTCATACTTCTTTCGCCCAACCCTCCTTTGTTGCATCTCCTCAATCCGCTGGCACCACTTGATGAACTCTTCCGTCGTAGCGACGTCTTTTATCAGAAGAGCTTGGTACATGTCTTCTGCAATACCTTTCATTAGGTGCGTGATTTTGTCGGCTTCAGTCATATTCGGGTTGACTACGTTGCATAGGGCCAAAACATCCTGTATGTAAGATTGCGTCGGCTCCCCATGTCGTTGGGCCCGGTTCTTCAGTTGTTCTTCCGCCGAGCGGATTTGTCGCTGGTGGTCCCCAAACGTTTTCTTAAGTTCCGTCTGGAACATTTCCCAGTTATTCAGTTTTTTCTTCGTTGTTCTCGAACCACTGCTGGGCGGTTCCGTCCAGATAGAAATAAACATTTGCCAAGCACATGGTATGATCCCACCTGTTGTACTTGGCGACTCGGTCGAACCCTTTTAGCCATTTGTTAGGGTCCTGTCCAGCGTCTCCAGAGAACACCGATGGGTGTCGAATGTGCAGCTGGCTTGCCGCCATGGGTTTCCTAATGACGCGGACTTTCGGAAGGACGTACTGAGTATATCCTTTGTAGTCCGGTTCCAGTCCGTGTAGGCGGCGACTTTTACGTTGCCTAATCGGAGCCACGACGATGCAGCTGTTGCACAGGGTACCCGGCGTCTCCACCGAACTATGTCGCGTTGCAACCGGGGCAGGTGTGAATTCGAAGGTTACTTGTCAATGAACACAGCACTTAAACTGAGAACAGGTTTATTGAGAACTCAAACATACACGCAGCACTGACTGCCTCTTGGGCAGAATGCTCTTCTATTATACACAGATAGAACGTACTAGAGATTACAAGAGTAGTTAACAAGTAGAAGTTACAAGTGACCTTAGGAAACATGTAGAATCTTCTGGAAATAATAAACAGAATTAAATAATTTTTGTCAGTGGGCGGGATTGAACCGGCGACCTCGGTACCGCAATTCGTGACGCTACCCGCTGCGCCATGCTGGCAGACGGTACACTGGCGTTCATGCGGCAATATGTATGGTAGTATCTACCTGTACCCACTGGGCGCTGCAAGGTGTATATCCTGCGTGCATTATTTTTTTAAAAAATAATTATGGCTTTACGCTCGTCGACGTCATTAGAGGTGAGATGGAACTGGGGACAAGGAACGGTAAGGAATTCGACCATTGCCTATTGAAGTAAGCATCCCGGCATTCGCCTAAAGTGATTTATGGGAACCATGGAAAACCCAAATCTGGATGCCCGGACGGAAATTCGAACCGCCGTCCTTCCGAATGCGAGGCCAGAGCGTTAACCACTCACCCACCATCCTCGGTGTGTGCATTATTCTTAAATAGTCCGTTCGCCGCGTTATGGTTATATTTTTCACAAAATTTCACATTTAAAAAATAAAATAAACAAGAAATGCAATAAACAAAAGAAAAGGGACTGCAATAAGGTGTGATGAAGTGACGATGCTGTTGATACGTCTACTGTAAACAGATGGGCAGTGAAATTTATTGATTGCGAGCCAGGAAAAGCCATAAATGTTGATGTGAACGCAGCGAACGATAAATATCGCAAAACTTGTCTACGAATTGGTTAATAAAGACCGACGAATTACACAAAATCGTATCGCAAACCACAGTGGAATATCCAAGGAAGGCGCAGTCTTTATTACTGAACAACCTGTGTAGTCGGTTATATAACTACCGTGGCGCCATAATCTGATGAATTTTTGTAGAACTCGACGAAAAAAATCTAAAATAAACAATTTTTTTTTTGATATCTCACTTGGTTTTCGACATATAAAATGTTAAAAATTAGTACTAGTATAGTTCCTCGCGCTTTTGGTGAGGTTTCTTCTTGTCCAGGATGTATTTCAACATAACAACGACCACTAGGAAGAGAATAAAATGCCTAGAGTGCATTTCCACCGTGTAGATGTAGTGGTTTCGGTGATTTTTTATTTTTTTTTGGGGGGGGGGGGGGGGTGGGGGGCATGCCGGATCTCACCCTAACCTCCTCACTTTTGACGTACAATGTCTCGAGAAATAAGAGAGATATAAAAAAAAATTACTTTATTTTCGATTTGTCTCGTCAATTTACATACGAATTCGTTTATCAAATTTGCTATGGCGATATTTTTCCTCTGGTCCAGGCCGCATTTGAACCTAACCACGTCAATTTGAGATACGATATCTCGAGAACCAATAGAGATATCAAAAAATGTTATTCTTTACTTTAAATTTGGCTTGTCGAGTTATATAATAATCCATCATCAAATAAGGGTGCCACATAGGGATTGCAATCCAGCAAAGCGGGATCCGGCAATCCAGCGGGATCCCGCATCATTCGACAGTCTGGCGGATCCCGCACAAAATTAAGCGGATCTGCAATCCGCAAAATCCGGCGGAAACGCGTGTCAGTCTGCGTGACTCGCTGCCCCACTCGATGTATTTCGGATGTTTTGCACTGTTTGCCTGTACCAGAGCAGTTGGCATTTGACTCATGTGAACAAGCGTTTGTTTTTGTCACCTTCGTCATTTGTAAGTAAATAAATACACTTTTACGTATTCATCAAACTTGCGTTTGTTTCGGGTACACGTTTCTGTAATTTGAGTTATGGTGCGTATTAGTACGATTTTCTAACTATGTAATTATTTTTTAAGTGCCGCACACGTTATCTGAACTACAAGGTAACAGCTTTATATTCACGGTTTCATTTTTCCCATTTTCTGTATTTGCAGATAATGTAATTGTGATAATTTCCTAATTTGCGGCTGAAAATTTGATTATTCGTTGATCTGAAACTAATGTTATCGTGATTTTAACCATCGCGTACCTACTTATTTAACACCTATCAAAAGGAAATTGTGTATCCTTTGACTTATTGTTGTTTTGGCCGCTGCCTCAATACGTTTCTTTGACGAAAGCCACCTGCTTACATGTGCCGCTCAGGATTTCGATTAATCCCTCTTCTCCTTGTTATTATTTCGACTAAAGGTAAAAAAAGTTATAATGAAATTTTCACGGGTGTATCGACGAATTGTGTTGTAGGAACACCATACTTCGACGGCTGCCTCCGCCATCTTCCTCACGTGTGTAATTTCGTGTGTTTGCAATGAAATCCGGAGATACAACCTATGAGGACTTCACTGTAATCATTCGCCGAGAAAGTCTCCTTTCTTACTAAAAATAATAATTTCCACTCTAAAAATATCGTTACGCCACACAAGTAAATCTGAAATACTTGACAGTTTACGTGTTGGTGATTAGTTTCTTTTAAAAACATTGAATCAACTGTAATATCAATTAAGAAATCAGGAGATATAATAATGAATCACCCAAAAAAAGGCCAAGTCTCGTGCTTGTGCAGGTACAAAAAGTTATGAGATCTTGTTCTGAGCCAAGTCTAGCCTTTACAGAGTATATTCACTTCACTTTGTGAAATGGAATGCTTTTCTCGGTGTTATGGAACGTTTATTTAGAATTGAAAAAAAAAAAAAAAACTCTGGTAACTTGGCCTTTAAGCAAACCATATTTTTAAACTTATGTGATGTATTGTATGGCACATAATATGACCTAAGACTCAATATTTTCCATTTTTATTATTTATTTAAAAATTGGTTTAGATTAAAAAACCAAAATGTAAAACCTCGAAATACACTTAAGACACGCTAAAAAGTTTTAATGTAATTTTACCAATCAGATTTGGTTAACTGTTAATTTTTTATCATTTAACATTAAAAATTATTTATTGATTTAATTATTGTTTAATTTATTAACGTTTTAAGTAACTATGTTTTAAATATATGCGTTAAAAAAACTGTTTGTACCAATCCCGCACGGATCCCGCGGGATCCCGCGGGATTGGCGCAAATCCCGCGCGGATCCCGCGGGATTGAAAACACTGCGGGATTGCAATCCTTATGCTTATTCCCCGGATCTTGCGCCTTGTGATTTTTATTGTTTCCTCTACTCAAGAGAGACTTCAAGGGAAATCATTACATTTCGAACGATGAGATGAAGGCAGGTGTCAAATCCTTGATTCGGGAAAATTCAGAAGAATTTTTCAGTGACGGAATAAAAAAAGAAGAAATGTGTTAGGCTTAACGGTGACTATGTTGAAAAATAAATTCATGATTGTGAAGCTTAAGAATCGTACTTTAATGAACTTTCTACCCGGTATTGCTATTTGCTTTTATTCGGGGAACTCTACGATAACAGTGGTGCCGCAATTTGATGACAGATTCTTATGTAACTCGGCGAGACAAATCGAAAGTGAAGGATAAAATTTTTAATTTAATTCGTGGCGACTTTTCCGAAAAAAGGTGAGTGCAAAACGTGAAGAGGGCGTTATAAGGAAGCAATTAACCAAAATTTCAACAGGTCGGTACCAGTTTTGGGGTGGTGGATAAAGATCCCGTTCCAACCCAAGCATGTGTGCATTTCTTTTCAGCATACCCTCATAGATTTCCCTTGTGTTGGCAGTTCTATCATTACCGTGGCGCCAAAATCTGATGATGAATTCTTGCAGAACGCGACGAAATAAATCGATATCTCGCTTGGTTTTCGAGATATAGCATGTTAAAAATCAGCCATAGGTATAGTTCCTTCTGCTTTTGATGTTTTTTCTTCTGGTCCAGGCCGTATTTCAACCTAACAACAATCACTAGGAAGAAAATAAAACACCCATAGTGCATTTCCACCATGCTGATATGGTGGTTTTGGTGAAGAAATTTTTTTTTGGTCCAGGCCGGATTTCACCCTAACCTCATCACTTTTGAGATTATCTCGAGAACTAAGAGAGATATCAAAAAACTTTATTCTTTATTTTCCATTTGTCTCATCGAGTTACGTAAGAATTCATCATCAAATTTGGCTATAGCGAAATTTTTCTTCTGGTCCAGGCCGTATTTCAACTTAAATACGTCAATTTTGAGATACGATATCTCTTTATTTTCGATTTGTTTTGTCGAGTTCTATAAGAATCAATCATCATATTGTGGCGCCACGGTAATGATATAACCCCCTTGTGTTTACCCCACCTCAGTAGTAATCGGAGAAACTGACCTTGCTCGGCAAGTCGAGTTTACCGCCGCCGCCGGCGTGGGTGAAGATGGCGTCCCACAAGAGGCCCCAGAAGTCCGGCAAGGTGGCTGTGGCGAAGGTGATGACTGCCATGATGGCGACGTGCACCTGGGTGGCGTACCTGCGGAACATCTCGTCCAGCTCGTCCAGGTCGTCGGCCACGTGCGGCGCCACCAGCGTGGCCACCATGGTGATAACCAGGGGGATACAGATCAGGCACCCGCACGTCATCTTAGCGAGCGGCTGCGGTCTCCCGGCAACGGCAACAAACCACACAGTCCAAGTCTCTGTTGCCCGCACACAACTCTTGCGCTATTTATCGACCGGCGATACATATTTTTGGGGTCAAGTTTACATAGTGATACATTATTACGCGTGCATTAGTCCAGTTGCAGTTCATCATGAAGGTGAATGATGAAATTAATCGTGATAATTATGCTGGCTTCACTTCTATTGGCTTGTGCCTTCTTCACATGTTTCTCCAGCCTTCATTAGTATTTAGTCTGTAGCATTTTTCTTCTTCAACTTTCACTAGCGTTAGTTTCATCAGTTAACCAGGGGAGTAGTTTACGTGACATAGTGCTTATGAAAGTTGCTTTAAAAACTGATAACTTAATTCCTCTTGGCTTTTGCTGTGACAAGAAGGTTTTGTTTTCATTCTGGTTCAGGCCGAATTTCAACCTAACCATTATCTCCTTTAATATTGACGCTACAAAATCAAAGCAACAATCACAACGCGCATTGATACAATCATTTTATCTTAAGTTAGTGATGTCGTGTATCGCGAAGTAAACTTGAACCTCAAACAGCAATGTTACTAAGATTTTAGTCAGTATATTAATTATTAAGTTAATTTAAGCAAAATGAGAGTTAATTGTTGTATACTTTTGATTTGTGTAATTATAATTTGTGATTTATAAAGAACTAGTAAGATGACAGCCTTAATCTTATCACTCTAAGTAAACCTATAGTTAAATGACTAATAGAAATCCTGATGAATGCAATGTTTTTATTACCAGAAAACTAGTTTTCGATGTATTTAGGAGTGTCTACATAGTTTGATTTTATGGTGAAAATATTAGTTGAGATTGTGGTTTGGTTCAAATATAGTGTATAAGAGAATGTTCTTGTTATAGGACACGAGGAATTTAGTTATTATTAGTAATTAGTACTAGTAATTTCATGAGAGCCGAGCTAATGATGACGTGTGTTGCGACCAAAACTACTCCCGATTTTTATTCTCTCAGGGTCATCTGGCGTCGTTTTCATCTTCACTTATAATGTCCTGTGGAAGGCAATAAGTTTTGATCCGCGGATTGCTGTTCCCTTATCAAGATACCAAAACAGTGCTGTGGAACTATTTAGATTATGTAGAGCACAAAGCCGTGTAATGTGACAAACAAGCCATTCGCACTGGGCAGCAAAATGAAAAATACTTCTTAGGATGGAAACAATCTGGGGACAGTGCGTCATCCAATTCAAGATATAAGTAACACACAAGTACCAACCTGTTCTCGAAGGGATTCCAGCAATTTTTCTACCTTAATATTCATGGTACGGAAGAAGCTATATGCTTCAAATTTCTATACGGAATAGAGGTCAACGTCAAAGAAAATAACTAATTTTACTTTATTTCTATGCTTAATTTGGAAGTTACTGATATGCAAATTTAACCTATTTTGCCACTTTCTCACTGATGAACATCAAAACTATAGAGTAATTCGCGTAGCAGTTTAATTTTTTTTTTTTTTTTTTTTTTTTTTTTTTTTTTTTTTTACACCTCGTTGACGTCGAAGTCACTAGAGGTAGGAAAAGACTAAGGGGCCAGTCACGGCAAGGAATTCTATCACAACCATTTGAAGGGAAAACTTCGGCATATCGTGAAACCATGAAAACCCGAAATCTGGATTGCCTGACGGGGATTCAGATCTGCATCCTCTCGAATGCGAGTCCAGTGCGCTATTGACTGGTATATAGAGATGAAATTTTGTGCACAGATTAGATTTTATCTCACTTTTTTCACTTAACAGTCAGGAGAATTGTTCCTACTTTTAAAAGAATTGTTTTGGTTGGGATGTTTCTTCTTAGAGTGGTTTCGTGACATAATAGTTCACTTACTCCAGATCTTGTTAATTTTTTTTTTTTAAATCTTGAAGTTCGAATTACTCTCGCAAGTGCGAATTCCGTGCAATAAACTTTACTCACTGAAAAATCTAAATAACAAAAAAAATAAGTCGCAAGGAATTTTTAAATTGACTGTATTAATGGAATTAGATTTCAAATGAGATACAAATTTTTTTTAAAAAATAATCATTTGAAAAATAATTATTCTGGGCCTGAGGAAAACTTTGAAATTTTTTTGGAAAATTATTTTCACGACACATAAAAATATCACATATTTCTTAAACTGTGTCTCGTAATCTTGTCTCTTCTTTGTGCAAGATACTTCAACAGACTTCTTTCCTCGGCAATAATTTCCAAAATACGTATACATCGTACTTTATCTTCCCACTAATCATCAGCATGCTCCTATAGCACTGTGTTTCAAATGCTTCAATTTTCTTTCTTCCTGATATTCCTAAAATCCATGCTTCACTATCCTAAAATGCTATGACCTATACATACAGCTTTTTAAAAAACTCTGAGTGATAGATCAATACTAACTAGGTTTTTTTTTTATAAAAATGTCCTTTCCTCGGTTTTATTATGCTTCATCCATAAGTTGTAATTTTACTACTTATTTATTTCTCCTAACATATTATCCATTCAAATCTTGTTACTTATTTTATGAACCACAAAATACAGTTTTTTGGAGATAGAATAATGCGAAAAAAAATCAAATCCTATCGTTTCCAAAACAATTTTTATTGAAAGTTCTTGTTAAAATGCATCATCTGAAACGTTTTAAAATATTTCATTTAAATTGTCGGGAAAACTGGAGGAAAGGGGATATTTTTTTTTATCGACTTTGACATCTCCTACCTCGCGAAATACACAACAAAACAAAAAAGTCCCAAAAAGCATCGTCTGTATTTTTGTAAGTATATGTTGAACTACACTACATTCTTTGTTGCACACGGGAATAAAAATTTCCATATTTGTTTATTTTAGTGGGAGTGATGACATACCAATTTTTTTTTAGTGGCGAATAAAACACATATTCCTGTGAAATGTCGCCACAACCAATGCAAAGGGGGCGAATTTACGGGGGAGTAACATAAATAGGACGAGATTGTAAGGGTTGTGGTCTTGTCATTTTGACTAAGGAAACCTAAAAAGTAATACTGGACTACGTTTGCAGACGTAGCAGTAAAATCTATACGTGAACATCCCACTGTGGACCACTGTGGACCATGATGTTATCCGTTGATAGCGTCATGCAGTATGGACCAGATAGGTAGATTTTCTCTCCACGAGCTTTCTTTAATGACGTCTGTAACAGTCACTCACTCTTTCCACTGGTATGTTTGGAGTTTCTGTGTACACGTCACTAGTCGCTCTATCGAGTGATGCTATTTTCATTGAGCTTTAATTATATTTTTTGTCATTATTGCACTATATTAGAATTTGCAGAAATTGTTCCTGTTTAATTATTATTAATACTCCGCGATTCACTAAAAGTGTGTGGCGGAGGGTGTATTGCAACTATCCGAAAGGGTAATAGTTTGGAGGGAATATGCAGGATATGGCAGGAGGCGCCCATGGGCTAATGAGAGGAACCATCCTAGCATTCCCCTGGAATAATCCGGGAAAACCCAGATCAAGATGTCCGAAAAGAAAAATTTAAATGTTTATTGAATAGAATTTAATTGCCATGGTACGCATGATCCAGTGGTAAATTCCCCAGTTATCTATTTACCATTTTCTTATTACTATTATTATTAATACTTTTCTGGCCTTGTATATACTTTGAGTATAAATTCCTCCACCCATTTAAGTTTGTCATTTGCGAATTTTAATTTTAAATTCCTTCATCGTTTTTGGAAAATTATTCATTACTCTTTTTGAAAAGTCAAATCAATCCCTGACACCCTAATCCACAAAAGTAAATTTTTCCACTCTCTTTTGCGAGTGCCGGCTTGTGCTCAAGTTTATTTTTTATTTTATTTTTTTTAACTGCTTTACGTCTTTTTTTAACATCGAGGTCTTTTAGAGACGGGATAGGATGGGGGGCAATGATGGGGGGCAATGATGGGGGCAAGGAATGGGAAGGAATTCGGCCATTGCCTTTTGAAGGAAGCATCCCGGCATTTGCCTGGAGTGAATTGGGGAAACCATGGAAAACCCAAATCTGGATGCCCAGACGGGGATTCGAACCGCCGTCCTCCCGAATGCGAGGCGAGAACGCTAACCGTTACACCGCCCGCTCGGTCTCAAGTTTATCTTTTCCATTCCATGTACTACTTAAAAATTTTCAACCAATATCATTCCAAGCCCCACGACCAACATCCGCCTTGTACACTTTCTGCACTCTCTTCGCCATCCTCCTGTCTTACAAGGACTACCAACCCAGCTTCTTTATCATATCAGTTATTGACTGTGTACTGTGATAATTTCCACAAACAAATCTATCTGCTCTACTATCCACCACCACCAGCTCCTATACTTTATACGCAAAATGTGATTCCCAAACTTCGCCACCAAATTCAAACAAAGGTCTGACCAAAGTTTTGTAACCGAATCCGCTAACTTCCCTGGTACATCCTCTCATCACAGTCTCCAGTAAATAATGGATTTGAAAATTTGTCCTGCCACCTGCCCAATATGTCCTGTTCAGTTTACTTAATTATCAAATAAAATTCCTACATATTTATATTTCAATCCCTCAGGCAGTCGCTCCCTCTTTATACTGAAGCTATGGCATGCAAGCAATCTATTTTTACGAAGATTAGATAACTCATTGGTTCACAGTACAATGTGATTTCAGTGGAGCAGACGAAAGTTTCAGATGATAACTTTGTTCTAAGGTTGATGTAGAACGCATGTAGGCACGATGTTATCAGAATTAGATGCTCCAGATATAATTTCAAAGTTACGTTTACTTTTAATGATAAATCCCTTAGCTGACAACATAGACGTATTTGCGTCACGAATTTTCTCTTTATAGTGTGGTCAGAATGACATTCACGTCATAAGTTCCGGTGATAGATAATAAAACAGGAATTCTACCAGTCATAGATATAATATCATTTTTCTAGCTTTTTCTAGATGTTTACACTCTATCTGTGGAATGTTCCTTCATGACGGACATACAAATGGTTCGTACCCTTGCTAGATGTTATAAACTGTTCATATTACACAGGCAGTAGTTTATCTTTTGCAGCAATGTGAATGCTCTGCAGAAGGCATCCCAGTATCTTCCTGCTGTGTTTCTTTGATGTCTAGGTGTTGCAACGGAACCATCTAATGCATCACATAAATTATTCATGCAATGTTTACGACGTTCTCTATTTTAATGTTTTTAATGAGCCGATAGACTTCCACTACACTATCATTTGGCTAGTCCTTGCAAAACCTGAATTCAGTTTACAAAAAACGATGGCTAAAAACGTCTGAAAATGTTCTACAGATAAAAAAACAACATAATACTCGGCAGATAAAACAGGCGGGAACATCACTTCCACACACATATGAACTATATTTCCTCGTTTATTTACACTAGTCAAGAAAATAACTGAGCAATTAACTAGACAATTTCCAGTCCATTCGATAACTTTCTTCACTAACGCCTTTCTTTCAGTTTGTGCCAAGAAATCATATTCTGTTTCATTAAAACAAAACCGACCACAGAGTGGTCACTATCTTCCTGGTTGCCGCACACCTGAATCGTACTTCCGCCAATTACCAAAAACCATATAACCACTTCACATAAACAGATATCAGTTACTGAATAGTGAATTTTCCAATTTACTGCAAGGTAACTAACATAAAATAAATCAATTTAATAATAATAGCTTATATGTTGCTACTATTAAAAATCGAGTATTTTTCTTTAGTTGCTATTAAAATTTGGTGGCAATCACTAATTACGTTGTTGTAAAACGTTTTAATCAAACAGATTGAAGTTTGATAATAATGCGAGACATGTTAATTTTTTCTGTCAGTTTATATTATTTTAACATTTGGCAAGCATTGTGGAAATTATTCCGCGTTGCAGTATTCTGGCGAATGAATATATGGAGTGTGTTTACATTTATCTTCTCTGGCTACTTATCAATTATTAGGTGAATGTGCTTGTCGGAATCTATCCTTGAATAGTGCAAGCTATGTTCTGAATGTAAAATGCAGATTTTGTTCGTGTATTTGTGTAATTTTTGAGGTGGAACTTTGGAACCACCCTAGCATTCGCCTAGACACTCCCTCAGAAACTAGCGCAATTGTAGAACCATACAAAAATTGATACATATGTCAAACGACCGAAGGGAATACGGACAATGAAAGTAGTTAGATGATAAGAAATTAAACTGTAAGCAACACCTTATGCAACTTCTAAAAGTAACTTCAAATTATCAATAAGAATTATAGCGAGAGTAGCTGTCATAAAAAAGACAGTAAAAAGTTTCCCGTGGTAATACCAAACAAATATTAACAATAAATACAAAACTTGACAAGGTGACATGGTTTGTTATCGCCGCTAACCTGGTAGTCCTGCTGGGTAAAGGGGACCTACGGTTTAACGTGGAATCAAAAACATGGAAGCGTTATGGTGTATTTTACACAGCAAGCTGTGCAGATGTAAAGGTCGGATTCGATCCGGAAGGCCTTTCGTTCTACAGTCATACCCCTTAATAACTAGGCCACCAGATCGTTCATATGAAAAAAACAGAGTCTTTTTTCTGCATGAAAAATTAACGTTATGGAAGAAATAAATGAAAAAATTAACTTGCACTAAGCACAGTAACGGTTTTGTAGAAATGTCAAACACACTGTATGGACGCAATTACATAATTTTTTTCAGTGAGTCTTGCTCGTAATATATTTCAGTTGATTGCATTTTATATTATAAACTCAGCAATAACGATAAAGCTTGTGCAATTTGTCGCTGAAGGTAGAAAATCATGTCTCATTTCAAATAACCGAGACAAATCTCCAATCGTAATAATTGCATTATGTTATAGATACATCTCATAATTATTGTAAAATGGTAACAGATAATGTTAACAGGTAATTTTGTCATTTGGTGGTGCCCAAAAATTAAAAATATAGAGATATTCCAATTTAATTTACGGGTTGCCATTTAAATTACCCCGTTTTCAAATTTATGGAGCGTTCGAATATTTGCAGAGAAATTTCACAATTAGATATTAAAACATGTGGTATTACGTAATGTAATGGAAAAATGTTAATAACAAAAACAAAAGTTATTAACTTTAAATAAAAATTAAAATTAGTGATCCATTATTGGTAGAATGATACATGCAGCGTCAGATAAAAATGTTATTACCAATGCGTGTCAAGATATTGGTAGCTATTATTGAACACCTACTGAGCAGCTTTAAGAACTGCTGCTTCGGTCAAAGTATTCTACACAGCCTCCAAGGACGAGCTGGCGTGGGACTTCTCCTAACAGCTCGCCCGCTTACGACTGGCTGAGTGCCTCACTTAACCAATGAACAGGCGGCCGCCTCACAACAGCCGTTACTACCACATCAATCTCACCATCACACGAAGCGGAACACTTGCAGGAAATAAACTTACTACTCGGGAACTGACCGGGTGTCTCATCCAGATGTTAAAATGGTTGTATTTGTATTTGTTTAATCTATCTTCAATTCTCATAAAACGCAAGTTTTGGGCATCTGTCACGTCATGACGTCACATTATGACGTCGGACTATGATGTCACGCTTCCCTCCTCCGCTGCCCAACCAACAACGACCGGAGATGTTCTAGGTTATGCGCGTTATTTAATAACAGCTCTATTTAATCAATCAACTGTCAGAATACTGAAAGAAAAGTACGCAATTCCGTCGAAATCGACATATTATTAGTTGCTTTTTCTTGTATTGGCCGACACAGATACTATGACCAATGTTTACATAATGAGTGTTTGCCCAGTCTCAATAATAAACAACGTGATACTTTTTTAAATTTGCAGAGTGAACTTTAAGGGTCAAATACAGGTCAAGTTCGTATTTAAGCAAGTTCGAGTGTATGACCATTTGAAACAGTTACACGATAGCGCGATCGTTCCCGTCCGCGTTTAATACCTACCTTTATTAATACTGAGTTCTTCAAGTTCAAGAGATTTTATTCATCCTAAGGATGAAACACAGGTCAAGCTTATATTTGGCCAGATCAGATCAACCTGTCATAATCTTTCATCGTAAAAGTTTGAACTATCCTAGACCAGTGACGATACGCAAAAAGAAGTCATGGGCTTACACTAGTAATATACTCGTATAAAAATTTATGTTAGCATATCTGTTTGAGATTAATAAACTTCGACACCGTTTGAACGATTATCATAAAAGTTGGCACATATACGTAATTTTTTTCATGGAAAAGATTTTAATACTATCCACTTTGTTGTAACTAGCAAAGAAACCTAATAGTTCATTTGAGAATTGTCACCATCAACTCGCATTTCACTAACACCGAAGACTATCCTACTTCGTACACGGTACTGGCACATTTACTCTCTGGTTCTTGCGTAAATTCCATGGCACGTTGAGGGGATGAAAATAAAAGATTATAATTACGTTTCCTCAGTTTGTTTTAACATTGCTATATTAAAAAAATAAAAACCTGTAACGCTAACAGCTGACAGATTGCAGTCCTAAAAATACGGATAACAGAAATTTACATGTTAAAGTAGAAATTGGCTTTTTTATTTATTTATTTGACCTTAGGTCTTGAATAGACCATACAGTCAGCCTGGTAAAGTAACAAGGTAATAATATTAATAGTATGTAAAAATATGCAGATATATAGATACATTAAATATGTAGGTCACTGTCTTTGATATAATCCTTGATGATACAATAGATTCTGTTGTTATTTGTAGCGAGTAGTACTGCAATGTTAGTTGGAAATGGCTGCTGTGCTCGTACAAGAGACTTGATGAATTTTGATTGCTGTTGTTGAAAATTGGAACAGTTGAAAAATAAGTGATTAAGGTCCTGTAGTGCCTGTCCGTTGCATGTGCAGTAAGGTGTGTTTACCGCCTTGATGCGAAAAAGATGACTACGGAAGGCGCTGTGGTGGAATCTCATACGAATAATAGAAGTAATGTACCGTCGTTGAGTATTCCATCTTGAAAACCAAGGTTTTCGTGGAGGGTAGGTCTGAACTAGAGCGTACTGTCGGCCTCTGTATTGTTTGGCTTTAATTGGGTTTTAGTTGAGGAAATAGAGGACTACTAAAAGAAAAAGAAAAAAATTCATTTTTAAGGCATGATGCGCACACGTAATTCAAATTTATATGGTAAAAATTAGGACTATGAAATTAATCGCAGATCACAATGGAGAAACAATTAATTCTTACTTTAACAAGAAACTATTTTGAAGCAGAATTAATTTATCTAATTGTAGTTAAATATTATCGTATCTGTGTTTTTCTTGTAGAACATACATTTTTTTATTATTATTATATGGAATATTTATTATTCAGAACATTCTTGTACTGTAACACACTTTCAAGTATACAAAGTCGCGGGTAACTGTTAGTTATTATTAGTAGTTAATAGTAATTAACATTAACATCGGTGTTAATAGATTTTGTAACTGCACATCTTTTATTTTATCACTAACGATGCTCCTTTTGGATACATTTGTCAAACGAGTATCAGTTTCAAGGAGTGCAGTGCGCTTTTGCCTTATTCTTGTGTTTTCTGCTCTCTCTTATTTGTTTTTGTCACGGGTGTTTTAAAAGCCAGTTCTGAATGTGTGAAATTGAATAACGTTATGGTGTTCTGTTTTCAGTTTAAACACAGTGTGTGTGTATGTGGAGGGAAAAGTAATACCGAGTGTGGTGGTGTAACGGTTAGCGTTCTGGCCTCGCATTTGGGAGGACGGCGGTTCGAATCCCCATCCGGGCATCCAGATTTGGGTTTTCCATCGTTTCCCAAATCACTCCAGGCAAATGCCGGGATGCTTCCTTCAAAAGGCCATGGCCGAATTCCTTCCCATTCCTTGCCCCCATCCCTGCCCCCCATCCTTTCCCGTCTCTAAAGACCTCGCTGTTGAGAGACGTAAAGCAGTAAAAAAAAATCCATACATGGTTCTTCAAAAAATTCTGCTTACATTCAAACTAATATTCTTGATGTAAATATAGTTACCTTTAAATTACTTGCGCACGTAGCCTGGTGAATTGTGCTAATTATATGTCTAGAGTTACAGTCGCCACCCACAATCTTACTTCCAAAACAAATGTGCTTCCCAAGCAAATTCAATGAGTGCTTGGAACACACCATTACTGATTTTTATTATGGATTGATGATCTCAATTCCTGCTGCATACTACAACACTAATCTTGCACTTATGGATATTCATAACGTACTGCCGTTTCATTACATAATACTTTTCGCAAAGAATGTGTTATAGATCTTCCTTACTCTCAGCAGTTTGTAAGCGGAATCTTTTTATATGAATTTTTATACCTATATTTATTTCAAGCAGGAAATTTTAATTTCATGTAATTGCAGTCGAGGGAAATCATATACAACTATCAATTATGAATACAGAGAGCAGTTAAGGAAGAGAAGCAAATTTCCATAGCATTTCGTATCATCTTAATCTGTATAACGATCAGTTTTGTCTTTGAGAATGGTATACTGAGCTTGGTATACCGAGTGTGGTGGTTGATCAGAACGGTCTGGCCTAGTGTTTGGGACAGCCATCCAGATATGGTTTTTCCATGATTTTCCTACATCACTCAGGGCGAATGCAGGGGTGACCAAGTTCCTTCCCGTTACTTGCTTCTAATAAGCTCCATGTTGACGTGATATAAAGAAATAACTAAAAAAAGAACACGCCAGCATCAAACTATTTTAATTCTATCGTTTCCTTAGTAAAAGTTTATGTGTTGTTTAGCTTTTAAGATTTATACTGTGGAATGGTATTCATATTAACTGTCGCATGTGTAATACCTGTGACTTCGGGATTAATATGAAGGTTTGATCCTCAAGATACAACCCCCAGCTTTTGGAACCATTTCACACTACTGAGTAAACCATTTAGTTTTGTGTTTAAATTGCCTAGTAAGTCTATGTCACAAAACCATCAGTCGTGCAAACATGGTAATAGCTTGATATAATATTATTCACGGAATATTAGTGTTAACCCGAATGTTAAAATGAGGTTGAATAACCCCCACAATTATTTATCGCCACCATCCTGGCCACTCTTCCCCAGTGTACGGCAAAAGCCACTTCGCAACGATTAAGCATGTCCAATTGATTTCAAATTGTCCCTAGAAACGGGCGTGTTATCTGATATTCGTGAAACTACTTTCAACGAAAATATACAATTTATAGTTTCAGTCTAAACTTAGATCAAGTTTGGCGTTAAACATATTACAGTACTTTGCGTTTAGATAAATTTTTATTATTATTACTAGCTGGTACCCACGACTTCGTTCGTGTTTGTAAAGAATTTGTATTGACAGCTACCGACATCTAACAACCATAGTGCACGACAGGAGATACGATTCTACTACCATACACAAACACCAATGCTCTATGTTATGTAGTTTTGGCAGAAAAGTAACATTTGCGGAGCCACATGTCTTTCGTCGAAATACGAAAATATCCTTGACCGGCCACTTTCAACCACCATATCTCCCACACCACCACAGTTACTGAAATTCGGCCGATGTTGTGATCGAAAGGCGACTCTGTGTTACTACCACACACAAACGCCAGTGATCTGCGATAGATAGTTTTAGCTGAAAACTTATACACCATGACACATGCGTCTTTGGCAGAAATATGAAATTGCCTCAGGTCGACCACTTTCAACCCCCATATCTCCCACCCCCCCATAGCTACCGACATCTAACAACCATAGTGCATGACAGGAGACACGATTCTACTACCACACACAAGCACCAATGGTCTATGCTATGTAGTTGTGGCAGGAAAGAGAAGTATAAGAAGACACAAATTTTTGATCGAAATATGAAAACGCCATGCATTGGCCAACTTTAATCATCATATCTCCCACATCCCCACAGTTATCGTCATTCGGCCAACGTTGTGCACGACAGGAAACTCCATGCTACTTCCACACACAAACACCAGTGATCTGTGTTTGGTAGTGGTGGTTGAAAAGTGAAATATATGAAAACACATGTCTATTTTTATATATATAAGATTATTATTGGCGAATTCTCCCAATAAATGGAAGACGGTAAGAAAATGACCGAATCAAGTTTTCTTCGAGTTCTACTTATTGTTCCAATAGGTTTACATTTTTTCCGTTAAAGTTTGTTTGCGTTCTTCCGACCACTTTGGTCGGTATTGTTTTGGTTGCTCAGTTATAACTTCCCATTTGTCTACTGTCTGAAGGTGTTTATTTCTGAGATGTCTGTTGCTCCTATGTTTGCACTTTTAAGAACCTCCCGAATTTCATTTAGCCAAGGTGTTGGATTTTTAAGTGAACTTATGGGGTACTTAATCTATTATGTTTTTTGTCAATCGACTTTCTGGTACTCTCTTAAGGTGACCAAAGAATTTCATTCGCCTTTTCTTGATGTCAATTTCGATGTTTGAAAACTTTTCTGTTGTTTTGATTGATTGTAGTCTGCAACCATCTTTAGTGAGTCTTGCTCCTAGAATTTTTTAAATGTTTTTTCACTCTACTTTTTTAATTTCTTCAAGGTCATGTTTTCTGTTAAGTGTTAATATTTCACTGGCATAGAGGACTGTTGATTTTATGACTGTGTTGTAATGCCGAATTTTCGTCTGTCTTGACATAGATTTTTTGTTATAGAGATTTTGGACTAACCTTATGCTTTTTTTACTTTTTGGAGGCGATTATGCTGTGAGATTTTCTCAAGGCCTGTCGGTTTGAGGTATTTAAAATATGGGACCCAAGTTCATTGCTATTTCTGTCTTTGAACATATGAATTCTGTTTTTTCGATTGAGATTTGTAACCCTACTTTTTCTGCACATTTTTTGAGTGTCTCAAGCTATTTGATGGCAGTCTCTTCATCTTCTGCTAATATCACCAAATCATCCGCAAAAGAGAGGTATGGTATATAGAAGTTGTTTTTGGGAAAGCCAAGTGGAATTGGTTTCCAACACTTACACTTCTTGAATTCTTTCTACCATTCTTCCATAATCTTGTCTAGAACGACATTGAACAGAAGAGGAGAGAGCCCATCTCCTTGTCTCAAACTTGTTTGAATGTCATAGGGTTTTGAAATTTCTCCCATGAATTTTAATTTAGATTTAGTGCCAATTAGTGTTTGTTTTATGAGTTCTAGTGTTTTTTGATCTAGTCCCCTTTCTTCTAAAATTTGGAATAGTGAAGGTCTGTGTATTGAATCATATGCCTTTTTGAAATCCACAAATGTGCATAATATTTTTTTTTTGCTAATGGCCAATTATATGCGGGAGTGGACTAGAGTCAAGTAACCAAGGAACGGAAAGAAATCCAACCATGGTGTTCTAAAGGGCTTCATTGGTTGGTAAAGAAACTCTTACAGAATCAAAAATATATTGTAAAGATACCTTCGAAATAAAGGGGTATCTACAGGAGTAGATTTGAGGAGTGTGAGGTGAGAGGAAAGACGTATTCAGATACCATCAAGTATAGGAACACAGTCCAGGCCGACATTTTGAGCACTATATTCAATAACTTGAGAGACCTCTACGAAACAATCTGCGCGTAATGATTCGTACTTTTACACGCAAACTCCGATTACACATACGATATTTTGGAATGTAACCTGTTCACCCTCAACTAGCGGCTCAAGGTCATGTTTCCCTGGCGACGCTCCTCACATCCCGTTGCCTATCACTCCTATCAGACCACCCTGTCCAAGCAGGCCAGAGGCAAATTTGTCAACGAGAACTCTTTCCGCTTCGAATGAAGGATTAAAAATAGTGGAGGGGGATAGAGCAGACTGACCTTGAGCCAGCTCTGTTAACTGAACGAACTATAATCATTGCCAACCTTATCGGTTTTCAGCGTCTCTAAGAGATGTAGCGACCTATAACATCGACATCTGGGAAGTCAAAACCGATTGGGCTGAATTAGTAGTTAAACAGCTCTTGCGGAATCAAGAAATATCGCAAAGATTCCTGCGAAACAAATGGGTTAATAGAGGAGCAGTTTTAAAGAGCGTGAAGTGAGTGAAAAGACCTGTTAAATTACCGTCATTTTTTACGGCAAGATATTAAGTTAACCCATTTTGAGTACAATATACCGTGACTTGAGACATGTTTTCGAAACACTGGTGGCGGAAAGCTCTCGTTACACATACGATATTTGGGACTATCCCCTGTTCACGCTCAATTGGCGCTCAAGATCATGTTCTCCTTACGCCACTCCTCACTTTACCACTCCCCCTCCCCCCGGTTGCCTTCCTCTCCGAACAAACTGCTGAGTCCTGGCAAGCGAGAGACAAATACTCTTTTGCATGTAAGAGGGGTAAGGAGAGCGGTGTGGGGATAGAGCAGTGTGACCTTGAGTCACCTCTATTAACTTAACCATCTTTTCCGGTTTTCAGCTTCACTAAGAGTTTCTCAGATACCCTCCTAGTTTTTTACAACCAGATTATTTCAGTGGTTGGTCGCATGGTATTTTTGGACAGTAGGTAGATAACTCAAAACTAGAACTATACCGAGAGTGGTGGGTGAACGGTTAACTTTCTGGCCTCGCATTCGGGAGGACACGGGTTCGAATTCCCGTCCGGGCATCCTGATTTGGGTTTTCCATGGTTTCCCCAAATCACTCCATGCGAATGCCGGGATGATTCAATCAAAAAGGCCATGACCTAATTCCTTCCCGTTCCTTGCCACAATCCAATCCCGCCTCCAATGACTTCGCTGTCGACAAGGCGTGAAGCTCAAAAAAAAAAAAAAAAAAAAAAAAACCGAGAACTATGACAGAATCGTCACGTTCTTGAGAAAGTTGATGAGGTCATTTGATTGCCTGACCATCTGGTATTGTAACTATTTATTTTTCTTGAAGGAAAATGGATTTTCGTTGATGTAACCACTGCTTGGTCTGAGCAGTCTTGTTGAGGAGTTCCTCACAGCTCTATTCGGTTTGCTGGATGGGGGATAAGACTATCTGGCGATAAAGTGTGGAGATTTTTTTTGATAACTATGTTTTATTTAAAACGTCCAGCAATTACATTTTTGCTATACAGTTCTGAGATCTTAAAGTGACTGGTTACATCACTGATTACATCGCCTGTCCTGAGGTCAGTCTAATTGGATTCCTCCGTATCTGAATTATTACTATATAACATGTAAAAAAGGCAGGTATGAGATAAGATATTGATAATAACAAAAATAATGGTAATATAGTTTAACATGTTTTACTAGTAGTGTGACAGGGAAAAGGGTATGAGAACTTTATACAGCGTTCAGGGAGAGTTAGAAGGCATCTTGGCGTCGTCGCTTAAGATATCTTGTGGTAGGCGATACGTTTTTAGACGTGGTTGTGTCGTTGATCTGCGGCCTAGATTGTAGTAATGTGCTCCAGGAGTTGCTTCTATGCTATTTATACAGACTTTTGCAGAATTCATAACGAAAGTTTTAATAGTTTGGAGTCCAGTTTCCCTGTGAAGTCGTATAAACCAAAGTGCTTTTAAAGTAGTGCGGAGAAGTTTGTTTTGTAGGGACTGTATACTATGTAGTTTGGATGGAGTAACAGCCCGCTCTCGATTTTAAGAGAGCTTCTCTTATTCAGAAGAGGATTGAGTTTGGAGATGCGAATATAGACTTCGGATAGTTTCTGATTAATGTGGTAGTTCCATGTAAGTCTACGATCCAAGTGTACTGCTAGATATTTTATTACTTTATCTGCTGGATGCCATTCTATTTCATCGTCGTTGATTTTGAGTTATTTTGGGATTTCTCGGATGGCAGAGTGTAAAGATTTTGGTCTCGCATTTGGTAGTATTCAGCTTGATTTGCCATTTTTTCAGCCAGTCGGAGAGTATATTAAATGACTGTTGGTTTTTTTTTTTTTTTTTTACTGCTACGTCGATTTCTGTGTGTGAAGTGAAAATCACGGTGTGGTCTGCATACATGGCGGTACAAACAGTGCGGAATGTCGGGATGTCTGCCACATATATAAGTTGAATAATATGGGTTCTAAAATGGATCCTTGTGGGACACGTGTGGAGACTCTAGAGCAGAAGGCGACAATGGAGCGCTGGTGTGTCGGTTGCGGAGCGACAGATCGCGATGGCGTGCGGCTGCCTGCTGTTGGTCCTGGTGCCGCTGTCTCTAGCCGCCACCATGGTGGTCCCGCAGATCATGTTCGACTACATGCAACAGCCGGACGAGATCTTCCGCTGGTACGCGACGCGCATCCACGTCGGCATCATGGTCTTCGCCTCCATCGTCGCGGCCACCATGCCCGAGTTCTGGCAAATCCTTTGGGACAGCATGTTACCTGGCAATATCACTCTAAAGGCAATACAGTCAAAACAAAAGGTGGGTCCAGCTTCATCTACAGCTTCTGACACCTACATTTCACAGTACGGTCTTTCAAAGACGTGGACGTACACAACCTGGAATTGGGGGATTCTACGATAACTGTGGTGCCGCAATTTGGTGATGAATTCTTATGTAACTCGAGGAAATAAATTGAAAGTAAAGAATAAAATTTTCTGATATCTCGCTTAGTTCGCGAGATATCGTATCTCAAAATTGACGTACGTGGTTGAAATACGGGCAGTTCTATCATTACCGTGGCGCCAAAATCTGATGATGAATTCTTGCAGAACTCGATGAAATAAATCGAAAATAAAGAATAAATTTGTTTGATATCTCGCTTGGTTTTCGAGATATAGCATGTTAAAAATCAGCCATATGTATAGTTCCTTCTGCTTTTGATGTTTTTTCTTCTGGTCCAGGCCGTATTTCAACCTAACAACAATCACTAGGAATAAAATAAGACACCTGTAGTGCATTTCCACCATGTTGATATGGTGGTTTTGGTGAAAAAAATTTCTTTTGGTCCAGGCCGGATCTCACCCTAACCTCATCACCTTTGAGATACAATATCTCGAGAACTAAGTGAGATATCAAAAAACTTTTTTCTTTATTTTCCATTTGTCTCATCGAGTTACGTAAGAATTCATCATCAAATCTGGCTATAGCGAAATATTTCTTCTGGTCCAGGCCGTATTTCAACCTAACTACGTAAATTTTGCGATACGATATATCGAGAACCAAGCGAGATATCAAAAAATTTTATTCTTTATTTTCGATTTTGTTTTGTCGAGTTCTATAAGAATCATTCATCATATTGTGGCGCCACGATAATGCTAGAATCCCCGAAATACGGCATGGACCAGAAGAAACATTTCATCAGAACCAAATTTGATGACGAATTCGTATGTAGCTCGACGAGAAAAATCTAAGGTAAGACATACATTTTTAGATATCTGGCTTAGTTCTCTAGATAATCTCAAAAGTTAGGAGGTTAGGGTGAAATCTGGCCATGACCAGAAAAAATTTGGGTGGGAGGGGATCTTCTCCACCACCTCAAAACTGGTACTGACTTGTTAAAATCGGATTAACTGCTTCCTTATATTGTCCTATTCACGTTTTGCACTCTCCTTTTTCAGGAAAAGTCGTCACGATTAAAATTAAAAATGACATAACCCCACCAAAACCACTATAATTACACGGTGGGAATGCACTATAAGTGTTTTGTTTCCTTCCTACTGCTTGTTGTTAGGTTTAAATGTGGTCTGGACCAGAAGAAACGTCACCAAAAGCACAAGGAACTATACCTATGCCTGATTTTTGACATGCCACATCTCGAAAACTACAGAACTTATCAAAAAAAAAAAAAAAAAAAAAAAAAAAAAAAACAATTCTTTAGTTTCGATTTGTTTCTTCAAGCTCTATAAGATTTCATCGTCAGATTGTGCGCCACGGTAATCGTAAAACTGTCAATTATCACATGCCGGCAATGCAGACCCTCTACCGCTGTGTATATATCCCTTTAAAAAGTAACTTCTATTATCATGGCCACGAAGAAAATTGATTTAATTAATTCATAATGTCTCTGGTTGTTTACATCGTACATCGTTGGTGTACAGTCAGCTTTACTGCAGCTGTAAAAGTAGACCAGATGGATCGAGCAACATAGCCAAATTTTTTGATGTCTCGCTTAGTTCTCGATATAAACCGTCTTAAAACTGAGGTCGTTAAGTTAAAATGCGGCGTAGACCTGACGAAACATTTCGCCAAAACCAAATTTGATGGTGGATTGAAATATACCTGGACGAGAAAATTCTATAGTTAAGAATAAAATTTTTCGATAGCTCGCTTAGTTCTCGAGATAAGCTTTCTCAGAATTGAGGTGGTTAGTTTGAGATGCAGCCACGACCAAAACAAAATTCCGAGATCACAAGGAACTACACGCTGGACATGCACAATGGTGCTTTATTTTCTTACTACCTGTCATGGTTAGGCTGAAATGTCGCCTGGGCCAGAAGAAACCCTTCTCCAAAGGCATAAGGAACTATATTTATAACTAATTTATGACAGTCAATATCACGAGAAGTAATCGAGATATCAAAAAAATCGATTTTTCTCGTGGAGTTACATAAGAATCCATACACAAATTGGAGCGCCACGGTTATGATAGTGCGACCCACGGATAGATATTGTCGGATGAGCAATAACACTCTGGTCTCGAATTCTGGAGGACGAGGGTTCGAATCCCCATGCAGCAATTCAGATTTGGGTTTTCCATGGTTTCGCCAAATCATTCCAGGCAAATGCCGGGTTGATTTTTTTTTTTATTTTTTTTTTGATTTTTTTTTTTAAAGTCATGCCCGAATACCTTTCCGTTCCTAGCACCCAATCCTTTCCCTCCTCTCATGACATCTACATCGATGAAGCGTAAGGACAGAAGCAAGCTAACAAACAAAAAACACTCTCTAATAACCTCTAGTAGCTTTAAAACCCTATCTAAAAAATGGTTATGCACATCATTCTAGTACTTTAGTATTTTTAAATTCGAGCCCAGGAGACTGTATTGTCCTATAAGATATCACTTCGCGATATTACAAGCTATATGACATTTCTATTGATATTGGATTGGGAATAAATGAAGCTGCACTTTACAACAATCCTAGAACGAAAGACGCGGTTGCGGAAATGAAGTCCAATATTGGTGGTAATACATTCCAAGAATCTCCATTTTCCTCCTACCCGTCAGTGCGGCCTGTTAAGAAGTCTTACTGCATCAGGGAACTTCGAATCCTGAACCCCGCCTACTGGATGTTCTAAATAAGTTTGTGTATGATATTTTCCATGAACTACGTAG
The DNA here is from genome assembly GCA_031002005.1 of Vandiemenella viatica. Lineage (NCBI taxonomy): Eukaryota > Metazoa > Arthropoda > Insecta > Orthoptera > Morabidae > Vandiemenella > Vandiemenella viatica. Next base: position 48,620,676 of record JARYHS010008074.1, read on the forward strand.
CTCCATTATGGCCTCTCCCCCCTCCCCCCCACGTAGCCTGACGCTGGCTTTTGCCTCTATATCCCCCCCCCCCCGGCTGTACGGCCCGTGCTTTTTTCCCCTATTGATTCGAGAAGACATTTTGTTTTCTCTTGTCAGACTATCGTCAATTGCTTACGGAGATAGTTAAATGACGGAAATAAATATTCACATGCTGTTGTGTGTTCCTGTACCTTATTTTAACTATGATAAACGCCGTCCACGTGCCGAAGGTCGCCGGTAAGAGCCCGGCCGCGGGCATGAGTGTTTAAGTGTTGTGTACGTGAATGTAATGTCAGTCCTGTGGTGTGCCTAATTAACTGCAAAAATTTCATACTGGAGATACTGAAAGCACTGAGTGACATAATTACTATCGAGTTGGCTGTATGGCCTCACATGCCGAAAGCCATTAAAAATACCTATGATAAATAATATGAATGAAAAACTACGTGGCTTAGCTCGGAACCCTCCCTCCCCCCTAATGTAGCTTTCTACCGACCAGTCCTTTTTTTCTATTTCTAAGAACGAGCCACGTAGTTTATGGACGTTCCCTAGAGCGAATGCTGGAGCGATCCCCAATCTGCGCCAGATAAATTACACATGTCTCACACACACATCAATAGATTTATCATACAAATCATAGATTACTCGTTCTTCAAACAGATAGCAATACTGCGTTTCAATTAATGAAATAAGGTTCGAAAGGATATTTTACGTAATCGTAGGCCTTAGCGATCAAAGTCAATGGTCTTTTGGCTGTCTGGGTGACGCCATCTGATTATGGATTTTGCCCGCCATGAAGAAAGACCCAGCATGACGGCGAAACGTCTATGTTTTACGTTTTGACTCGACGACACACGGACAGCCAAGCGATCAGGGATATTTTATGTTTGTTGTGTAATTCTCAACCAAATCATTGCCTTACTCTCGAATACAATACAGCCGAAACTAGGGAAGGACTGAAGAAATTGTGTTGTCCCTTCCACGTTTTATTCGTTGCTGGGATTTTAAAATCTATGGTAATTGAAACGATACCCTGAGGCATCTTATTTAGCTTTTATTATGACAGACCACTGGGAAAGCTTTGATAGGCCAATGGTTTAAAAATAACCAACATTCTGATTTCCAGTATCCTGATTCAGCATGATAACGCTCGACTCAGCACTGAAGCATCAATGAAAGTGAAATTACACCCACTGTACTGGAATGCTTTTGATCACCTCCCTTGTAGTTCATATTTTTCTTCCGTTGTTTTGTCCCCTGGAAACAGGTAGAAGTGAAAAGAAATTGTCTGACGAAGAAAAGGTGCAAGGCACCATTCCATCAGTCCACATTTAATAAACATTTATGAAGGAGGTAATTAAAAAGTTTCTGATGGTTAGGTAAAATATGTAGGCAGACTGGATGCTACGTTAATGAATAGATTTGTGCGATGTAATTTTTACGGGTGTCCAGCTGGACAGTGTTGTGAAACCATAACTTCTCGACATCATGCTAATCCTCATTTAGATTGTAGAACAAGCTGTAAAAAAGATTGAGTTTTCACGACATTACCTGGTTGGAAACTCGTGAATATTACATTTCAGCAATACGACGGAAAAGTTTCGGCTTACCCAAATAGTTTTCTATTGGTTTCTCTAGGTATTATTCCAATGAAAAGATTCAAGAATTATTTATATTTTTTTTTAAATCTCATTCATCGATTGGTGTATGTCTTGATATATCTTGAAAACAAGTCTGAGAAGAAAGTTAGCAATGTTCCTTTATGATTCTTAGGTTACTAAATTGCTTCCAATTGGAAAACAAAAAAAATAAAAAAAAATCAGTTTCATGACTGGCTATTCAACAGATGACATTTCCGATTTTATGTCCGATTTCATAGTTGTACTCTTTCAAACGTTTCATAAGCAGATTGTGATAGAAATTGTCTCGTGAATGTAGCAGAAGCATGCCGCGTTGTTCAGTTGTCTGAGGCACCGGTACTGTGCCCGCTGGCAGCATGAGGTTACCGGTTTCGAGTCATGGTGGTGGAAGAAATTTTAATCATCAGAACTAGGCCGGCAGGGTAGGAGAGGTGGTGATGCCCAATTCCTTATTACTGTATTGTGTGCTAAAGTCCTGCATTAAATCCCAAACCTCTCCACAGTCCCTATAGAATGGGGGCATGCGACTCTATTGATGATCATTCGTACATCCAATTAGGACGTATTATGAAACAATAGCAATGGCAATACTACCATAACAGTGGTGCCGCATTTTGATGATGATTTTTTTTGTAACTCCACGAAACAAATCGAAAGTAAAGAATTAATTTTTGGTTTTCGAGATATCGAATGTCAAAAATCGGTAGTTGGTACAATTCCTTGATTTTTTTTTTTTTTTTTTTGTATTTTCCTTTTCGCCCATGCCGTATTTCCTCCTAATCACAACCACTAGGAAGTAAACAAAACATCTATTGTGCATGTCCAACGTGTAGTTAATTGTGGTTTTGGCGAAATAAATTTCCGGTCCAGGTCACGTCTCAACCTGACTACCTTAATTTGGGGATACGATATCTCGCGTACTAAGCGAGATATCAAAAAATGTTATTCTTTCGATTTTTCTAGTCGAGTTACAGAAGAATCTATCATTGAATTTCGCTTTAGCGAAATTTTTCATCTCGTCCAGGCCGTATTTTGACATAATCACCTCACGTTTGAGTATATCTCGTGAACTAAGCAAGATATCAAAAAACATTATTCCTTGCTTTTGATTTTTCTCGTCGAGTTACGTAAAAATCTATCATCAAATTGTGGCACCACGATTATCATAGAATGCCCGTAGGCATGAATGGACCGGCACCGCTTTTCACCATCTCCATTCTTTCACGTCTCATCCACAACAATCTACACTAAACACACATAATCACAGTCATTAACACCCGCTGCCACTTTTACGAACACTGTCGCACTGAGGAAGACAACGAGAAAGCCCAGTTTCATCTCCCCACAATAACTGTCTACACTGGGAAACGGGTATGCCACTCAAAGAAAAAGAACATGAATTAAAAAATAAAATAAAAAATTAAAAAAAATATAAAAAAATGCAAATAATATACAAATATCGCACTGGATGACGCGGTTTCGAATCCCCGTCCGGGCATCCAGATTTTGGTTTTCCATGGTTTCCCCAAATCACTCCAGGCGAATGCCGGGATGCTTCCTTCCAAAAGGACATGGCCTAATTCCTTCCCGTTCCTTGTCTCCAGTCCCTTCCCACCTCTAATGACCTTAGTCGTCGACGAGGCGTAAAGCAATGAAAAAAAAGTTTTAATTCAGTTTTTAAGATCGATGAAGGGATGGGAGGTGGGGTTAAAACTCTATCTCGATGGTACGATGCAAAGCTCTCGGTAAAATGTTTGTTTGCCTCTCAAAGGTACATATACAGTATATTGCAAGTGATTACAACAGAGAATGAAGTTCTTTGTCTACATTGCTCTTCGTGTTATGGATGAAATAATAAAGGAGGTGGAAAAAAGAGATGAGGTCACAAAAGCCGTGTTGTTTATTGGTGACATGATTGTTGGAGAAATGTAGAATGAATTGCAGAAAACAGCTGGGTGTACTGTAAAAAGTGATTATAACATTCAAAAAACAATTCCCTATAGAAAGGGGAGAGAAAATCAAATTGCAACAAGCAAGAACGAAACAAAAAAATGTCAATATTATACGTGGAGTTGAGAAAATGATGGTTATAGAAATATTCAAATATTTGAAAGTTATAACGGAAGAAAATATTAGAAATAGGAAAAAAGTAAATGAAAGGTGCAGAAAATTGTAGAATTTTTTTAGAATGTATCGGAAGGGTGAGCGATATGGAACAGGATGTGCCTCAAAAGTACAAAAGGAATTATTTATGTTTGTCGCAATGTTCCCGTATTGACATATTGTTCCAAAGTATGGGTGATGAGGGAAAGGTGAATTACTAGAGTACAGGCGATGGAAATCAAAGTTCAGGAGTTTTGGATAAATTATACTGAGTGATGGATGAATATCCAATGAAAGAGTAAATCGAGTTTCCAGTGATATGGCCACATAAACAGGTTTAGGGAAGAATTGTAGTCAAAGAAAGAGCGTAACTTGACATTGGAATGGAAATTACCCGGAGAATATTTAAGGGGAAAACAGATGAAGAGGGTATGAGATACTATATAAAATAGAAAAATGAATTGGATGGTAGTGGAAGAAATGCAATGGCTGGAAACTGAGACGCAGAAAATAATTTTTTACTACATTTGGCTGAAGAAGATCTTTTTTTTTATATTTTATAAAATAGTCAGAGTAGATTATTTTGCAATACCTTTCTTTGCTAAGTATAAATTGACACCAAACGACAATATTTCAGTGATACGTTTGTCTTAAAAAGACAATAAAAAACACTCAAAAAATACAAGATCCCTGATGATGACAGCAGAGTCAGCTGTCGAAACGTCGTGTCTTATATCAGAGAAGATTTTGTTGCATCGAAAGTTTTAATTAAATTGAAATTTAGCATACGTCGGAATGACAATTGGCATTCGTTGTTACAGCAGAGACCATGAGAAATTTAATTTTTTAAGTTGCTATCATTAACAACATGTTACTGAAAAGCAGATCCAGGTTTTTTTCAGCTGTAAAGTTTGTCAATATATTTAAAAAAATGAAATGCTACGAAAAAAATGAATGAATATATTATGGCAATTAATTTGGTAGCAGTTGCTTAGCTATTAAATTGTGGATATAACCTAATTTCTTCTAATGATATTTCTGGTAAATGTTATTTTGCGAATGAAGGCTGACAAGTGACACCGTTCTCCAGCCAATATCTATCGAGGTGAGTGGGTAAGCTTAGGTAATCTTATAATAGATATTATGTTGCTTGAATTCATGCGAAAAACGAGCGGGGTTAGGTCTCTAAGGACACCCAAAGTGCACTGAATCACCGTTACGTTATTCATCCAATACTCGGATAATGTAGTTCACCCCTTCACGCTTTCTCTGTTGAACGCTTTCTGCCCGTTGTATTCCATTGAGTAGTATTTGAGTAGCAGCTGTTTCACGTCGCTCGGATGCCACCCAGTATCAATCTTGGCAGACATATTCCCTTCAAAAACAACATTGAAAGAAAATATTCGATTTGCTGAGGAGACAACCGTTTAATTAGCTTAAGGTACTAGATAATAAAAATGTGTTTTAGACGAGAGAATTACATTAGCATTCTGCCTTAAAATTTATTTCTGTAATATTATTTTCTTGTATCTTATCGCTTTATTTGATTCTTGTAAATTATTCCTTAATATGATTCTGAATATTTCAGTTATGGTTTTCCGCTTATTCTTTTTTCTTACTATATGATCTTCCAAATTACCAAAGATCACCTCACTCAATCTGTCTGGTTAGCGGTAACTCTCTGGCCTCACATTCTGGAAGACTGAGGTTCGGATCCTCGTCAGGTCATCCAGATTTCGACTTTCTTTGGTTTCCCAAAATCACTCCAACCGAATGTCTAGAAGCTTCCTCCAAAAGCCACAGCCGAATTCCTCCCCGTTCCTTGTCTTCAGCCCTTCCCCGCACCGAGCGTGGTGGTGTAACGGCTAGCGTTCTGGCCTCGCATTCGGGAGGACGGCGGTTCGAATCCCCGTCCGGACATCTTGATTTGGGTTTTCCATGGTTTCCCCAAATCACTCCAGGCGAATGCCGGGATGCTTCCTTCAAAAGGCCATGGCCGAATTCCTTCCCATTCCTTGCCCCCATCCTTTCCCGTCTCTAAAGACCTAGTTGTTATGGGAGACGTTAAGCACTTTTAAAAAAAAAAAAAAAAAAAAAAAAAAAAAAAAAAAACAACAACCTTCCCCGCCTCTAAGGGGAATCCATAAATTACGTGAGGTGTTTTTCCGGATTTCCAACCCCCCCCCCCCTCTGCTGAGACTTGGTCCGACGCCTCCCCCCCCCTCTCTGATGAGATCTGGTTCGTGATATCTCCCCGTAGAAATCGCCCTTTTTTCAGCTCTACACTCCAACAAAAATTTCGAAACCTCACGTGAGATTTCCGTTGACCCCGCTCCTCCTTGGTGAGATTTCGCCGGACCCCCCCCCCCCTATTTCACCTCACGTAATTAATGGACTAATGAGCTCGACGTTCTCTGTGCAATAACGAAAGTGGGAGTTCATATACAACAAAAAAGAAATGGTTGTAGTTTCGTGGGTTAAAACTATTTTTATGATGAAGTCTGTTTCTGACAGTTCTTCGATAGATCGATATTTAACTACTGGTTGTTGAAATTATTAATTTGTGTTCTGAGCTTTTTCTCATTGCAATGTAATAAAAAAATCCTATTTTAAATAGGCGGAAAGTAATAATTTATATTTATTATTATTAGTTTCACAAAGTCAGGTTTGTTGACATCATACCGAAAGAGACATAACGAATTAAGTACAGCATTAATAGTTACTAACACTTACTGTGCAGGTAAGACATGAGAACAGGCTAAGTGCAATGTGTTGTAACAGAAATGTGATTATTCCGACGGTGCCACTTTCTTGATGTGGGTAACAGCGGGTAAACAAGGTACAACCAAGAGCGTCGTGTGCATTGAGTGGATGTTTAGAATTTAACCAGAACCGTTGTTAATCAGACGAGTGATTTGGAACTGTAGCTCACCACCTCTCCTCCTGTTAGCCAAGCATCGGTTGATGAAAATTTCATTCGCCATTGGAGCTCGGACACCGAAATTTCAGGTCGAACGTCAAGCCGAACACTGTGTTTTAGCTGTCCCAGCATCCATAAGTCGTATAAATTTCAAATTAGATGGTATCGTGCTTTATTCTATTATGTTACATTTCCACTGCATTTAAAAAGTAGCTCCTATACTTCTTTATGGCTCTGTGTAATAATTCATACGGAGATTTAGATTCGTTTGTGGATCTAATTGTATATGTCCACTTATCCTTTTTAACAAAATGGAATGTCTGCAGACTGCGCGCTCACCTCAATAGCTATTGGCTGGATAACGGTGACGTCGCTTGCCAACCTTCACTCGCAAATTAGCAGCCAGCAGAGTTATTAGTAATTAGAAGTTAAGTGCACAGTTTTATTGCTAAGCAACCGCCATGAAATTAATTGACAGAATCTATTAAATAAGTTTGCTTTTCGTAGCATTGATTCCTTAAAAAATATGGAAATTACGGCTGAAAAATCGTGAAAATACTTTTCAATAACGTGTCTACTATCAGAAACGGAAAATGCCAATTGTCATTCCGGCCTAGGCTAAAATTCATTACCAAAGTTTATACACGTGTTAGCTATTAAATGAGCTTAAAGTTTACATTTTTTATGAAGGTTTAAATCATCACGGATATGACTATTTATACGCGATGTAAAACTCATTATTTTTGCCTTCAGCTACAGCATTTTGTATTCGCAACACGTAAATAAAATATTTAAAAAAAAAGGAAAAAAAAACCACGCAGCACTTAGTTTATTTTATATTTATTAATCGCAATTCAACAACGATATTCTTGCAACAAAATAACAGCAACCAGAGATATTAGAGATTATGTGCATAGTTTAATACATACACAACTGCTATGAAATTAATTGCCATAATGGTCATAAAGTTTGCTTTTCGTATCATTATATTCTTTAAAAAAATGTGGAAAAACATTTCGACTGAAAAAACGTGGAACTAAAAGTACTTTTCGGTAACATGTCGATAAGAAAGTAACATTTAAGAAACTTAATTTTCTCATGGTATCTGCTATAACCATAAATGCCAAATGACATTCCGGCCTAGGCTAAATTTCAGTTTAATTAAAACTTTCGCTAATGATGCTGCTAATGATCGAAGTTTATATATTAAGATTTATTTGCTTTTTACATAAGTTACTGACCACTTTCGTTAATAGTCTTTATTCACGTTCGCTGTCATTAGGTTACTGAAACTCGATATCAGGCCACAAATGTTACCGAATCGTGTATCATGACAATTAATTTGTTCGGAGTTTTTCAACAATTTACTAATCTGGATTATCTATAATTTCTCCAGCGGTTAGAGAAACTATGACCAAAGATTACATTGTGAATGTTTTTCCTGTCTTAATAATAATGATGATAAAAACAAGGTGATGATCTCGAAGCAAACAGGAATTTTTCGGATTTTGAAATTTTAGGGTCAAGTTTGTATTTCAGCAAGTTTGAGTCTACGGCCTTTGAAACAATTAAATTACTGCGTGATCGTCCTTTTCCGCCCGTTTTTCAAACTCAGAGATTTTATTAATTCTATGGGTGAAACAGCTCTAGTTCGTTATCGATCAGATCAGGTCATACTATTAGAAACTGGAACTATTCTTGACTCTTAGTGACATATTCTTTCGTAAAGTGCCATGTTTTTCGCTGAATTAAAAGATCAAAGTATATTGTGATTCATATACTCGAAATATGCATTACTTTTCAATACGAAAAGCAAGGAAGGGACACAACATGCCAATAAAGAAAGTCAGGTTATGATCATGCTATGTTGGATTACATTATAAGTAACTTTGAATAATGGTTAGAATCCAGTGAAGAACTAAACCTATAGCAATTTTATTTTATTTTCAAAGGACGTCCAATTGTTTTTCTTCAGCTATATTCATAAACTAACTATCTCGACCTTCTTTTGTAATTCAACAAGTCGATGTATTTTTAATAGTAATATGTAGTTGCTGTCAGTATACTGTAAATTAAACTTAAGTTTTGTTCTTAATAACAAGTAACAGTGTTCCAACAAATAATATAGCAACGATCCTACTGACATGGAATCTCACGATTAAAACGTTTTGGATTTTCGTAATGTTGATTCCCCAAAACCGGCATCGCTATCATCAGCAAGGTTGAAGGTTCCAAGCCTCAGGTTGGGTCTTCCAGAAACACAGTCCTCTTATGCTTCCACCACTCATTCACCTTCCAGTTTTCCAGTTTGTTCCTCTGCCTTGCCTACTCTTTTCCTTAATTTAATTTAATTTTTTAATTGCAATGGAGTACACGCTCTGAAGGCAATTTCCCTACGAACCCATCTTCCCCCTTTCCTGCACCCACCTACATTTGCCATCAACAAAATTTAACTTTAAATTCTTTCAACATTTTTGGTAAATTATTCATCATTTCCCTTGGTAACTTATTCAAATCCCTGATACCCTTACCTAAATAAGAGAATATTCCAACACCCTTGTGCCTGAAATCGAGTGCAAGATTGTGGTCATGGTCCCCTTTTCCCTTCCATGCACTACTATTAATTCTTACACCAATATCTTTCCATGCTGAATCACCAATATACGCATTTTACACTCCATGACCCTCTTCGCCCTCCTCTTGTCTTCCAATGAATCCCAGTCCAGCTCTTTTATCATATGTGTTACTGATTGCGTTCTGCGGTAATTTCCAGAAACAAATCTAACAGCTCTTCTTTGCACCCTCTCCAATTCCTGTATTTGATACTCACAATGTGTGTCGCATACTACACCACCATATTCAAGCAATGGTCTGACCAAATTTTTGTAACCCAATTCATTTACTTCTCTCGTAAATCCCCTCATCACTCTCTCCAAGAAATGAAGAATTTTGAAACCTTTTCCTACTATATGTCCGTGTCCAATGTGTCCTGTCCAGTTAAGCTCGTTATCAAATGTAATGCCAAGATATTTATGCTACATTTCCCTTAATCCATTTATCCTGAAGTATTCCTCGATGAATCTTTCCCTCAAATTTCAAATTATACCTTCTGTTTGGCATCCGTTCATCACTCGTTCCACCCATGTATCCATAGCACCGACAATTCTTGTTCCTCTTTTAATGCCTTCCTCGCAAGATCATTCCGCAACTTTCCCAGTCTCGTTTCAGCCATTCTAGTCCTCTGAAACCAATTCTCTGTGGCATGAATTCTCTTTCGGAATGACCTGTGATTCAGAAACATTTGTTAGTATTGGCACAAAGTCAGTTCTGTAAATAATCCTTTTGCACTTCTATGACATCTCACTACTCCAAAGATGACGTCAGACACTTCCGCAGCTTTCATTTATTTCCTCCTGTTTATTCCGTTCTTTTTTCTCAGAGAGTTGAACTCCTCTACAACCTTTACTTCTTCACGTCTACGTATGACCTCTGGATTAGCGCTCTCCATCTTTAACTAGTAATTACTATTTTTTACAGAGAATTATGTTCTGTAAGGTTTCATTAATTCCTGCTACATATCCATTTGCCCTTACACTTCGGTATCGCAGTATCACCATACTATCGCATCATCCGCAAACACCATGGCTTTCATTTTTTTCTCTCCTAACTTCCGAGTCATCTTCTTTATTATTTCATCTGTAACGAGAGTGAATAGAATTGGAGATATGGATTTACCTGTCTGAGCCCATTGTCTAAAGTGAATCAGCACGTTCTTTACAAATCCAGTTTGACTCGAAGATATACTGAATAAAATAAAATTTTCTGTAACACTTGTAACGAAATATTTCTTTTTTTTTGACATTAGTATTATTTCTGGTCCCTAAATTAATGTTTCACAGTTGTTACGGATACACACAAGTCTTTGAATGAAATACGAAAATATTCATGATCGACCAATTTCAAACACCATATCTCACACACACCCACAGTTACCGAATTTCGGCCAACGTTGTGATCGATGGGAGACTCTGTGTTACTACCACACACAAACGCCAGTGATCTGCGATTGATATTTTTCACTTAAAAGTGATACACCGTGACACATGCGTCTTTGGCAGAAATATGAAATTGCCGCAGGTCGACCATTTTCATCCCCCATATCTTCCACACCCCCATAGCTACAGACATCTAACAACCATAGTGCACGACAATAGACACGATTCTACTACCACACATAAACACCAATGCTCTATGCTATGTAGTCGTGGCAGAAAAGTGAAATCTGCGGAGACACATGCCTTTCGTCGAAATACGAAAATATCCTTGGTCGGCCACTTACAACCACCATATCTCCCACACAACCACAGTTTCTGAAATTCGACCGCTGTTGTGATCGAAAGGTGACTCTGTGTTACTACCACACACAAACTCCAGAGATCTGTGATCGATAGTTTTAGCTGAAAAGTGATACACCATGACACTTTTGTCTTTGGCAGAAATATGAAATTGCCACAGGACGACCACTTTCAACCCCCATATCTCCCACACCCCCATAGCTACCGAAATCTAACAACCATAGTGCTCTACATGAGATATGATTCTACTACCAAACACAAACACCAATGCTCTATGCTATGTAGTTGTGGCAGAAAAGTGACATATGCGGAGACAGTCGAAATACGAAAATATCCTTGGTCGGCCACTAACAACCACCATATCACCCACACAACCACAGTTTCTGAAATTCGGCCACTGTTGTGATCGAAAGGTGACTCTGTGCTACTACTACACACAAACGCCAGTTATCTGTGATCTACAGTTTTCGCTGAAAAGTGATACACCATGACACTTTTGTCTTTGGCAGAAGTATGAAATTGCCACAGGTCGATCACTTTAAACCCCCATATCTCCCACACCCCCATTGCTACCGACATCTAACAACCATAGTGCACTACATGAGATACGATTCTACTACCAAACACAAACACCAATGCTCTATGCTATGTAGTTGTGGCAGAAAAGTGACATATGCGGAGACAGTCGAAATACGAAAATATCCTTGGTCGGCCACTTACAACCACCATATCTACCACAGTACCACAGTTTCTGAAATTCGGCCGCTGTTGTGATCGAAAGGTGACTCTGTGCTACTACTACACACAAACGCCAGTTATCTGTGATCTATAGTTTTTGCTGAAAAGTGATACACCATGACACTTTTGTCTTTGGCAGAAGTATGAAACTGCCACAGGTCGACCCTTTCAACCCCCATTTCTCCCACACCCCCATAGCTACCGACATCTAACAACCATAGTGCACGACAGGAAAGACGATTCTACTACCACACACAAACACTAAAGGTCTATTTTATGTAGTTGTGGCAGGAAAGAGAAGTATACGAAGATACGAATTTTTGGTCGAAATATGAAAACGCCCTGCACTGACCAACTTTAATCATTATATCTCCCACATCCCCACAGCTATCGGCATTCGGCCAACGTTGTGCACGACAGGAAACTACATGCTACTTCCACCCACAAACATCAGTGATCTATGCTAGGTAGTGGTGGCTGAAATGTGAAATATGGGAAAAAACACGTCTATTTTTATATATATATAAGATTACTATTGTGAAGTGTCTAATAATTTGATGGATTTCTGATACATTTTTAATTAACAGATTATTAATAATAGGGTTATTACCAAATATTTTTTTTTTATATTTGCGCTTAACGCCTTGTCGACATCGAAGTCATTAGAGGCGAAAGAGGATGGAAGGCAAGGAACGGGAAGGAATTTTCCTATGCCCTTTTGTAGGAACTCTCCCAGCTTATTAGATACACAAATAAAAAACAAAAGATTAATTACGAATATAAGGTGGGAAAGAATTGCTTGCTGAAGACGTGAAATGTAAATATCTTGGCATTACATTTGATAACAAGCTTAACTGGGGAGAACACATTGGACAGGTGGTAGGAAATGGTTTCAAAATTCTGCACTTGTTGGAGTGAGTGACGAGGGGTTGTACGAGAGAAGTAAGGGAATTGGGTTACAAAACTTTTGTCAGACCATTGCTCAAATATGGTAGTGTTAGTATGGGACCCATATTTTGCGTATCAAATACAGGAGTTGGAGAGGGTGCAAAAAAGGGCTGCTAGATTTGTTTCTGGAAATTATCGCAGAATGCAATCAGTGACGGATATGATAAAGGAGCTGGAATGGGATTCATTGCAAGACAGGAGGAGGATGAGGAGGGTCATGGTAGTGTACAGGGCGCATACTGGCGATGAGGCATTGAAAGATATTGGTGTAGGTATGAAAAATAGTTCATGGAATGGAAAAGATCACCATAACCACAAGCTGGCACTCGATTTCAGGCACAAAGTTGTGGGAAGATTCTCTTTTTTAGGTGAGGGTATCAGGGGTTGCAATAAGTTACCATGGGAAATGATGAATAATTTACCAAAAACGTTGAAAGAATTTAAAGTTAAAATTTGTAGAGGGCACATGTAGGTGGGTGCATGAAAGGGGGAAGATGGTCGTATAGTGAAATTGCCACCGGAGCATGTGCTCCATTACAATTAAATTAAATTAAATATAAATTAAATTAAATTTGTCTGGAGAGATTTCTGGAATTCATGGAAAACCAAAATCTTTATGGGCCGAACTGGGATTTTAACCTCCGTCCTCACCAATACCACGCCGGTCATTACGGAGCAACTGATGGTGTCAGACTATCAACTTGTGGAGGTTTCTGTTTGATTAAAGGTTTCAAGAACTTGGGGAATCTTACACAGCGAACGACAGTGGTTTGTGAACTATAAGGCACACTTCATTAGAGCTTTCGGTTCGTCAATTTCAAGCTTATGTTTTCCCCATCCTGAAGATTTTGTAGGTGTAATTGTACAGTTGGATGGATTTTAAAGTATAATTAAAACAAAAATATATTCAAGCTGCGTTTGCTCTGAATTATTTCACAAATATTTGCTTACATTAGTTAACCAATGTAGTTTTATACGCGGAACTACGTCAGTAATAACCCGATTTATAAGAAGTTATGCTTTAGCGGCTTATTACCAAGCTACAAGTTCGATTCAAAATTCCTGTTTGCCGCTGTACAAATATACCCTTAGTGATAATTAAAATATGTTATTCATACCTTTCATCAAATGAAATCATTTTACGGAAACTATATTAAACATCTACAGCAGTGTCGTTACTGTTCTACGCGTATTTAGACATGTTGGAGGGGTTGCTTGACATATTTGTAGGATAAGTAGCGAACGCAGATCCACTGTCGCCGTTCGCGCTTCCATTAAGTCAGATTTATTATTATCTACGTAAGAATGTTACCTACTTTGAATTTGTATCCCTGTCTATAAAATAACATAAATTCATGGCAAAATAACCTCTAAATAAAAAAAATTTGTTCCTTTTCTCACAATTTACTGTATTGTAAGTAGGCCTTCTTAGTATTTGACGTTTAATTGCGGTGTATGGATGATATTGGGTAAATATTTCAAACGAAAATCGTGGTAACAAAAATAGTCTGAAGGTGTCAAATTTAACAGCATTTCAAGTCCATATCTTTCAGTGAAGAAGTCGAAACACTCAGGCACTACACATGAAACTGTCTTGAAGGGCAGTGTAATTAATGTTTTTAAACAAGGCACAACTAAATTACGGATATATAAGATTTATATATAACCTCTATAAATAAATTGAATGAAGTGCCTTCAGTTCAATAAACAATCAGTAAATGAAAACATTTCCTTAGATTTTAACACGCTGCAATTGAAATGAAAGCACAATATAACTTATTCATAGTGGTTCAACGAGAAATTCTCAGCACAATCCGCTAATATTCTGTTTATAGAATTAGTATTTCTTGAAAAAGATGTAACTACCATAGTCTTGAGTAAAAATTAAGAGATAATATAATAGGATCAACAGAAAATAATATGAAAATTTAATAATACGCATGTAGAATGTTGTGGGAGGATTATATTAATTTGTATATGAAATATCAATTCATGAGGGATAAATGAATATTTTTTTTAAAAAAAAAACTTTTAATGTTAGGAGCAGGGAGGAATTGAAATTTAAATTCAAAGATAAAATATGAAATTTTGGCTAGGTTAGATGAAGAAAGCATATTAAGATACAAGTTTTCGTTAATTTCTCCCTCGAGTCGGAGGCATAGGGATGCAGAAGCCAAATAGAAGCCACTGCATTAAAAAACAATTAGGTATCGCGAGGCCAAGTAATGTTCTCAAATTTCATTAGACATTATGGCTTTTATATTATACAAATAAAATAGTCCCCCAACCAGATCTCCATACTGTGGCCACAAAATGAAGAGTCATCAGAAAGGATAGAAACATTCTCCGAGCCTGAGGGTGGAATGTTAAAAGACATAATGGGGCAAGCTTTCTCAGAGAACTTAAAGAGGGAGATGGAAGTACCTAACCTAGTTATTATTGGTATTAGTGAGATTAAATGAACAGACACGTAGGATATTTCATCTGGGAAACATATGCCAAATAGCCACGTATGCTATAAACTGCGATGACGAACAAGAGGAAAATGGCTGAGATATTATGAACAGTTTAACACCAGAGCTGTTCTTATCCGAGTAGTAGCTAAATCTGCAGCAATCTTACTTGGGCAATTAGTGGTATTTGCAAGCTCCAATGGAATGCTATCGTGTAACATAAAAAAATAATGTGCAGAAGTTGAAGGTTTAAAGTGAAATGTAAAAAGTGAGGAAAAACTAATTATCATGTGAGATTGAAATGTGGTGTTATGGAAGCAAAATAAGGGAATATTGTATGGAATTTAGGCCTAGGTGATAGATCCGTTAGAATTTTCCGGAAAATAATGCCAAATAATTTATATCAAACACATTAAGAATTATTCAAGAAGAATCTCCTGGTAACGTCTAGGAGAGAAATATAGATACCAGCTAGATTACATGGTTTTATAAGTACTAATCAAAACTGCACAAAAATCATTTAAAGTTTCAAAAGAAATAATATCAGTAAATACTGTTTAGCTATTTCCTGTACCTGTAATTGTATCGTCTTGACTGGAAAGTACATACAACTGATGAAACTGTATTGGTTCTTGAATTATCTAAAACAATAATTACAGCATCATTGCAAATTCTACCACAAATTTCACAATATAAAAGTAGTGTCAGAAAAAATTCAATATGAAGTACTCTTTTTTCCTAGTAAACCAGTTTGAATTTATTATTACTAATGTAGTTAAAAGTCGCTGTGAAGTGGTAATATACTTTCATAGATTCATGTTACAAATAAAATCAAAATATAAACAGAACGCGTTCATTGAAAATTATAACCTACGAAGTGGGAATAGACCCTCGCGCAATGTTTTACGTTCTACAGGGCGTTCGCCGGGAAACGCAACCCACTGTTAGCGCTACAAGGAAGAAACTGCTCCCGGCGAGCGAGCGCTCAGTTTCCGGCATTGTTCGACCGTCGGCCGCGGACTATTTCATAATAATTACGCTTCATAAACTTCAGAAACTTGTGTGCTAAGCATTTAAATGTGACGTAATTCATTAGCTTACCTTATAAAAGATGCTGGAAGTGTTGACCCTCCTGTGTAATGCACATTTCACATCTTCTGAACATATTTCGAGACACACGCTGCCCTAACTGACTTAATGATTTTTTGGGTGACTGTTCTAGTCGAAAAGCGATATCGTCAATTTTCTCCTCTGTGAGAATACGGTTGACCGACAGTCTCTTTTTGTTAAAAAATGAACCCGTTTCTCTTACTTTTTTAACCAGACGCAGAATTGTTGATTTAGCTGGCAGTAAAGCGCCAGGAAATTCGCGACGAAATTTACTGCGACACTTTTTAAACGACTTCTTCTTCACATTTGTATCGTAGAGAAATATTCTTTGTTGCAAACTGTAACGTACCATAATTTTACTCACACTCAAACACGGTACAGATTAATAAGAGTATGAATCCCCAAACCAGCCAAACCGCAAAGAAACGTTTATTCACAACACTGATTAATAAGAGACTGAAGTCACAAACTATCTACAATGCAAAGAAACCGTTCTTAACAATGTAAGGGTCACTGCACTGCACTGTTGGGGCAGCGGAGGTGTTAAACAGTGCGGTGATTCACGGTGCCGTGTGGCGGAAACTGCTGGCTGGACTGACCGAGCAAGTTGCCGACGGCAACAGACTGGGAGGGTAGCGTTTTCCGGCGAACGCCCTGTATAATGACCTTAATCGATATATTTTATATCAGAAGGTATATGTTTGTTACAAAAATCAATGTTTGATACGCACGTTTTGTATTAGATAGTGGACTCCAATTAGCGGCTCCCAACATCGTTTCACGTTTACGTTTGTATCGCTGATGCAATCACTCGGTTTCAATGAAACTTTTATTACGCGTAATAAGATGCAGTCTGAATTAAGAGCACTTTCCGTGTAACAGTATTAATAAATGACGAAGTAAGCTCGCAATGTAAAGTTTTGCAACTTACAAAATATACTAGACGTATGTTTCACTTAAATAAAGGATATTGTTGATATTGGGAACAAATTTCAAGTTTTTGTATAATTCAGTTATTTAAATAAGCCAGGTAACAAAAATCATTTTAATTTCTAACCCTTAGGTCTGCTCGGGTCTTAGGTTCAATTAAAAAAAAATCTGAATTCTCTACTGTAGCAGATATGAACATCTATATCTAACACGTTGCGGTACTAAAAAAATTGTTTTCTGGAACTAAAATTCTATTAAACAACCCTCCGCCTTCCTTCCACAGAATATATACAATTTTTCAAAATTGTGAAAAAAATGATTAATAATGATTTCCATGTAATAAAATACAATACACTCAAAAATACAAAAGGATTTGATGAAAACAGCAACATATTTACAAAACGCATATGAAATATACAGGATTCAGGAAAATCGCCGATTCCCAAATTTTACTTAAATACTGTTCCAATGTTGACTGAAAATAGATTCTATTTTACATCTCTGCAATATAGTACACTCCGACTGATATAAGTATCAAGGAATTGCTGTTTGTTACTCATGCTTGCGTCTTTTAATGTAGGGTCTGGTATTGTCGACGTACTTAATCCAGAGATGTTTGCTATCTTTACTTGTTTCTAAACATTCACATCTTTGTTCACTTAACTAGCATCAACTTTGTTATAGCTCTTCGAGCTTTCTCATACAAATAAGTACAAAACCAATCATGTAGGCTTGTCTGATTTGAGTACTACATCTAAAGGACTAATTTATGTGATTTGATATTCAGTAATATTTGATTCGTGCATCTAATTCAATCCTTTCTCTTCGTTGATCCTAAACTTTTAAGTCCTAAACGATACCTGCCTAACCATACCATTTTTTTTATCCCTTATGGATTTACGCCTTGTAGCGTCGAGGCCATTAGACTGGGGGCAAGGAACGGGAAGGAATTCGGCCATAGCATTTTTGAAGGAAACATCCCGGCATAGCCTGGAGTGATTTGGGGAAACCATTGAAGACCCAAATCTGGACGCCCGGACGGGGATTCTAATCTACATCTACATATATACTCTGCAATTCACAAAATTGTGGGTGGCAGAGGGTGCTCAGCACCAAAGCTAATCTCTTTGCTGTGCATTCCAATACCTAATGGTACGAGGGAAAAAAGAATTCATATAAGAATCAGTCCGGCACCTTATTTCTCTAATTTTATCTTTTCTGTCCTTCCGACTCAAATAGGTTGGTGATCATGGAAGAAGTATTTCACTACACTCAAAAGTGAAAGTGGGAGTACGCATGTTTTCCAATAAGTTTAAACGAAACGTGTGTCGTCTATCTACCAGATACTCCCAACCTAATCTACTAATCAGTTCTGTGACGCTTTCATAAGGACTGTAGCAAGCGGTCACGAATCGAGCGGCTCTTCTCTGTACTTTCTCTATACTTTCGATCAAACCCTTACGAAACGGGTCCCAAATGGCACAACAATAATCCAAATGTGGACGCACAAGAGATTTGTACGCTATCTCCTTTGTTTGTTCATTACAATTTTTCAAGATTCGACCTATGAATCGCAGCCTAGAATTTGCTCTACCTACTAACGAATTAATGTGTAAGTACCATTTCATGTTCCTTTGTACTGTTACTCCCAAATATTTCATAGAATCAACCATATCAATAACCGAGCTGTTTACCTCCTATTTCTGAACAATCGGATTCTTTTTGTTAGTTATGCTCATTGTCTTGCACTTTTTACAATTTAGAGTAAGTTGCCAATCAGCGCACCAAGCCAAAATAACATCCAGATCGCGCTGAATTACTAAGCAATCGGCCAAATTTCTTACTTCCCTATAAATAACCGCATCATCAGCAAATAATCTAAAAAGGCTTTTCAATTTGTCTCCGAGATCGTTTATAAAAATTAAGAAAAGAAGTGGTCCTACTACACTTCCTTGAGGTACACCCGATGTAACATATAGGTTAGAAGAACTTTCTCCTTGAACAACAACATACTGCGACCGACCAGTTAGAAAATCCTTTATCCATTCACAAAGCGGATCCGATATACCGTACGCTCGAAGCTTCGCTAAAAGGCGGTTGTGTGGCACAGAGTCAAAGGCTTTCTGGAAATCTAGGAAAATCGCCGTCCTCCCGAATGCGAGGCCAGAACGCTAACCGTTCACCCACCATGCTCGATACCTAACCAGAGGTTGAATGATTCTGTTACGTGTATTTAACTTAATTTCGTTGACATTCTATTTAGGTCAGGTCCCCAACAGCAGATCTGTAACACTCCAAAATACCTGGGAGTGACGTTCGACGGAACCTTCACATATAATAAACAAAATGAAAGTGAAACAACTTGCTGCGGAAAATGATTGGATCACAGTGTGGCAGTCAACCACAACCTATTCGTACATCAGCAATGGTCCTTCGTTACTCTGTTAGAGAGTATGTTTGCCCAGTTTAGTACCTATTTTTTTTTTCATGCCAAATAGGTGAATGTGGTCCTCGTTAACACTTGTAGAACGGCGAAAGGCCTGCCCAGTTGACAGGCTTCACATGCAGGATTGGTTAATTTGTTAGTGGAGGGAACAGTCGAAGGTATGAACTGTAGAGGAAGACAGAGATTGGAATTTATGAAGCAGATAATTGAGGACGTGGGCTGTATGGGGTATGTAGAAATGAAGAGGTTAGCACAGGATAGGAAAGGATGGAGGATTGCATCAAACCAGTCGAAAGACTGACGACAGCAAAAAAAAAAAAAAAAAAAAAAAAAAAAAAACTGATTTAGATCGTCACATACATTTGTGATTTTATCACATAACTTAGTAAAGTTAGTGTAAAACTTTTAAGCTTCATGAAATCGCAAGTAAACTCTGAAACAGGTTTATCTGGCTGCTAATATTACCAATTAGACGGTGTCTTTACTCATTTTTCAAGCCCGAGACTTATCACGCCCGTTTTAAGTAAATTTAACTCTCTATACTTCTACACTCTTGTCCAGTAATTCCAAAGTTATTTTGCTTGTATTTTTTCTGCTATTAGATTTTACTCGTGTTTTCTTCTACTACCAGATTTCTCATTAATCCTAGACAAAAATCTGGCCAAAAAGCTTTTGCTGAATCCACGTAAAACTGTAGGTCCTCTTGGCGCGGTTAAATTACCGGGTAATAATGTCACTGCGGATTGTGTTAAAGTCGAAACATTATAGTTGTCCGGGACCTCCTGGTCAATAATGGTAAATCAAAAACAGCATTGGTAGGGTTCGTTACAGCTAAGCTGTTCATTCGTAAAATATAACACTTGTTACGGGGTTTGATAACGTAGTAGGCCCAGGAGGTTAAGGTGGGTTATTTAACATATTTTAAGAGTCTTTGTCTCTAAATGACAGACAAAACACTTATGGAATCACTCTTCACTTTTTGTCCGCATGTTACAGCCAAATAACAAATATTTTAATTTTAAAATTTTAAATCTGCACTGTTTTATTTACTTTTTCCCCAAACAAAATTTTAACATAAATAAATAAAAATGAAAGCCGGCAACCGCCCTTTTTGAAATTTTTTAAAGTGATTTCCAGATTTTCAGTCTCTGCCCCAATTTTTTTTTGAAAATGCTAATTTAAATATTGTGCCATAACATAATAACTTCCTAAACATTTCACCTACAAATTTTTAATTATGTTCTAGTATAGCTCTTATTTCCCCGAACACGATAACAATATAAAACATGGAAAAATCGTGGGAGTGAAACTCGTAATTATAGTAAGTTTTGTGAAGGGTGATGAAAGAATATATATATATATATGCCACCTGCCAATTCTAGATACCGACTATTTTTTTATTTCCATGATTTGATCAAATTTTTGGCAAACGCAGCAAGTAAACTAATTCCCTTTACTTCCTAAACAACTGACAAAAATAAATTCTTCCATAATTTGAAATGGTATGTACTCTCAATACTGTTGTTTCTGGGTTTTAGTATATATATATAATAACATACATCACTTGTGAAAGTATTTTATTTCTTGTAGAAATTGTTGTTCATGTATTCAAACACAAAAAATAATAAATTATAAATCACGAAGTCAACACCATTTTTAACTCCACAGATTTATTTAAGTTAAAGTATTCAGTTCCATCGGTTACTCATATAATTAGTCTTCTTTTTTAGCTTTCAACTCAAAATTTCTACAATTATTATTTTTAATCCATGTAATAAACTATTCTACATTTATTACCGGATCTCGCCACAAAAAAAATCTCTTCTTAAAAAATTATATCTTGCTTTCTGCAATATTCTTCGACGACGACTGTGTGGTCCAGAGATAACCCTTGCCATCTACTCCTTGATCCAGAGACAGTTTTCTAACATGAATTATTATTATTTATTATTTATTTATTTATTGGCTTTTGGTTTCCTGACCATACAGCCATCCTATGTATACAATTTTACATTATGTATTTGCAGATACTAATACTAAGCAGAGTTAACATGACATATACAATTACATTATAAATTTTTTTATGTTTTCGTATATTACACTAATACTAAACAGACTTTAATTTACAGTATAGCATATACAATTACATGCTTTC
Source organism: Vandiemenella viatica (assembly GCA_031002005.1). NCBI lineage: Eukaryota > Metazoa > Arthropoda > Insecta > Orthoptera > Morabidae > Vandiemenella > Vandiemenella viatica. The sequence goes on from JARYHS010008074.1 coordinate 48,642,495, forward strand.
CCAATTTCCCTGTCCCATATTTAAATTAATACAAGAAAGAACAATATACAACATAATCTCAGAAACATATCTATATTGTAATTCCCATCATTATAAAAAATTCATATATTATTTTATACGTTCTGACGTCCTCAGTGGCCAGGAGTGTGGTGACCCTGGTTGGGCCCAGGTCGCGTAGTTTCTTGAGGAGCTTCTCTGTTGCTGCTCTTCTCATCGGGCATCCTAATAACAGATGATTGGTGTCCTCCACCTCTCCACACTCACAGTAAGGCGTCTCTTGGGCTCCGATGCGGTATAAGTGTTTCTTAAAGGCTCCAGAACAAAAACTTTAGGTTAATGTACAGATAACCTTCGTTATATCAAATTTGGTACAGCAATTGATCAAAATATCCACCATACCATAAAGTTCTGAATCCGTACTCCGCAGGCCTCTAGCTCCTAAACGGTATAATTTTCATACTTCAAATTCGCACATATAAACTATTTCGTGGACCAAAAACCAAAGATCGTATTTAAAATAGATTTTCTGAAGGATTCAACAGAAATCAGAATGTGGTTTAGGCGTACAAGTGGGTAGAGCTAGTTTGGAGGAGTTACAAGTTATTATGTAATTACAACATTTTTCAGTGGTAAATAATGTGAGCTGCCGTCAAAATTTTCAGTTTTTATAGAATATTTTTGTCACTATCACTTTCATACACTGAATTTGCCCCCAGTATCAAGCACGTAATATTAAAAATAGTTACATCTTATGCCTTTTGCAAGCTGCGATCAAAACAAGCAAAAGTTTTAGGTTTTTTTTTTATCATAAATTAACACTATTTACTTATCATAAATTAACACTATTTATTTATCATCTCATTGCTCTGCCCTAAGGCAGGTTTTCAAGTGGTTGATCTCCATGCTCTCTTCCACAAGGAGAGTAGTACCTTGAACTACTATAACTTGTTCACTCTCAACTGACCGCTCAATGTCATTTTCCCCTCGCCCTGCTCCTCACCTTCACGCCCCCTCCCTTCCTGCCTCTCTGCGCGCCATATGCTGTATCTAGGCTGGCGAATTGTTAATTTCCCCTTCGCATGTGGGCGTAAAGGAACCGGAGTGGGAATACAGGAGACTGACCTTGAGCCGCCTCTGTTAACTGAACGCGCTATAGGGAAATATTAATGTGACAGTATTCCACTATTTTCCACGTGTATTGGTGGGATTTCATGTTGCCATTTATATCTGCGAAACGTGTAACCGTGTTCTGTGTATTTATTTTTTGTGGCGGGTATAATTTCAGAGTGCATTGCAACCCAATGTGTCTATAATTCACTGAAGAGCCAAAGAAACTGGTTTAGGCATGCGTATGTAAACACAGAGGTATGTAAACACTCAGAGTATGGCGCTGCGGTCGTAAACGCATATACGAGGGCTGTCCAGAAAGTAACAGACGTTTTGACCTGGCGCAACAATGGGTGCTCCTAGCGCCGCCATCTTGGCGTCAGACTGTTCATACATTCAGTACGCAACCAGCCGTGGTAGTTTGCACATCGTTCCTATCGTACTTTGAATACAGTAGAGTGTTAAAATGAGCGCTGCAATTAAAAATGCCGCCAGTTGTGAAGTGCGAGCTGTAATACGGTTTTTGTTGGCAAAACATCACAAACCAATTGAAATTTATCTCCAGATTTGTGATGTGTACGGCCAAGGAATAATCTGTGAAAGCCGAGTGAGGCAATGGTGCATTGATTTTAAAAATGGTCGAACCAATGTTCACGATGAGGACCGCATGGGTAGGCCTAGTGTTGTGAGTGATGAAATGGTGGTGAAAATCAACGAAAAAATGCGTGAAAATCGTCGTTTCACGATTACGGAGCTTTCAGAACATTTCCCTCAAATTTCACGGAGTTTAGTTCATGAGATTGTGGTTGGTAAACTTGGTTACCACAAATTTTGTGCCAGGTGGATTCCGAAAATCTTAACAGAAGACGACAAAAAACAGAGACTTGCTGCAGCACTGACGTTTCTGGAAGACTACGCCAAAACTGGAAACCAAGTTATCGATCGTATCGTAACTGGCGACGAGACTTGGGTAAAGCACGTCACCTGTGAAACAAAACGGCAGTCTATGGAATGGGGACACACGCATTCGCCCAAGAAACCGAGGAAGTGTCTGCAAACGCTGTCAGCAGGAAAAATTATGGCTACTGTGTTTTGGGATGCTAAGGGTGTGATTCTCGTTGAATTTTTGAACGTGGCCAAACAATCACTTCAGAAAGGTATTGCGAAACACTCAGAACATTAAGACGCGCGATACAAAACAAGCGTCGGGGAAAACTCAGTGAGAAAATTTTGTTTCTCCACGACAACGCTCGTCCACACACGGCCAATCGTACCCAAGAGCTCTTGGATGGTTTTGGATGGGAAGTTTTCAATCACCCGCCCTGCAGCCCGGATTTGGCACCGAGCGACTACCACCTGTTCCCGGCGTTGAAGACGTGGCTCGCAACACAACGGTTTGAAACTGACGCTCAACTGCATGCCAGTGTAAACCAGTGGTTGAAGTCTCAGGCGGCAAATTTCTACAGAGAGGGTATCGAAAAGCTTGTACCACGTTATGATAAGTGCCTTAATTTAAATGGCGATTATGTTGAAAAATAGCCTAAGAGTTTACCTCTAAAATGTATATAATAAAAATCGTTTTTTTCACTTTGTTTATTTTTTATTACAAAACGTCTGTTACTTTCTGGACAGCCCTCGTATAAGACAACAGGAGTCTGGCGCAGGAGTTAGATCGGTTATTCCTGCTCCAATGGCAGGGTTATCACGATTTAAGTGAGTTTGAACGTGGTGTTATTGTCGGTGTATGAAAGATGGGACACAGCATCTCCTAGATAGCGATGAGGTGGGGTTTTTCCCGTACGACCATTTCACGAGTGCACCGTGAATATCGAGAATCCAGTAAAACATCAAATCTCCGACATCGCTGAGGTCGGAAAAAGATCCTGCAACAACGGGACCAACGACGACTGAAGAGAATCGTTCAACGTGACAGAATTGCAACACTTCCGCAAATTGCTGCGGATTTCAATGCCGGGCAATCAGCAAGTGTCAGCGTGCGAGCCATTCAACGAAACATCATCGATATAGACTTTCAGAGCTGAAGGCCCACTCGTGTACCCTTGCTGAGTGCACGACACAAAGCTTTACGCATCGCCTGGGCCCGTCAATACCGACAATGGACTGTTGATGATTGGAAACATTTTCCTGGTGTAACGAGCCTCGTTTCCAATTGTATCGAGCGGATGGACGTGTACGAGTATGGAGACAACCTCCTGAATTCATGGATCCTGCGTGTTAAAGCTGGTGGAGGCTCTGTAATGGTGTGGGGCGTGTGTAGTTGGAGTAACATGGGACACCTGATACATCTAGATACGACTCTGACAGGTGGCACGTACGTACGCATTCAGGCTGATCACCTGCATCCGTTCATGTCCATTGTGCATTCCGACGGACTTGGATAATTCCATCAGGACAATGTGGCTCTACACACGCCCAGAATTGATACACAGTGGCTCTAGAAACACCTCCGCTGCCCACCAAACTCCCCAGACATGAACATTATTGAGCATATCTGTGATGCCTTGCAACGTGCCATTTAGAAGAGATCTCCACCCCCTCGTACTGTTACGGATTTATGGACAGCCCTGGAGGATGTATGGTGTCAATTCAGACATTAGTCGCGTCCATGCCACCTCGTGTTACGGTACTTCTGCGTGTACGAGGGACCCTACGCGATATTAGGCAGGTGTACCAGTTTCTTTGACTCCTCAGTGCAAATTTAATGCCAACAGAACGATTGCAACAGCATTAAAAGACGGAATCGTAAGTGCGCGAGGCTCAGCTGAATTCAGTTTAACACATAATCTTGGTTCGGATCCTTCAGCACTACACAGTAACAAGCACTTCACTGATATTTTTCTTATATTTGAGTGAGTTCATATACGTGATAATATCAACTTTGTCCTCACCACATTGAAGCACTGACAGGTTGCCATTTTATGTTGCAGAAGGCCTCAAAAGCAACTGTTCCGACGGCAGCAGGCAACCCGAAGCCGGTGCTAGAAGAACTGAAAGCACCGACTGAAGTTAAGGAAAGCTACCAGCTAGTAACGGATAGCAGCGGCACCAGCGTCAACGTCTAAATTGTTTGTACCTCATGGATGTGTCATCGTTTCGACAGTAAAGGAAATTGTCGTGTATCTGTCTCGTTTTCATTTAACTCTGTAATGTTTGAATCTTATTACTGATAGCATGCTGATTACATATCATTACGTCCTGACGCATGGCGGATCAAAAGGGGCGGATAAATAGCTCAAGCCTCTCTCCAAAAGCATTTAGATCACTTTTTTTTTTCAGCTCTACTGTTCTTATAAGGGCTGCTTAAGTCTCACCATTTTCGAGATAGTGATTTTTTTAATATATTTTTTCGAAACATGTGATTTTGTTCAGTTCACTCCATGCCATTTCTACAAATTAAGACCGGGTGGGGTGGGACATTCTCCACCAATGAAAAATTGTTACTAACCTGTTGAAATTTGGATTAACTGCTACCTTTTAGTGTCCTCTTCACGTTCAGAACTCTCCTTCTCCGAAAAAGTCGCCACGAATTAAATTAAAAATGTCGAAATATGGGATGTTCCGCAACTGCGAAATGTTAGCAGCACCCCGCCCTGAAGACCTTTTGAACCCTGTCTTCTTTTTGTTTTTTAAATTACTCAAATATATTTGTGTCATCTAAAACAATGTTCTTTTTTGTCTTAAAAAGTTAAAAAAAAACTTTAAATTTTTTTAAAAAATGGAATAATTATTTTATACTTCTTTTAAAATGATTGTTTTATGGAAGTTTAATCTGCTAAAGAGACCATTGTGCATTTTAAACATGTTTTGAAAATGATGATAAGGGTTTTAAAAAAGGTTTTTGTTGTGGTGTGCATACAAATAATAGGCAGGATAAATACAAGTAATATTTTTTATTTCGTTATAAAAATTGTTCAAAATGGCCACCATTTGCCCTTATGCATTCCCTAAATCTTTTTATTCGGTGAGCATAATATTTGCGGTTAAGGTGTTCCGCAGCTGTTTTTAGTTTCTTACGCAGCTGTGTAATTTTTAAGGGTTTTTTGACGTTTTAAGAAGAAAAAGAACATTATTTTAGCTGACGCTAACATCCTTGACTAAATTAAACAAAGAAACAGGGTTCAAAAAGTTATAATTTGTAGAAATGGCATGGAATAAACTGAAAAAAGTCATATGTTTCGAAAAAATTTAAAAAAATCAATATCTTGAAAATGGTAAGACTTTTAATATAATAAAATTTTGTAATATAGTAGGACGTGATCTGAACTATCTGCGGTTGCAGGATTATCCTTTCATTCCTGAACACCCTCTATATAATTATTACCTATCGCGTTACAAGGATCCTTTAATTTAAAAAAAAAATCATCTTGTGTACAGAATGCGACCCGGACCAAACCAGAATTTAGAGTTGTGGTCGTTTTGAGAGTTAGCCACAACGCTGATTTTTATAAATAACGAATAATGTGTTGTGGTCGTTTTCAATAAACCAGAACGCGTTGAAGTCGTTTTTTGTTTGTTTGTTTTTTCACTCATTGAGCGTTTTCGGTCTTTGAGCCTAACACATACATTCGACAATCTTTAAGTAAATTGAGTGACTTGTAGTATAGATGGAATGATTATTAATTAATTAATTCCAATGTAGCACAAATCATGTATAATTTTTTTCCACGTACTCATGGGAGTGGACGAATCACTGTTATTTCATATTATTTCAATATATGACGTACCATTTTAAACACATTCTTATAATTTATCCTGATATCTGACTGCCAAACTAAAGAAAGGTTTCTTACCCCCTTACGATTTAAATTAAGTTGTTGTTTGTGGCTATGGTCATCTCTTCCCTTTCGGGTATCAGTCTTAAATCTTATACCACTATCCATCTAGACCTCATCACTACAAATTCCTTATAAACTACCAACATTTTCTTCACCCCAATTCATTAGATCCATGCTATGTATTTTCATAAACCACCTCCACTTTGAAAGCTCTCCTTACCAACTGCACAACTGAGTTAATTATCACATGATATTCCAAGATATTTTCACGTTACATTCGACACTTAATTCTGTCCCAGTTTTTATTGTCTTAGCTATGTACCTAATAGTTGATAGTTTTAGATATTTATTTTCGTTGCTTGTTAACCTCCGAAGCTAAATACCAATCCAGAACTCGATTTACCTGATCACAATTGTCTCTAATTTTTACGAATTAGAAACAACTTTTTAAAACTATTTGTGTGGAGCAGAGCACTTTATGGTAGCTAAACATGGACTTTAGGAATACCGGAAAGAAAGAAAATTTAAGCATTTGAAATGTGGTGCTACAGAAGAATACTGAAAATTAAGTGGACTGACAAAGTAAGAAATGAACGAGTTTTGGAAATGATGGGTGAGAAAAGAAGTTTGTGGAAGAAGCTTACGGAAAGAAGAGACAGGCTGGTAGGTCATATTTTGAGACATGCTGGATTGGTTAATTTGTTAGTGGAGGGAACAGTCGAAGGTAAGAACTGTACAGGAAGAGAGAGATTAGAATATATGAAGCAGATAATTGAGGACGTGGGTTGTAAGGGGCATATAGAAATGAAGAGGTTAGAACAGGATAGGAAGGGATGAAGGATTGCATCAAACCGCCGAAAGACTGACGACAGCAAAAAAAAAAAAAAAAAAAAAAAAAACGTTATGTGTATACAAAATAAGCATGAAGGTAAAAAGTTTACTATCTGATACTATTACAACAGAAAACTTCTCTACAACTGTCATGCATTTCATTTTAAGCGGTAACGACTGTGTTAAAAGATATTTAGTTTTGACAGAGCTTAATTGACAATGCCAGTTTTACCACTCCTAAACAGTAATAGAAAAATTTTGATATTGTTTCAAAGTAATTTCATTATTTGTCTTTTTTAGCCTTTTACGAATTTTGATTTTAAAATTTACAGCGTTTTAGATAATATTTGATATTTTCTCTTGGTAATTTATTTCACCTCCTTTAATGTGTTAGTTTTTAAATGTGATTTATGGTGGTTTCCAATAAAAAAATCTAGTTGTTGTCCTTTGCAGTCCCTCCAAGTGTTGTATTTGATATCCTTAATGTTGATCCAGAAATAGCTCACCATATTCAAGCAATTGTGTGATCAAACATTTGTATTACAGTTCCTTTAAATCTCCTCATCACCATTTTTCCAATAAAGGTAGGATTCTGATACCTATCTTGAGTTTATTATCAAATAATTTGCCAAGATATACACTCTCTCAGCGCTCAACAGGCAATTAATTGCTACTTCAGCTTATCATCATACAAAACCTTTATTTTTTTAAATTTGTTCCCAATAAGATGATTGCTTCTGCCATTTATTCTCATTCTAACCAGGTAGATATCCTATCCAATTCCACTGCTATTTAACTTCTAATAATAAACCATCAGAACAGCTGATCGTAAGAATAATGAAAAGCAATTGTCCAAATACATTATCTTATGGCCCTTCTGCTTTCATTTTAATCTTCTTTGAGACTGCGTTACCTGCCGCAACTCTTTGCTGCCTACCACATAAAAATTCTTCCACCGAGTAAATCAGTTTTTGTGAGAATTAAATTTTTCCCGGCATATAGCTGCAAAAGTTCTTCTCTCGGGTATTCTGCCGGATAAGCCTTTCTGTTCAGAATTTTGGTCAAATCACTTTTTCGTCCACCACAATAGATTTAACCATATTTGCCAACATTTTGTGACTAACTGGTACCCACGACTTCGTTCCTGTTTTGTAAAGAATTTGGATTGACAGCTACCAACATCTAACCACCATAGTGCACAATGGGAGACTCGATGCTATTACCGCACACAAACACCAGTCATCTGCGATATGTAGCAAAGTAAAATATACGGACACACATGTCTTTGGTCGAAATACGAAAATATCCTTGATCGACCAATTTCAACCACTATATCTCCCACACTACCACAGTTACTGAAATTCGACCAACGTTAATATCGACGGGTGACTCTGTGCTACTACCAAGTGCAAACACCAGTGATCTGCGCTAGATAGGTTTGGCTGAAAAGTGATACATCATGACACATAAGTTTTTGGTAGAAATATGAAAGTGCCGCAGGTCGACACCTTTCAACCACCATATTTCCCACACCCCCAAAGATACTGACATCAAACTACCATAGTACCCGATAGGAGACACGATACCACAACCACACAAACATCAATGGTCTATGCTTTGTAGTTGTGGCAGCAATGTGACTTATACGGAGACTCATGTCTTTGGTCTAAATACGAAAATATCCTTGATCGGCCAATTCCAACCACCATATCTCCCACACTACCACAGTTACTGAAATGCGGCCAACGTAGTGATCGACGGGTGACTCTGTGCTACTACCACACGCAAACACCAGTGACCTGCGCTAGATAGTTTTGTCTGAAAAGTGATACAACATGATACATAAGTTTTTGGTAGAAATATGAAAGTGCCGCAGGTCGACCACTTTCAACCACCATATTTCCCACACCCCCAAAGATACCGACATCAAACTACCATAGTACCCGATGAGAGACACGATACCACTACCACACACAAACGCCAATGGTCTATGCTATGTAGTTGTGGCAGCAGAGTGACTTATACTTGGTCTAAATACGAAAATATCCTTGATCGGCCAATTTCAACCACCATATCTCCCACACTACCACAGTTACTGAAATTCGACCAACGTTGATATCGACGGGTGACTCTGTGCTACTACCAAACACAAACACCAGTGATATGCGCTAGATAGTTTTGGCAGAAAAGTGATACATCATGACACATACGTTTTTTGTAGAAATATGAAAGTGCCGCAGGTAGACCAATTTTAACCACCATATCTTCCAGATCCCCATAGCTACCGACATCTAATCACCATAGTACTCGATAGGAGACACGATACCACTACCACACACAAACACTAATGGTCTCTGCTATGTAGTTGTGGCAGCTGAGCGACATATACGGAGACACATGGCTTTGGTCGAAATACGAAAAATTTCCTGTGTCGACCACTTTTAATTATCATATCTCCCACATCCCCAAAGCTATCGACAATCGGCCAACGTTGTGCACGACAGGAAACTCCATGCTACTTCCACACACAAAGACCAGTGAACTGTGCTAGGTAGAGGTGGGTGAAAAGTGAAATATAGGAAAGTACACTTCTATTTTTATATATATATAATATTTCGTCAAATGCCCTGGAGAGATCCAGTCCTACATTATCAGCTTTCCCTGCTTAGTCCAGTTCTTCTAAAACAAAAAGCATGTAACCCAGTAACTTGTCTCACATGACTATCCTCTCCTAAGCCCACGCCGCTTATTTAAAAACACTTTCTATCCTTACATACAAGCCTGATGTTGCACAGCTAGCTTAGCTTATCCTTCAGTAAACTCAAAGATCGTGGCCTGCAAGTTTTAACAGTATCACTGTCTCATAATTTAGTAGGCTGTACTACCAAGACGCTCTTTCTGTCGTCTGATCATCAGCAAGTATTCAGTTCCTGTCTAATTAATATTTAAATGTACGGTAAAACGGCGTAGCCATGCATCTTTGATACATCTGTAGTAGTTGCATTCATACTGGCCCGTTTATAACCATCATAGTTCCTTCATAATGGCTTTAGGAAAAGCGATAAGTCTGCATTAAAACGTTTATTTCTGGAAGCTAGAATTGTGAAACCCTGGGCAGGGCTATTTGACTGACATATTTAAAACCATTGATAATATTAAATATCGATGTTAGCTGGGATACTTTTATCATAGACTAGCTGACCCGGCAATGCTTCACTATTGCTGGACTTGAGTAGGCACATAGATTAAATGAAAAAATATTTACATATAAATTTTAAACTGCTGTTTCATTCATTTTCAGTTGGAAAGGGTGAGAGAGGATGCGCTTTGGAAAACATATGTAGGCAGTGTTTTTCTGTTTGTTTCAAAGTATAAGTGTACAAATTGTGAGATAACAACCATAGGGCTAGTTAATTGTAAAATAACTAATGTAAGTAATAGTAAAAAATACTATGGTCGGATATTTAAGTTGGCAAACATGTAATGCCAAGAGCTATACAATTAATATCGCTGACTGCATTGGAAGTTTTTGTTTTATCATGAACTGGTGGTTGTCATGGATGTTTTAGCAGTAGAGGTTTGACTTGCAAGTCGATGATTTAAGATTTGTTAAGTTTGTGAGAAATTCAATACTGAAGATAAATAAATAATCAATGTTGGAAAATTATTGGAGAATTATTTAGTTGAGTACTGAATAAAATTAATCAAGATAATGATTTGTACTAATCAGCAGCGAGGCGGCTATCGTTCGTAATTTTGGTTTAAATCCAGAATTCATAACGGGCCATTTTAAACAGCAAAAGTAAACCTTAACCTCGCAATTGGCGAACCTGGACCAGGATTATGGGTGTTAATTAAGATGATTAACATAACACCTTAAACGTCTGGATTTTCTTCTGAAGCAGTGTTATCAGTTGAGCAGCAGCAGAGAGCTGATCTACGGGCAAGTGCATCAAGTAAGAGAATTCCAGTTTTCATTTTGTTTTTGGGGCTGCAGTGTCAACGATCAGATTCTAACAGGAAGTATATTAACTAAATTTTGAACACTCAGTAAATGATTATGAAAGTGGAAACAATGTTGAACTTACAAGTTGAGTTACATTTTGTTAAAGGACAGTTGCAAAGTTAATTTATTTTTCATGTGACAAAAGTAATTAAAGGGGTAAAATTTGTGATTTTAAGAAATTGTAATTATATGTACAGCCAAATTAGTTAAAAGAGCAAAAGATCAGTATTTTAAGCATTTTCGTATATATGTGTCGGCTTTGTTTCCAAGCCTGAGGCCGTCAAATTTTGTTGTTTCCTTTCAGTGATAATATACATGTTTTTCAGCAGTTACGATAAAAGATTGTAAGTTAATTGGTACCTTTCTGTGTCTTCCTAAAAAAAATGTGTTGCAGAGTTGAATGTGGACAGCGTTGTATTGATGTGGATTGGAGTTGTAAGTTTTTAATATCGATTGCGGTTTAAAGAATTTCTGCTAAGAGTAGTAATACCGTTGTGTTTTGCTTGCATTATGAAATTTTAAATGTCAAATTATTATGGAAAATAAGTGTGGAAAATTGGTTAGTGAGTTGGGAGAAACAAATAGTATTATGTCAGAGGGGGAAACGGTAAGTTCCGGAATCGTAAGTTTTGATGGGAAATATGAAAACCAAATGGGTGTCCGGGGAGATAGTAATTGGGTGCAAAATAATTTCAGTAGTAGTCCTATTAATAATGGGGATAAAGATGCGGTTACCGGTTATTTTCAAACAATGATCTCAGCAACATTGATGAGGATGACGAATTGGTTGATGGAGAAAATGAAATTAATGGGGGGCAGAATTCAATAGGACATGCAGTTTTGCCAAAACCAAATCAACCTGAGTACGCTCGAGAAGGGAATACGGACCTAAGGTTGCTATTAAATGCTATCAGAGAAATGAAACAAGAAATGAATCAGAGCCAAGAAAAAGTTATTCAGAGAATTGAGAAAAATCAAGAGAAATTCAGGCAAGAATTGAAACAAGACATAGGAGAAATTAATGAAAAAATCGAACGTAGTCAAAGGAGGGCAGAAGAGATGATGGGGAGGATGTCAGACAGAATTGAGAAGGTGGAAAAGGAATCAGAAGAAAGATTACAGACGATTGAGAGCGATATTTTTGAAGTTAAAAAAAATGTACAGCGAGACGTTAATGTTTTGGTAGGCCGCTGTATAGAGGAAAAAGAGAAAATTATCGCTGAAAGAATAGAAGGATCACTAAGTCAGAAAATGGAAGGACATCAGAAGGATATTGAAAGCAGGATGGAAACTATTTTAGAAGGCCAAGTCCAATGTGAGATTAAAATACTTAGCGTAGCGGAACATGTTGATAATGTAGGAAGACAAATTACTTGTTTGTCGACGGAAGTAGGCCAAATGGGTGGGAATATGAGACACATTAATGAAAGACTTGAAAAAGTGGAAAAGCGGCCAGACACCGTGGTTAGCCGTATACCAAGTTATTGTGAGATTACTTTACCAGAGACTGTGTTTGAACCAAGCGGAAAAGTACTCCCCGCCGATTTTGTAAAGATATATTCCCGAACCTTGCCAATAGAGTGGTCGGATACAAATAAAATCCGCTATGTACAAAGCAAATTAAGAGATGAGGCTTTTTCATGGAGTTGTGAAGTTACAGAGAGGTGTACTAATTATGACGAATTCCTAAAAATGTTCCGAGATAGATATTGGTCTCAGAGAAAACAGCGCTCGGTAAGGAGTGATTTTTACAACTGTAGGAGATACTATAGAGGCGACGGCAGTATAAGGAAATTTTGCGAGGAGATGAGAAAGGAATTGCGGCACCTGGACCAAAAGGTAGGGGAAGTAGATTTCGGCGGAATGAAGAAAGGAAGGAAAACTGTTAACCGGGACTGATGCGGTCCGTTTAGTTTCGGATTGGAAGGGTACAGGACCAAAATGTAATGATAGTAATATCAAGAAAGGAGAATTCAAGACAGTAAAGTTGAACGGTGAATTGGATCGAGACCGAAAGGATTATGACGATCGAGAAGAAAATTGTAATTTAGCGAAATGTTACCTTAATGAAGTGAAACAAACACAGGAAGAAGCTCCTATACATTGGTGGGAATGTTTTGAATTGGAAAAGAATAAATTAAGAGTAGGGGACGAAAAGGAGAACCCTAAATATAGCTGGACAGATGAAGGAATTTCCGATTTGATGAGAATAAATGAATGGAGAAATGAAGATCAGAAGGAATGTATTTCTTATGAGGAAGTGGTGGATGATATGGACAATAAGAGTATGATTTCAGAAGGTGCGGTGTCAGAGGAGGAATCAAGTGAAGAAGACGGATGTTCTGGAATAGACAGTATTGTGAATGATGAAGAAGCTGAAATTAGTAATAAGGAAGGAGGAAAAGAAGGAGCCAAGGAAGGTTCAGAAGATGAAGTTAGATATTTTTTTACCAGGAAGGACGAGTTAAACGAATGCGATAGTCTGTTAGTGCCTGGAGAGTCAAAAACAGAGTTAACAAAGAAAGACGACGTAAGGACAGTATCAGCAGCAAGTTGTGGAATAACTAAGGTAGAAGTTTATGACGACAATAGCAAACAGAATGGAAAACAACCAACAATGGAAATTTGTTCGAATAGTCTAGAGGAAGCATGTGAAGGTCACGGAAAATTGCTGAAGAAAAGAAAAAAGAAAATAGAGAAAAACGAAGAAAATATGAAAAATGAAGATTTTATTAAAAGTATAATGAAAGATGAAAGCCAATACATAATCGAGGGAATGAAGAAAATGAATGATGTATATGAAGAAGAGATGAGAAACTGGAAGAAAAGAAAGAAAGAAACAAATGCTACAAACACATTTTTTTTTTGTTTGGACACGTATGGTATTAGCTATTTCGATACATGTTCGATTTTTTTGTTGAATTGAGGCATTTTTTTAAAATAACATGATATATTTATTGAGATCTAATTAAGTGGTAGTTTAATTTTAACCTTAATATTTTTTTTTATTAATTGAATACAAAGAATATCTAAAACTGGTCCTGAAATACGATGAGTGTAAAATCTGAACATTATTTCGATGAAAAGATTTTGATATATTTAGTTGAGTAATTTAGTAGTTTTTTAAAATGTAACTGTGGTTGTTATTTGACATTTCGGTTTATTGAAATCATCATTTAGTCAAATAATGATTTAACTGCTCCGAAATGGGGGGCATATGTGAGATAACAACCATAGGGCTAGTTAATTGTAAAATAACTAATGTAAGTAATAGTAAAAAATACTATGGTCGGATATTTAAGTTGGCAAACATGTAATGCCAAGAGCTATACAATTAATATCGCTGACTGCATTGGAAGTTTTTGTTTTATCATGAACTGGTGGTTGTCATGGATGTTTTAGCAGTAGAGGTTTGACTTGCAAGTCGATGATTTAAGATTTGTTAAGTTTGTGAGAAATTCAATACTGAAGATAAATAAATAATCAATGTTGGAAAATTATTGGAGAATTATTTAGTTGAGTACTGAATAAAATTAATCAAGATAATGATTTGTACTAATCAGCAGCGAGGCGGCTATCGTTCGTAATTTTTGGTTTAAATCCAGAATTCATAACGGGCCATTTTAAACAGCAAAAGTAAACCTTAACCTCGCAAAATTCCCATTGAAATCTGATTAAATATGTGGTTTTGTCTAAATTATGGGGAGGACGGGTGGGTTTTTTAATTTTTTTTTGACAGAAACCATTTTCGACATCCCCTCGACCATTCACCATAGCTTCGCCGTAATCGGACGAAAGGTTTGCGGGTTTGTTTAAATTATGGGGTGTTATGGGGAAGAGGGGGTAATTAAGGTGGTGGAAAGTGAGGAGAGGGATTGGGTTTTTGTCAAATTAATGTGAATAGTATTTCTCTCTCTTTTTTAAAGTATAAGTGTACAAATTCTTATCTAAATTGGATAAAAAATGTGGTTTGCCTAAATTATAGGGTGAAAACGTAATGGGGTTGGAAAGGGGGAGAGGGGATGAATATTCGGAAACCATACGTAGGCAGTAGTTTTCTGTTTGTTTTAAAGTATAAGTGTGCAAATTCTTATCTAAGTCGGATAAAAAATGTGGTTTGCCTAAATTATGGGGTAAAAACGTAATGGGGATGGAAAGGGGTAGAGGGGATGAATATTCGGAAACCATACGTAGGCAGTATTTTTCTGTTTGTTTTAAACTATAAGTGTACAAATTCCTTTCTAAATCGGATAAAAAATATGGTATTGCCTAAATTATGGGGTGAAAAAATTATGGGGGTGGAAAGGGGGCGAGGGGATTAATATTCGGAAACCGTATGTAGGCAGTATTTTTATGTTTGTTTTAAAGTATAAGTGTACAAATTCCTATCTAAATCGGATTACTATTCTTGCGGTTACATTACAAAATCTGCTTGCGTGATTTATGCGTTCATCATAGAAATAATCTTTAGTTACTATTGTAAATCAATCACGCTAAATGTTATAAATAAGTCAACAATAATCTTAGTTAATGTGACAGTTTAATAATAGTTTCTTGCACTGACAAGTTTTGAACCAGATATAACTACTGCTTCTGTATTATCTTTGCATAGGTGTATATTCCTTGAACCCGCCTAGCTGCTAACCAATAAACTACAAGGCGCAGTGCTAGCGATCCTGGTGTCCATTCGCTGTACCAAAAGACCAGCTTCCGTCAATATTGTCTTTGGTTTCCGTGATTACATAAAAGCAGTATCCGTGCTGATTCTGGATGACTTATGCCGTGCTACCTGTGCGCGTTTATTGTACCCGTGGTAATCGCTGTAGCGGCCAGTTTGACAGTGCCATGTGTTCAGGATAAAAGCGAAATTACCGAAGAGGAATTCCGACAATTCGCGACGCGTGTGCACGTCGTGGTTATGGGGACAGCCACCGTGTTGGCACTCACGGAACCTGACTTCTGGAAGATTCTGCTGCTAAGTCTCAATCCTAAATGGCCGCCAATCTTTACGATTGAAATAGACGGTGAGGTGAGTCGACCTATTGCAGTTTTTTATGTTTTAGACCTAGTTATATTGAAGCCACTATTTCGATATTTAGTATCTTTGAATAATAACATGTGTAAGTGCTTGATCAAATGGCGGGATTACTCGAGATCTCGATTCCGCCTGGAGTAGGCATCATAATACTGCAGTGGTCAAACGCAAAACTCCGCTAGAAATAGGCCTACCTTCCGAAGTACATTTAACGATTTCGTGCTGGTCCAGGCTGTATTACAACCTAATTTCTGGTTGAAAATAATGGTTCAGGCTGTATTACAACGAAATTACAGCTTGAAATTAATACGTCTTGCGACTGATTGCAGCAATATTCCAACGATATTATTGTAAATTTGTTATAGCGGAATCGCGATCTCCAATAGACACCAAACGGCAATACTGCGATATACAAACCACTGAAATTTGATAAATTTGATGCTTGCTTCTTATTTATCTCGACGAAACAAATCGAAAATAGCTAACAATTTTTTTGATATCTCGCTTAGTTCTTGAGATATCGAATGTTAAAAATCAGTCATAGGTATAGTTCCTTCTGCTTTTGGTGACTTTTTTCTTCTGGTCCAGGCCGTATTTCAACCTAGCAACAATCACTAGGAAGAAAATAAAACACCTATCGTGCATTTCCACAGCGTATGGTGGTTTCGATGAAAAAAAAATTTCTGGTCCATTCCGGATCACACCCAAACCTCCTGATTTTGAGACACAATATCTCAAGAACTAAGCGAGATATCAAAAAACATTATTCTTTATTTTCCATTCGTCTCATCGAGTTACATACGAATTCATCATCAAATATGGCTATGGTGAAATTTTTCTTCTGGTCCAGGCCGTATTTCAACCCAACTACGTCAATTTTGGGATACAATATCTCGAGAACTAAGTGATATATCAAAAAAATTTATTGTTTACTTTCGGTTTGTCTCATCGAGTTCTATAAGAATCAATCATCAGATTGTGGCGCCACGGTAATGATAGAATCCCCACTTTTTCGGCAGTTATATCATTACCGTGGCACCACAATCTGATGACGAATTCTTGTAGAACTCGAAGAATTAAATCAAAAATAAAAAAAAATATTTTGTTTTGTTTTTTTCGCTTGGTTTTCAAGATATGGCAAGTTAAAAATCAGTTATAGGTATAATTTCTTGTGCTTTTGATGACATTTCTTCTGGTAAAGGCTGTATTTTCGATTTGTCTAGTTACATACTAATTCATCATCAATTTCGGCTATGGCGAAATTTTTCTTCTGGTCCAGGCAGCATTTCAACCTAATCACGTCAATTTTGAGATACAATATCTCGACAACTAGGCCAGACATCAAAAATCTTTTTATTTTCCAATTTTTCTCGTCGAGTTACATAAGAATGAATCATCAAATCGTGGTGCCATAGTTATCGCAGAATCTTCCGTTTTTCTTCTGGTCCAGGCCATATTTTAAACTAACCACCACTGCTAGGAAGAAAACAAAACGCGTGTTGTGGATGTTCACCGTGTTGTTCCTAGTTATTTCAGCGAAATTTTCTAGTCCAGGCAGAATGTAAACCTCAACTTTTGAGGTATGGTATCTTGAGAACTAAGAGAGGTATCAAAAATTTTGTATTTTTTTACTTTCAATTTGTCACATCGAGTTGTAGAAGAATCATCATCAAATATGGGGTTGGCAAAATTTATCCAGACCGCTTTTTAACCTCAATTTTGATCCACGATATCTCGAGAACTGAATGAATTGTCAATAAAATGTATTGATTACTTTTGATTTGTCTCGTCGAGTTATAGCGGTACGCGACCACAAAATTCATCAAATCTCAGTGGCTCAGATATGGTAGAATCCTTGTTCAAACAACTCTGTAAGGTATGTAGGCTATCTAGAGCTATACTACAGATCTTAACACAACTGAAAATTCTCTCCAGCAGCTGAATTAATAAGCTCAGGAAATTGCGTCAATGAACGCAATGTAAAATATACGTCTAGCTATGTAATATTATGCACACATTGTAATATATATGATTAATTTGATTTACACTATGTAATGGTGTCAAGAACCTGGAGCGTATCAAAGCAACGTAAATTAAAAATAAGTAATAAATTTCGAATTCTTTATTTTGCCACAAATTAAATTAAAAATGCCGAAATATGAGAGTGCCGCCGGTATGGGTAATACCTAGAGCGCGATACCGCTGCAATCACTAAACGCCTCCGATGTAAACACTTCCGGATGGACAGCATATGACGTCACTACGTTGCGAAATATGACGTACACCATCCACGCCCTGTTTAAAATGTCAACGATGTTGCGTTTCAAGTGAAGTATGGGTTTTTCGTATAGGTGACATATAAATGATTGAAAAAGTAAGAATATTTCAAGAAGAGCCAAACAAATTTAATAATTTCTATTACAATCTTTTTCATGATAAAACTTTGAAGCCATGTTTGTATATTTCATTTATTAGAAATGTTATATCATAAAAAAGTTAAGTATTTGGAGGGAAAGTTTTTAGGGTTTCCGTTGCCCGAAAAACTACACCGAATACAAAATCGATTGATATTTCGAATTGTTAAATGTGGAAAGCTCGTAAGTGACGATGTTTGTTAAGTGTACAAGTTTTTAATAACTTCATCCAAACTACAGAAATGTACTCAATGATAGACGCAGCCTCCTAATCCGCGTCAGAAATCTGGTAATGATCCGTATAATATGAATTATAGTTGGTATGGAGCTGTTATGGTGTAGAAATCAAATGATTTCCGCATTTATATATTTCATCTGGTAACAGCTGTAGTCCAATAGATAACTATCCCCACCGGCAATAAATTCCTGGTAGTCTCTTCATCGACGCCACAAGTGCCAAATGAACGTCAAAAATTTATAATAGGAAACGCCACTGGTGTACTTTGACAACACACAACACGATTACCTCGTTCCATCCCTCCATATACTCTATTCAAATGTCATGCGGTTCTTAGATGAAGGTGATCTTTTAAACCCAAATCAACATGACTTCAGAAAAGGCCAAAGCTGCGAAACGCAACTTGCACTTCTAATTCACGACGTGTGCCGAATTATAGATGAGCAATCCCAAGTTGATTTAGTTCTATTAGATTTTAAAAAAGCTTTCGACAGTGTGCCTCACACTAGGTTACTTAGGAAACTTCGTGGTTACGGCATATCTAGACAAATATACGACTGGGTTGCAGACTATCTGAAGGGCAGAACACAGTGTATATTCTCGACGGTGAGAGTTCATCACGTACCGAAGTGAGGACCGGGGTACCCCACGGAAGCGTGATAGGGCCTCTGTTGTTTCTTATATACATTAATGATTTATGCGACGTAATAGGGGGGAAGAAAAGATTATTTGCCGATGATGCTATTATTTATCTTGAAATCAAAACCCAGGGCGACTGCGCTTTGTTACAAGACGATATTATGAAAATAATTGCGTGGTGTAAAGATTGGCAGTTGGAGTTAAACGCTAAAAAGTGCCAAGTCAGGCGTGTAAGTAAAAAGGTGACACCAGTTAACTATGAATATACAATTAATGACACTGTCCTTAGAAAGGTAGATTCCGCTAAATACCTAGGGGTAACAATTCGTAATAATTTGGCGTGGAATGAGCATATCGAGAATGTAATTGGGAAAGCAAATCGTATGCTCAGGATTCTATGTCGTAATTTAAATCCATGCACTCCGGAAGTTAAATCGTTTGTATACAAGTCACTAGTACGCCCTCACTTAGAATATTGTTGTTCTATATGGGGTCCCCATCAAAAGGGTTTACTGGAGGCGTTAGAGAAAGTCCAAAGAAGAGCCGCCTGACTCGTCACAGGCATATATAGATGGAGGGAAAGCGTAAGTGCGATGTTGAAGGAGCTAGGTTGGGAAGACCTGGAACACCGAAGGCGTTGCTCTCGACGGAAGCTAATTGAAAAATTCTTGACTGACGTATTTCGGAATGACAGTAAACAAATATTGCTACCAGCAGCATTCATATCTCGGAATGACCGCGGAAATAAGATAAGAGAAATCAGCGCCAAATCCAATTCACTTCTGTACTCATTTTTCCCACGAGCGATTAGGGAATGGAATAGAAAGGATTTACCGGGCGAGTAAACTTAAAATCCGACAGGAGTAGCTTTCGCTAAAGTGCTCCGGCCATGCTGATCTGGGTTTTCCATGGTATTCCCAGATCACTCCATGCGAATGCTGGGATGGTTCCTCACAATAGCCCATGGGCGCCTCCTGCCACATCCCGTATATCCCTTTCAAACTATCACCCTTTCGGATAGGTGCAATGCACCCCCCACCACACACTTTTAGTAAATCGCGGAGTAATAGTAGTAGTAGTAGTAGTAGTAGTAATAATAATAATCTGCGGACGTAGTGTCCTCGGCCAGAGTCATCAACTACACTGTATACATTAACAGAGTTCCAAAATCGAGTATACTATCGAAGTTATCGATTCGTCGTGAGGCATATTTAATTTCTGCACATACATACAACTCTATAACGGAAAGTTAGTTTATGCAATGTTACTAATAAATATTATCATTTGCGATTCTTGATATTTTAATAATATTATCAATAGCGTCACTAGTTTTTTTATTATCTTTCGCACTGATATAATTTTTTTATTATTATTGATTACTTCAGTTTTACCTATATTCACAAATCGACACAGTACATTTCCACATTCAGCACGCGATGTGTATATTTTGAACTACCTCCTGTTTCTAATACAGTATATCATGGAATCGCAGCGGTGCTCAAGATCAAGTTGAAGAGATGTCGCAAGACTCTCCAGTAACATCTCAGCCTGACTGTCCAGTTGGGGGCAAGAACATCTCGCCCCCTCCCGAAGAGATGGCCATTGACTCTGACGTCGATGAAATACAGGAAGAGGAAGAAGGACCTGTCCTTCCAATAACAGCCTTCTACGAAGGCAGTTACACAATTCTGGCTGGCGAACTCATGCTGGAAGTCAACGAATACATCCTGAACTTCTCTGTGAAGGAGGGATTGCGGCTACTACCCCAGCATCCTTCACAGTTACGACGCCTAACAGCCAATTTGCATGGGCGTGGCATTCGCCACACCCCACAGATCTCTCGACGGCCAACCAAGATGGTCGTTCGGGGCCTACCTGTAGATGTTCCGGAGAAGTTGGTAGCTGCCGAGCTCTCCAGTGGCGGCAACGTCGCCTCTGCAGTTCAACAAATGCGCCGCCCAGGCAGCGATGAGCGCCTCCCGCTGTATACGTTCCAGCCTATGAATCGCGTACCGCGGGAGCAACATACAAGAACTATGCTCGGACGGAAGGTCCACCTTGAATTAAAGAAGAGACCTCCACTAGCCCTGGCGCAGTGTTTCCGCTGCCAGGGCCACGGGCACATGGCCCGCGACTGTACCGCTGAGGAGCGCTGTGTCAGGTGTGCCGGACTACACAGAGTCGCCGATTGCAGCGTCCCATGAGATGGGGTGCCCACCTGCAACAACTGTTCCGGCCCCCACCCAACATGCTACAGCGGCTGCCCCATTAAGAAGAACCTGCGCGCAAACACGAAGGCCTCTCGCACCAACGAGCTGGTGCCTTTATTTACCACAGATCCGCCCAGCCAACATCCAGCTGTAACGGATCTAAGCGACACGCGGCGGTAAAGAAGCAGTCCGCTACCCACCATCTGCATCACCAGGTGGACTGCAACCACCATGACATCATCCAGCTGCTACAAAAGCAATCCTTGCTAATGACACAAGTCTCAGCAAGTACAGTCAACCCGGGAACGACACACCCGAAGATGCCAAACACAGTCAAGACAACCAAACATTGATCTGGAAGGAGATGCGACCAACGTTGTAAGAAGTTCCCCTCACTCTGGGCGAGATGTTTCCCCAGAAGATTTATTGTCTGGACCCAGCCGCATTCGTTCGTGTTCAGAATCATCGTGGTCCGATGATTTAGAACCGCGTAAAAAAAAAAAAACAAAAAAAAAAACAGGAGGTTAATATCAACGTCGTCAGACGAGAGTGCGAATAAATCTAACCTATTTGGCAGTTTTGGAACTCGATCAAAACAAAGCTATAGATTTTGCGAGAGACAATGGGTTGATTGCAAACAATTATTTTTGCCCTAAATGCAATCGGGGTATGAAAGTTGTAAGAGTCTCAGAGAAGCGAACGAGAGACGGAGTAATGTGGCGCTGTAGGGAACACAACCTCTGGCGTTCTGTACGGAAGGGCCCATGGTTTGATAAGGCAAAAATGTCCATGTCAGAAGTGTTAAAATTAACGTACTGTTTTTGTTATCGTCTGCGTGTTAGGAATGCTGCGCATGAGGTTGGGTGCAGTTTGCAAACGGTTATCGATTGGTACAGCTTCTGTAGAGAGATTTGCACATCCATTACCAACAAAACGGAGAAACTGGGTGGGCCTAACAGAATAATAGAGGTGGACGAAAGTTGTTTCGGCAAATGAAAATATCACAAGAGGAGGGTAAGCAGTAACATATGGGTATTTGGGGCTGTTGAACAGGGACGGTGTGGAAAAATCTTATTGAAAGTGATAGAAAAGAAAGATAAAGAAACTCTAATACCATTGATCATAGAAAATGTTGTTGCCGGGTCAACTGTATATTCCGATAAATGGGCATCATATGGAGGACTACAAAGTGAAGGATTTGTTCATGCAGCCGTAAACCATAAATTTCTGTTTAAAGACTACTCTACAGGAGCGTGTACCAACACCATCGAGTCGCAGTGGTCCGCTATTAAGTCCCACATAGGGTAGGTTAAGCGACGTAATCTCAACGAGTATGCGTGGAGAAGGAATGTGTCTGAGAGTGCAAGTGCGTTCCGTCAATTTCTTCGTGATATTGTGTCTGTATACCCTCCGTGCAATGGAGATGTGGCTTCTAATTAATATTTTTTATGTAACTGGTTTTAATCTATTTGTTTCGTTGGCTATATGGTTTATATTTATTTCACGTAGGAGATATTATTTTAAGTATGTTTCATGTATTTTAAATTTTATCCATTCAGTAAGTTGGCTAACGATTTTTTATATATAGTTTATATAGCTTATAAATAAATGTATTATTGATTGTTAATAGTTTGAATAGTTTTTTGAATTCTAATGTCTATCCGCAGAGTATTAGAATTTTATGGTTTGAAGTTTCTTAATGTAAATTTATTACGAAACGAAGGAAATTTTGAGACATAAGATATAGTAAATCTTGTTCTGTTTGTAATTCAACTCGGTCAGTATATGAAACCATATTTTCATTTAGTATCATCGGTAGTTGTATGGAACAGATATTGATGGTTTTTTTAGAGACTGGTACTACTATTATTCTATGGATAAATTGGAAGTTTGTATTTTTTATTATATCTAACATGTTTATTAGTGGCCAGTAACGAAGGGTAAGCGGTGTTAGAAGCTTTTCTCACATTTCAGTAGTTTATTTTAAAACTGAAATTACATTTACAAATTAAGATTACATGCATTGATTATATTGTAGATAACGATGCGTAACATGTTTAAAATAGCGAATGAAAGTTGCACTTAATATTCGTATGCATATACTATTAAATATTCATTTCCGTACTAATGCGAGGTAGCGGCTTCTAGTATAACACAGATAAACAATATAGTAGATACCGATGCGATAAATGTTGCATACACTGTTTGGAATTTCCGATTAATATTTCCATTCCCACGTAATGAAGTTTTTTCACTAGTAATCGCATATGGTATCGCCATCCAGCACTAAGCGGGTAGACTATATACTCGATAGCGATACTAAAAATATTGAAACAGTGATGCAAGTATTTGATTAATATTTCGTTTCATATGTAATTAAATTTTGAAATTCGTAATATATATGGTATGACCCTTAGTGTTGCGCCGAATGCTTATATGTAGATAGGTATGAGAAAAATCTTGAAATCAGAGATTGATATTTCTAATTAATATTTCCATAGTTTTCTTCTTTGTGGTCGTATATGGTATCGGCATCTAGTACTAACCATATTGACTATATACTCGATAGTTGTACCGAAAATGTTGGGAAAAGTGGTGCAAGTATTTGATTAATATTTTTTTTTCTATATGTAATTAATTTTTGATGTATGTAATATATATGGTATGTTCCTTTAGTATTACGCGGATGGACTGTATAGTCGATAGCGATACCAAAAATGTAAAAATATTGGTATCCGTGATTGAAATTTCCGATTAATTGTTCCATTCATCTATCATTCAGTTTTCTTATTCGTAATAATTTAAGGTATCGCTATCTAGTACTAAGCGGGTGGAGTGTATACTAGATAGCGATACCGAAGATGTTGAAAACAGTGATTTCAATTTCTAATTAATATTTCTCTTAATACGTAATTACATTTTTAAATTAGTAATATTTATGGTATCGTAATCTACAATTGCATGGATGGACTATGTTCTAGATACCGATACCAAACACGATTGTAATTACGGTTGAAATTTTCCATTGGTATTTTCTTTTCTTCAGGTAATGACGGAAAATTCAACGTTTAATTTCTCCGCGCTCGAAAACCCCAAGTTTCCGTGCAGTCCCGCTAGTGACATTTGTTGTATCGCAAAGGCCGAATACGTCATAGCCGGAAGAGTGACGTCATGGATTCTTCGCGAGGCGTTTAGAGATTGCAGCGGTATCGCGATCTAAATATTACGACAATCTCTTAAAATCTTGGTTAAATCCTTTGTTCTGTTTTCTTGCCATTCAGCTTCCCTCCGCTGTAAAAAGTCGCACAAAATTAGCAAATAGAAAACATTTGTCTGTCGTGTTGTACAACAAAGCTCTCCATCTCAGAATCGATACAAGCGATCAGAGACAGTCGGTTGCTTCCGTTGTAAGCCAAGAAATTTTGAATAATATACACTTTTAAACAAATACGCCATTCCCGAGATAGATACCACAGAGCGAATTTTCGGTTAATTTGTTTCTCTTGGTCCAGGTCTAATTTCAACCTAACCACGACCACTATGAAAAAACGAAACTATTTAGGTTGATATGTTCTCTGTACCGATAATTTTTTTGTCATTTCTGCAGTGCTGCTAACATTTCGCGTGTGCGTGGTATCTTATATTTTGCCATTTTTAATTTAATTTAATTTGTGACGACCTTTCCGAAAAAGGAGAGCACAAAACGTGAAAAGGACACGTGTTGAAGCAGTTGAAACAAATTTTATCAGGTCAGTACCAGTTTCGAACTAGTGGAGAAAAACAGACTCCCACTGAGATCTGTTCCTATTCAAGTCCAAGTTGCAGTTCGGTCTACAATTAATCCACAACTTCTGTTAATATCACTGCGTGAAAATCCAAAACTTAAAACAGTACACTGACCGTGTAGCGACCTGTCATAACTGTGGTGCAGGAATATGATGGATTGTTGTGTAACTCGATTATATTGCAAAAATTGTTTCATATCTCTCTTAGTTCAGGAGATACTGGATGTTAAAAATTAGTTATAGGTATAGTACCTTAAGCCTTTGGCGACTTTTTTTCTGATTCATGCCGCATTTAAACCAAAACGCAATCGCTAAGAAGGCAAAACACCATTGCGCTTGTCCAGCGAGTAGTTCTTGTGACGTGGACTGGTCCAGGACGCATCTCAAATTTGTGATTCGGTATCTCGAGAACTATGCATTATATCGAAATATTTTATTCTTTACTTTAGATTTGTCTGGTCAAGTTAGGTAAGAACCCATCATAAAATTGCGGCGCAACCATTGTCCTAGAATCCCATAATTTGCTTTTGGCTTTCCTGGTTTAGATCATTGGTTGAATAACACAACCCTCTTATGATTTTCACTGCGTCACTTTTATTATTGCTCATATCTTCCGGATGTAATACAACATAAGGGAGGGTGGGGCACAATGAAACACACAAGTTGTTTTTGCCCACAGCTCTCAACCTGAATTTATTTTTTCAACATTTTAATTTTTTCCCGTTATCTGACGGTATAAGCTATGAAAAAAAATGCATCAACTGTTATTATAGAAACCATATGTGACCATGAGCGGTCATTTTCAAAAAAGAAAAAAATTAATTTTGCTTCATTGTGTCCCATGCATGGTGTACAATGAAACAGGGCATGGGGTATCTTGAAACAGCTGCAAAAAATCGCCATAAATCACAAAAACTTTATTTTTTGAATTAATAAAAAAAAAAACAGATATCTAGAATGGAAATCGAGTTCAAGTTATTAAAGCACAAAAAAGAAATTCTTTCACGTTTACCCAATGTTCAAATTGCCAAAATCAACCTCGAATGAGATGAAACATTTTTGTCTTTTAGTGTCCTGGGACACACAAGGTGTCTTTGTCATTAACCGCTGCTATATCATCCACAAGAGGCTCGATAAAGGTGTTGCACTTTCGGTGTCTTAGTAATTTGGGCTCGTAGTCCCCCTCACCATCTTTCATCTTGGTGATTCGACCAACGTAGAATTTGGAATCGTATCTAATCTTGAATTCGATCAATAAATAATCTCCTAAAACAGGAAGACGATTCAATTTTGCAAAACGGTCAAGCTCAACAGAAAAAATCTCCTCATCTAGGCTTATGTCCACGTCGTCGTCCGTGTCTGCATATTCAAAGACTCCATCGTCTTCTTCATCTGACAAATGAACTGTAGCTTCTTTACCAGTTTTCTTCTTCTTTGGTTTCGGTTAAATTACGTACAACTTCCTTTTGGCTGACTGTATTCTGGAAACTGGATTCGGCTTCTCTGCAAAGGCTATCATATCTGGACTGCTCGTAGCAATCATGCTCTCGCCTTTCTTCCTCTGCTTTGGATCAGTTTTTCGTTCACATGCATTTGGATATCCACTAAAATCTTCGGGAGATAGGAAATCATGACTTGGACCAGCTCCTGGATCAAGGACACTGATGACTGTATGGTTTGAAGCTGCTCCTTCTTCTACTTGAGCGAATCACTTGGCACTGCATAACCATTTATCTTTGGTGTTTGATCATCCACAACGGTAGGAGGCGGTCGATCAGTCACATAATTGTCTAAGAAGTCTGCTCCGGTAAAAATATCTCGATCAAATGGATAGGCCTATACTCCACTTTTTTTCAAACCTGCAATTATATTGGAAGGTGTCACGCTTTTCTGATGAGCTGTGTTCACAAAGGATGCTGTATTATAAGTTGAAGCAGTTTTACCAGAGTCTGCATCATCCAAGAGCTGCATTATAATACATTTTAAACGCTCCGAAAATCGCAACATCCAGTGGTTGCATTTTGTTGGATGAGTGGGAAGGTAAAGTCAAAACTGAGACGCCATTCTCCTTGCATAGCATGAGATGATGAGAGCTTCCAAGGACAAGTGACTTTCTACATTGTCACAGATTAATAGAGCGGGTTTCTCTCCAGAATTGCGGGTATGGTAAATTAAATGCTTAATCACTTCCACAATAATTTCTGATGTCACCCAACCGCTAGGGATGGCTAAGCCCAGTGTGTCTGAAGAGGCTCACCGAGTCTTTTACTCCTTGAAATGAACACGTGGAAAAGTCATGATTGACGGAATAGGGCTGCCAGATGCAGAAATTATGGACACTGGTGACGTTAGTGCCTTTTTCTCCACTTGTAGCTTTTCACGATTGCTTGACGCCTTTTACAACCACTATTCGTTGGGGTTTTTGCACAGTTGATTTGGTCGTTTCAGCCAAATTGAACACCCTCATCCCATCTCACAATTCTGGGTGCTGCTTGTACAGTATTTCCAAGTTATTAAAAACACATCTATATTCTGTTTGGTGAACGAAGTAGCACGAGACATCTGCAAGCCTCAGGGGTTCGTGGCTGACTTTGGGGTGCCTTTTCAGAAAACAGTAAAACCAGTCAACTCCTGCCAGTTTCTTTTTCCCCCCATGATTTAGGGCATGGTATTTTGTTCATCACTGCCATTTCGTATGCAACTCTTCTGCAATCTTCAACTAGTAGGCCATAGTACATTTTAGAAAACATAATGAGGTAACTTTTCAATTTCTTCTCCTGCTCCAGTGTGAAGACCATCCTAACTGAGTAGTTAGGCACATATTTCATATTATCCTCCACATCCTCACCGCGTTCTTTACTTTTCTTCACCTCTTCACGTACGAGCATCCAGATTTGTGCGTCCATGATTTCCCCAAATAAATGCAGGCGAATGCTTCCTTTAAAAGGTCATGTCCGAATTCCTTCAATTTCCTAGCCCCGATCCTTTCACGCCTCTAATGACCTCGACGTTGACGAAGCGTATAACTTTAAGCAAAAAAAAAAAGTGAGCACGAAGATGTGCGGTGGCGTGGACTTGTGCTTGACGCTTGAATTAGTCGAGCCACGAACTCCAAAGTTCATATGATAAAAATTGGTTTTTATACGCGCGCGTAGTTATGTAAATAATTTAATTCACCTGTGAAATCATCCCATGTTTCTTATTGTTGCAAGATGAGGCAAAAATATATTAATAATGGCAGTATTATATAGAAATAGACTTTACTTATGAAAAAATATATACTTGGCATAAAATATATTCTTATTTTGGCTTTAAATTTATTTTTCCACATCCGCAACTTCTTCCGCAAAACAACCGCATCCGTAAAATCCGCTTCCGCAAAACATCCGTAAATTCCGCTTCCACAAAACATTCACATCCGTAAAAATCCGCTTCCACAAAACAACAAAACATCCACATCCGTAAAAACCCGCTTCCGCAAAACATCCGTAAAAATCAGCTTCCACAAAACATCCCCAACCGTAAAATTCCGCTTCCACAAAACATCCACATCCGTAAAAATCCGCTTCCACAAAACATCCAGATCTGTAAAAATCCGCTTCCACAAAAAATCCGCATCCATAAAAATCCGCTTCCGAAAAACATCCGCTTCCGCAAAACATCGGCATCCGCAGGTGTCAAGCATTGAACATCCGCATCAACATCCGCAAATATGACCTACGTTGAAACCCTAAAATACTTACATAAAGATTATTGTTGCTCAAAAACCTTGGGTTGGCGAGAGATACCTAAGATTTGTAGTGCTAGTGATAAATGGAGCTGCGGCGTTTTATTTCCTTTTCTGTTGCAGAGTGACTTGGAATTCTACGATGCTGAGCTGACGCCGTTTTGGCTGTGGGAATCGGCTTATAAGAAAGCACGGGAGTCTCAAGTGTCTCGGATACCCGTCAGAATCAAATCGGAAGTGAGTTAACCTAAGATGGACGTTTTGACGCAACTAACGGACTTCGATACAGCAGGGGATATTGAAGGGATCTTGAAGGAATGGGACAAAATGTAATCGTTAGCTGATATATGTATTTAATATGTAAATTTGGAATGGCAAAATTATGCCTTTATTGCTGATAGAGGAATTAAAAAATCATTTAAATTTCTTGCATCACGTATTAAAATTGATGGTGCTCGTAAGGTATATTGCTTATGAAATGAATTGGCGTAATGTGCTAACTGCATTAACCATAATAAAAGACCTAAGACAGCCAAAGAATGTTTCACTAAACAAATTAAAAAATTTTCATGTGCCTGATATGTCTTGGAAATTTACTTTACACACGTATTACATCCAGAACGCTGAAATTTCTTGGTTCTTCATGACCAGAAACATTCATGTTCTCTGCATGAGATGCGAGATTCGGTTGTAAAAAATGTATTTTGGAATATTTTACTTCACATGGACAGGTGTTAATTTACCTTACACACTATAATTACAACAAAAACAACTCGAATACAAAAAAAAAAAATCAATTTATAAACAAATATCCCTTAGAAAAAATTACAGGTTTTAGTGGCACAATTGAAACGTGGAAAATCTTATTCTATTGTTACACCAATAATGAAGCTCGGCCAATAAAGAAAACAAATGAAAGAAAACTTTATTCAGTCAACAAAAACATTCAAGACTAGGGAGAGAAAGGGCAAGACACTTCTTTAGTTTGGGCGTATACTGGGTAAAATGTTTATATGAAATTGTCACTTATCGTAACTACAGGTGGCTCTCGGCGTTGGCAGCCTGGAGGTTTCCTTCACGATGAAGAAACACTTTTAACACCATTCACTAAATGGCGTGTATTCACTCGTGGAGGCTCATGAGGCCACCACACCAAAAAGATGGCGAGACAAATCGCAGCCTCCACGTATTTGGAGTCCGCATCCACACATACACGCGCGTAATCTACAGGGCTCCACCACTCAGTGATCCTGCAACTTGTCCACTCGTCGGGGGCGCCATCTCTACCTGCGTGAAACTAAAGCCGCGTTCCCACGATCTCTTGTAACGGAGGTGGGACGGGACGAATACTCAACAACACGCCATGGGAACGGGGCCGCCTCTGCTAGCGGGGACGAGACGCAGCTACCCATTCTGTGTCGGCAAACATCACAGGCGTGTGTAGACGTGCGCTGTTATCATCGGTTTGCAGCAGCGCACACAGGGGTATTTGACACAAAAAGACGATCAAAAGTCGAAAAAAAATTTTAAGCGAATTCCAAGAACTTGTATCTACGTGACTCGAGGCAAATGTCTATAGAATAACAATCAGCTATGTTTTTTAGATAAGCTTAATTCTCCACCCCGTGAACAGTCATCTTCTGAGCAGATTTCAAGACCCACGTACTGTTACCAAGCACATACAAGAAAATTATAAGTTGTACCAATTTAATTTGTGAGTGATGTTAAGTGAGTAGTGGTGATTTTAATCATGGATATTGTTCAGCCAGGTACCTAGAATTGAAATAATACTAACATACATCCAAAGGTATCGCACAACTTTATTTCTGAACATTTTTGTAAACTGACTCATTTTGTACTGATTTTTTTTATTACGAAAAGTATTAAAGAGTGATTTTGTTATGTTTACGGACCTTTCCCGAGTCTGATTTCTTGTATGGTATTAGTTTAGTGTACAATCTTGGTGTTTCATTGAAAATTAGGTGCCAAAAAGTGCCAAACGTCTATTTATTCTAAAAAATTCTAGATTATTTACAATGAAACAAACTTACTTTTTTTCCGTCACATTAATTCATCTAAGATTTTATTTGTTATAGGCTCTTCTGGTATCATGCTCATGACCCGAAAAGTTATTTATGATATGAGTAAACACGAGGAAGGAAATGATTTCGTGCAGAAGTTGGAATTAGTCGAGGAAAATATTTTAAATCAACCGACATTCACGGTCGAACAAACGTAACAGTTCGAACAAAAGTTTTCAAGGCTTAAATTGGAAATTAAAAGAAAATGGCAGGCTGCTAAGAGAACTGAGAGTGTATTTTTAAAGAAATACCATGATTGTTTCAAAAAATGTATCGAAATCCCCATAAAATCCAGTCCGACCAATGTGGGTTGACCTAGAAAATCTTTCGATTGACCGATTTTAGCCGATGATGTCCACAGAGATAATAGGTATTAACAAAACATTAATTGACAGGTTTTATACTATTATGTGAATGATATATAGTGGGCACAAGATAGACATAAAAAAAATTATTCCCCACCGCCATTAAAAATTTAAGATGTACTGTACATTGAACTGTACTCGTGGCATCCAATGTCACCTATACAAGAAGTATTGAGTGAGGGCCCACTTATAATAGAGTATGCACTTTTGCCTGTAGGAACTCTGTCAGAAGCAGCAGCAGAAGCTAGAAACAAATATTTCCGACGATTTAGGGAGACACACTCCAGAAAAGTTAGTTGGGTTTAGTGCAACACAGATGTCATTAATAGGCTTTCATTAACTTAGGATCCGTATTTGAGCTTCATCAGGCACAAAACTCACAAAACATCTAAATCATTCAATCCAGAAACTATTAAAATATTGATTTAATGGGACCCGAGTACTAAAGAAGAGAACGAGCCATAAATAGAAGGTTCCGACGACGAAGGATGGGATGGTTCGTCAGAATATTTTAGTGTACATATGTGATTATTGTTTATGAATTTGTAAATATTCGCTTAATATGTTGTAAAGTGTATGAACACAGTACGTGTTCTTTATTATTACTCCTACTTCACAGTTATAAGTTGTAATACACAAAAGAAGCGAAACAAAAATCAAAATTACGTAGAAATAATTTTAATAAACTTTTTGTGTCAAATACCCCTGTGTGCAGCGGTGCGCACCCCCTTCTGTTGCTGTAAAGTGCTCTGTGCCAAACGACACTAGGCAACGTGGTGGGGAGGTAGCGGCGAGGTAAGACAGGGCTAACCTGTGGCGCGCGCTCGTCCCTACACTTCGGCTAATCAGGTCCCGTCCCGCTACCGTTACAAGAGATCGTGGGAACGTAGCTTAACAAAAGACACAGTCAAGCGCCGGCAACAGGAATGTGCAACCTTCACCTGTCTCACAAAACGGCTGGATAAAATGTCTTGTAAATATCTGGATAAGCGACGAAACCAACGCTGGTTGAAGCAGGACATTACAGCGCATTAAACAGATGCTAATAACAATGCAATAATATGAGGAACAGAAAAATCGCGCTTCTACCCCACCTTTTTGTCGTGTATTTATGGTTGAGGAGGACGTAACGTAAATTATTTTGCATATTCCACTTCCCGATACTGGTTTGTTCAGCTTGTTTCATCTTTTTCCTAGCTATCGATATAACAATACACCGAACGTGGTGGGTGAACGGTTAACGTTCTGGCCTCGCATTCGGGAGGACGCCGGTTCGAATCCCCGTCTGGGCATCCAGATTTGAGTTTTCCGTGCTTTCCACAAATCACTCCGGGCGAATGCCGGGATGCTTCCTTCAAAAAGGTCATGGCCATATTCCTTCCCGTTCCTTGTCCCCAGCCCCATCCCGCCTCAAATGGCCTTAGCCGTCAACAAGGCGCAAAGCAGTTAAAAAAAAAAAACTGTTTCTGCCAACGCTAACACCTGAAAATAGTATTCTTACTACACAGTCTGTTATTAGCAGTTATGCACTATCACTTCCCTTTTATTCAATAAACAGTAATAGTCTTGTAAAGTTCTTCTTTATTATAGCACTCGTAATTCATACTTCTTTGGTGTAATTATATTAACCTTTTCTCAGTTAACCAACAACAGGTAACTTATTCAACATTATCTCTTCACACCTTCAGGCTTTTACTTTCAATATAAATGCAGCCTTTCTTCGCTCCACCAAAGTCAGCTTCAAGTCATTCCTCCACCATAGGAGCTATCTCTGGGTTTAGCAAGCCAAAGAGCGTCCTTCTCTCTTGGTTTTATGATCTTCGTTCTGAACTCAAAACTGCGTAATTAATGTTTCGTTTAAGAAAGTTATTTATACATAAAAATGATTTTAACGTTAATTTACACACAGTGAGGTCATTTACCTCACTTTAGAAACAACGTTATGCTCCATGATATGTTGATCTGCAAAAGACTGAATTACCATATATACAACAGACAAGTGGTTCAGTCTGTTACTGGGAAACGCGAGATCCTCGGTTCGAATCCCGATCTCGGCTGGAATTTATACGAGCCTTAAAACTGACCTTTACCTCCACCTCTGGCAGAGCTTTGCTTTGTTCATGTGAAGCACGTTAGGACGCTCCGTTGTTCGGATTCCACGTAAAGCTGTAGGTCCCCCTTTGCCGGTAGGATTATCGGGACCAAGCGTAGTGGTTGAGTGGTTATCACTCTGGCCTCACATTCGGGAGGACGCCGGTTCGAATCCCCGTTCGGGCATCCAGATTTGGGTTTTCCGTAGTTTCCCCAAATCACTCCATGCGAATGTCGGGATGCTTCCTTCAAAAGGCCATGGCCGAATTCCTTCCGGTCCTTGTTACCAGTCCCAGCCCGTCTCTAATGAGGCGTAAAGCCATAAGTAAAAAAAAAAAAAAAATGATTATCGGGGCAGGGCAGTCATGACAGAGACGCATGCGCAGCTAATAGAAAAACTGTTACGTGGTGGCCGAAAATTACAATATTTTATGACTTCTTTACCTATGATATCAAAGTGTTTTGATGATATTTACTACAATAGTCTGTTAAGGCTAACAAGAAACGTAAGAAATTCTCGAGGGGCATTGAAATGGCTTCCGAAATAGAAGTTCGTCATAAACACCTGTTAAAATGGATATGAAAAACGTACGAGAGTTCCCAGAGCCAAGTTTTAATTTCTTTTAAATATTCCTTTATAGTCAGGATTATTAGTGCAAAGAGAGGGTTGTGGACAAAGAAGGGGAAGGAAATATGATAGAATTAAGAGGGGGTCATTTCTACTTGTAGAAACAACAGAAATCTTTATTACCGGATCTGGTATCGAACCAGCGTCCTCCTGAATTGCAGACCCATGTGTTACGCCTCACCCACCAGGATCGATGAAGTTTTGAAAAAAAGGTAAAAAAAATTTATTGCAGAAATAAACGTAATAGCGTAGATAATTAATTGGAAGTTACATACAACTAATGTCATTGAGATAAAATACCAGAAATATGTATCGATATACATTCAAAATACCCGTTTTATCCGGTACTCCATAGGTAGGCGATCTCAATTTTTTCGTGCGAGATCTTTGGAAGTGTTGTTCACAAGAAAGATGAGGTACCCTAACTGTACATTTTTATTTTCTACGTTCATCATCAGTATAGCCTCGCTGAAAGATGATGTCTTATTCGTAAATACTGTCTAACCATCCTGAATCTGTTTTATAACTATGGTTCTCACATTCACTCTGCCATAAAAATGATCTAAAATAGATCTCCAACATACCCGAAACTCTGTTTCTCTAAAACAGACGTTCCTAAAGTATTTCTCACCACGCCAACCTATCGTGAACAGAAATGTCCCATACCTGACCCACCCCTACCATATTATTAAAAAGGTAAAAAATCAATTACGAAATATAATGTTTTTTATTGTTACTTATAGAATTAAATATTTTAAATAAATGAAAAAATAAAAAAAATACATACTTTAAAATTACTGAAAAGATGTATCTAAGACAAAATGAGTGGGAAGGAGGATTTTGCATTTATTTTTACAACATTTCAGGAACAAGAGTGTGGGAAAAGCTTCTAATAATGGTAAAGGGATCAGCAAATGGAATAAATTACCAAGGAAAATGATGAATAATTTACCAAAACTCGGAAAGAATTTAAATTTAATATTCACAGAGATACACATCTGTAAGGGAACTCCACAATTTGACATCCACTCCACACATTGCAGACGAAATTATTAAAATGACGACAAATCTGCATTCTAAGATAGAATCATTACGATTAGAAGAAACAAGATTACAACAGATTGGAGTGCCTTTATCAATTATTCAACAACCAGTATAAAATCAAATAAATTTCTACAAGAAAAAAAAGGTAATGAACAAAAATTAACTATAACTTTAAATGTTGAGGTTGCATAAGTCCTCTATTATAGAGGACAAAGTTTTCTCTCAAAATGTGCAAATAAAATGTGTCCCCAAATACCTAACCTGATACTATAGTGTAGAGCGGCCGAAGGCTGCGGAACCCAAGAAAATCCGTAGAGGCAGAGAGAAAAAAAAAGGGAGAAAGTAGGCGAGTACAAAAAAGGGAAAATGTGTATGTTGGGAAATTGCCACCGGAGCATGCGCTCCATCGCAAATTAATTAAATTAAATTGTTGGTGGGATAATAGAAAATGCGAAATGTCAATTATGACAATATCGATTTGCTTTGATACTTTTTTTTATAGCAGCAAGAGCTGCACAGGTAAGTGTTTGAAAAAGATGTATGTTGGCAGACACTTTTTAATACTTCACCCAAAATGTTGATTTATCCTTTTTATTAAAATCGTATTTGGCAGCAGCAAGTTTTTCTTTTCCATAGCTTGGCTCTTGAAGTACTGGAGCACTCTGTCGCTATTTGTACCAAAACTTGTCAGTACTAACAATAACGTCTCAAGACAAAATCGCCAAGTATGTGTATGGTGTTAGAATAAAGTGTTTCAACTGTAAGAGTCGCTGAAGGAGACAGTAATGACGGTGTATACCTAGGGTATTGTCCATACGGGCGGCGAAGCTGCATCGCACTTTGCGTCTACATGTTTGGGAACCTATGTTTTAACGCTTAGACTGCAGGCTTTCTATAGTCACGTATTATGCTAGAGCCAGTTAAATTCGTTCTATCAGTTACCATTTATTACCAAGTAATTGATTCCAGCTGTATGTATTTAATACTGAGAACGTGGTGATACAATCAGAAAGACCGCGATGATGCACTTGCACCCGTTTTGGGTAATGAAGTAAACGGTAAACACTAAAATCTACCAGAAAAAAGGAAATACAAGTAACTGATAAATCATTGTGAGGATAGATCTTTGGTAATTTATATTAGTACTGGGCTAATAAGTGAAGTTCAATTTTAGGAAGGGCCTTCCATTGCCTTTGATTCTGAAACAAAAAAGCACACAGATTATTCTAGGTGATACCGTAGTTTATAGAATCCGGTATATGCTGTTTGGCGATTTAGGGCGAGATTTTTAAGCTCATAAAGGGAAAAACGGTCATTTGAACATCTATACGCAACATATTTACAAGTACAATCTGGGTGAACCATCTGCAAATAATTCTGCCTGCGTTCTGGCCTCGCTTTGTGGAGGGCGTGGGTTCGAATGCCCGTTGGGATACTCGTATTTGGGTCTTTCATGGTTTACCCAAGTCACTGTAGCTGAATGACAGGATAATTCATTCAAAGGGTCATGGCCGAATTCCGTCCCGTTCCTTACTCCGTCTTTTATCGCCTCTAATAACCAGGAATAAAACCAAAAAAAAGGCTCACTTCCATGCAGTGACATCAGATACAAGTTTATGTACACTCCGTTTATTCCTACAGAAATTACAAAAAAACACCGACAGGTACTGACAGATAAGCAAAAGCCCTGCACAGTACCGTAAACTGTAGAAAAACACTGAAAGATCTAGAGGATTTTTTTAACTTTTGGCTTAGAGCCTTGTCAATGTCGAAGTCGTTAGAGGCGAAAAAGGGCTGGGGGAAATGATTTGGAAGGAATTCAGCCCTGGCATTCACCTGAAGTGATTCGGGGAAGCCATGGAAAACCCAAATCTGGATAGCCGGACCGGTATTCGCACCCTCGTTCCCCTGAATGCGAGGCCAGAACGATACCACTCACCCACTAAGTTCGGTAAATATCGAGAGAGTACAGACGCCACATTGAATTTTAGAGAATGGAAAATGTAACAACTATCTTGGCCGTGCATAAGCAATTTCGTCACAAAACGGTTTCTTTGTTAGTTGCGTCTCTCTGTATCCTTGCAACAGAAGTCGTTCTTGGAATATTAGCTAGATAGCTGTACGAAACAGGCAGCTGTGAGAGGAGCGCTTTGCTTGCTTCCTTTCTCTGCGCTGCGGTGTGCACGAGGCGTTATGGAACCCTCCTGAGCGCACCTGAAAGACCGTTTTTGTGGAAGTGGTGAAGCCGTGGGAACGTCGGCACAAGGCCTCGTGGTGGAGAGCAGACAATGGGTGTCAGACCAGCGACACAGAGAGAGCACGCCGTCAGAAATTATTCAAGCACGACGACTTGTTGTGCTAACTGCTCTCAGAACAGCAGTTTCGACTGTGTTATTCCAGTACACATGATAACCTCCAGAACGATATGAGGTCCCGATAAGGCACAAAGAATGGGCGAAATCTGAGTCACATGTATTATTTAAAGATCTCGTTGATTCGGGACCGTCCATAAATCACGTAGCTCCATTTTGGCCTCCTGTAAACCCCCTTCCCCCTCCCCCCCCCCACGGAGACCTACGTGGCTCTTGCCTCTACCCCCCCCCCCACACGTAGCACGTAGCTTATTTCCCTTTTGATTCCAGAAGACATTTTGTACTGTTTTCTCCTGTCAGACTATTGTAAATTACATACGTAGGTAATTAACACATTGACTGCCATGATGAAACTTGGACTATGTATTGCTATGCCACATTGAAATCACGAATATTACTTGTGAGGCCAAATTGATTTTTTGCATCAGATGTCTTGTTTTGATCATGTAGAACTAAGTCACTTCATAAAATACCAAGTTATGACTGATCTGGACTGATAACAGACGTGAGCCATATATGGCTCACGTGGCCCAACAACTACATTTTAACAAAATTACGATCTGTCGCCACGTGAGACACATGTGGCTCACATCATTTAAAACACAATAGGTATAAAAAAATCGTTTTTCAAGAAATGACTCAAACTCTTAGTTTATTTGCTTATATTAGCTACATATAAAATTGATAACTTGATAAGCTATCTTGCCTCATTCACTAGTTGTTCAAGTTCTTCAAAAGTTTGTCTTCTTTTGGCCATAACAATAAACTAGGAAACTAACCAAATACACAAACGTAACCTCAAATAGCATACACGAGCAATCAGCAAAACAAAACAGTACTACAGCTGAGTCGTCGTAAGTTGATCTCTGACGGTTGCAGTTAGGAATCACCAGGGCTACCAAATGCAAAAATATTGATTGCTAAGAACATCAGTGTTCAGTGGAGCCACCACTTTTAAACCCATAGTTGAAACGCATTATCTGTGAGCCCCATGAGACTCACGAGGCCTCTAAACACAACTCTGCATGTGAGCCAGTTGTGGCTCACGCGGC
Organism: Vandiemenella viatica; assembly: GCA_031002005.1. Taxonomy (NCBI): domain Eukaryota; kingdom Metazoa; phylum Arthropoda; class Insecta; order Orthoptera; family Morabidae; genus Vandiemenella; species Vandiemenella viatica. The sequence goes on from JARYHS010008074.1 coordinate 48,680,916, forward strand.
TCACTGCACAATGTATACGTGAACCAAATATGGCTCACGTGGCGTCATAACCCATGCAACTGTGAGCCAACATTGGCTCACGTGGCAGTCAATGTGTTAACTGAGGGAAATAAATAACCACATGCTGTTGTGTGTTATGTTTCTCATTTTAATGTGAAAAATGTTATGAAAGAAAAGCTACGTGGCCTGGCTTGGAAACCCCTCCGCAACCCCTCCCCCCCGTCTCCCTCCTCCCCCCCTCCCCTCCACGTAGCCATCGTAGCCTTGCAGCCAACCCCTCCCCCCTCCTGGACCGAGCCACGTAGTTTGTGAACGCTTCCTTATACACCAATGATGGTGGGTGAGCGGTAACGCTCCGTCTTCGAATTCTTGAGGACGTGGGTTCGAATTTACGTCCAGCCATTCAGATTTCGGTTTTCCATTGATCCCCGAAGTCACTCCAGGATGGACGGTTCATTCAAAATGCACCTTCCCGTTCCTTGTCCCCAATACTTTCCCCCCCTCTAATGACCTTTACGTCGACAAAGCGTAAAGCTAAAATAATAATAATAATAATAAAAATCTTCTGGACTAAAATTTTGAAGACAAGGTCCATGCAACTTTACTTTCTATTCGCTTTCTTGCCAATGCCATATGGCACTAGGTTTGGCAGGCCATGGATGGCGTTGTCTACTTTATTAGCCGTCTTGCGCGGTCTGGTAGCTACTTAGTGGTTAATTTGCCCGACTGGGGAATGGAGGTCCCCAGTTCGAATCCCTGTCTCGGAGGGATTTGCTTTTTTGATGCCAAGGCCGTAGTTCATTCCAAGTTTGTTCCCTCACAACAGACCGTCAATCAAACCTTTTCTTTGGAAGTTTTAAGAAGATTATGCAACAGTGTTCGTTAAATAAAGACCTAATTTGTGGCAGACAGGAGACTGGTTCTTTCACCACAATGCACCTGCACTCACAGCTGTCTCTGTTTGGCAGTTTTTGGGTAAAAATGGCACGGTTCCGCTGCCCCACGCACCTTACTCGCCTGACCTTCTACGTGCCATTTTTTTCTTATTTCCAAGCATGAAAAGGAGCATGAAAGGACACGGATTTGATAACACTGAAGAGGTTAAGAAAAAAAAACGAGGGAGGAGCTATAAGCCATTTCTGAAGATGACTACAGAAAATGTTTCGAACAGTGGAAGCACCGGTGGGACAAATGTATTAGTTGTAATGGAGGGTATTTTGAAGGGGATAAGGTTGATTTGTAAAAAATTTGAAAATATATAGCTTTTAAAAATTATTCCGATTTTTTTGGTACCCATTCGTACTTCCTATTGATTATGGATTTTTGATAATCAGTTTCTTTTTAGCTGGTTAAACACAATAGAACATTAATTTACTATATAGCATTTGTGATTAAATCAGCTTTACCCTACAAATGTACCGAATACCAATTTCTTCTAACCTGAATAACCTCATGTTATTTTACTATAAGTTCTTCCTTAGACCGAAGAAGGAATCGTAGAGATTAACATTAAATCAAAACTATGGAATGTTTCTGTCATTGCTACTATATGAAAAGCAAGCTTTTCCCTATGTAAAAGTTGTGTATAATTAGAACCGCCAATCTCCTGATTTCGAAGATATGCGGGTTGTCGCTGGCCACGATGCTTCTTAGCTTACAACAGATTCTGTTCGCAGGAAAGAAAGAACTCTCCAATCCTTCGCAACAGTTTTAGACCTCCTTGCGCAAATAAAACGTTCCTCTGGTTCGTTAGACTCCCTACGTCTGCTGCAGGGCTCCTTCCGATTTCGGCTGTTTTCGAGAGAGAAGATTGTGCAGATATTGTGCGGATTTGAATCGTACTGAAGCAGAGTGGCTTATCAGTTATGAATTCGTAAAAGCGGATCTCGGTAACGCTCCCAAATAAGATGGTGACGTTTGGCTGTTTCCAATTTTTTTTGTTTATGGTTTTAAGCTTTGTCGAGGTCATTAGGGGCGGGAAAAGACTGGGGCAAGGAACGGGATGGAATTCGGCCATGGCCTTTTGAAGGAAGCATTCCGACATTCGCCGGGAGTGATCTGGGGAAACCATGGAACACCCAAATCTGGATGCCCGAGAAAGAATTCGTACCCACGTCCTCCCTTATGCGATGCCAGAGTATTACCCTTCACTCTCCACACTAAGCCTCTCATTTTAATAAGATCACAATGAGACTTCTTCAATGCGGATATTGGATATAGTATGACACCTCAAGTTTCACATCCAAATGGTATTCGTGACTGTAGAATTTTGTTTATGAAAAAATGAGGATTAAAAAATGTAAAAAAAATCTTCACCCATCTATCTATCAGAATGAAAACTACCCCTTTTGAACTTCTTTGGACGATTGGGATATCGATCAAATTTCCTAAAAAGTTTTGTTATTTTTTTTTCGAAGAGAATGGGGAGAATTTGTCACACGTTTCAAATTATGCGTATAAAATTATTGCATTGCCAAATCAACATCAATCATACCGGACAACCCCCGTAACTATGCTGGTTCTCTGTAAAGTAGTATTAATAGACGGTAACATAATCTGAAAGTAAAAACTATACATTATTTGACTCGCAATTTTCATATCATATTATACCTAATAATCTACCTCTTCGGTGTATTCCAGGCATATGGAACTCTTTTACTTCTTATTTCAGTTAATCAATATTCAAATCCTATCCCTGAACATTTGACAATGATTATAAATAATTTGACATTGTCCTTGTAGTCCTCCTTAAGACTTTCCACCAGGAAGGAAATACGTTTTTTGCCGTCTCTTTTTGCTGAGGCGGATTTCAACGCTCGCTATTCCGGTTATAATTCGTTATCTTTCTCCCTAACATCGGAAATAAACCTAAAATTTCTTTATGATTTCTTCCTTTAAATTAAATCAACAACACTATGGAATCTTTCTACAACACTTCATAAACCGAGCTTGGTGGGTGAACGGTTAGCGTTCTGGCCTCACATTCTAGAGGACACGGTTTCGAATCCCCGTCCGGGCATCCAGATTTGGGTTTTTCCATGCTTTCCCCAAATAACTCCAGGCGAATGCCGGGATGCTTCTTTCAAAGGCCATGGTCGAATTCCTTTACGTTCCTATCCCCAATCCAATTCCCGCCTCTAATGACCCAGACGTCGACGAGGTGTAAAACTCTAAGTAAAAAAACAAAAAAACACTTCATCTAATACTTCACTCTACTAATAAGTTCTACACACAAAAATTGGCATATCACAACTACAATATCAGTAATGTCCTCTTGAGCTGCAGCCGTACATATTTTTCATAACTCAATATCCGATATCTCGCTACCGGTGTCGTTCCCAATTTCATATCCTACAGTTCTCCTCAAACCAGTCAATTCCTTCCATAATTCTTCATTCTTCTCCATTCTTATTATCTAATCTCCATGACCAGCCTTCACATTTTCTCCTTGTTTCAGAGATTCTTAAAAAAATCTTATTAATATTTTATACCACCAGTTTATTATACATAAAATAAATATTTTTAAATTTTTATTTTTTAATATTTCACATAACCAGACGTTCGACTGTTACAACTTGTCTTTTTAATTTACTGTTTAATTGAAGGAAATGGTCAGTATTGGAGAACATTTTCAAGTTTCTAGGAGTCTGTTTTTGAAATAAACCTTCTAACAAAAATTGTCTAAGCTAAACAAATTTGATGGTCAATTACATCTTTATTTTCAGTTGATGAAATGGAAAAATACATCAGTTCTCTACTTTAGAATCTCTAAACATCGATAAACCACACTCTATGATAGAAAAAACTGATTGGCAGTCATTGAGGACTGCCGACAAATGTGAAAACTTTAAACTATCAGTATCATATGCGAAACACATCTTCTTATTGCTACAGATATACTAAATAATAATACAAGGGTAAGAAACGACGTAAAAACGTAACAGTTAAATATTTGCATATTCCGCCATGGGAGAACGTAGCGAGACATCTCGGGATGCGATTGGAGTCTCTGACTGGGATCGGTGAATGCGCGGCCGTCCGCATGAGCAGTAGAGAGCAGAGGCTCTTATCAAAAGCGGCGTCCAAATGATGCGGCAGTCCGTATGAGGACAGGATGGCGTACAGGTGGGGTATGTGTACTGTGAGACACTCCGACGCCTACGCAGGTCCATCAAGAACAAGAGACCGGGGCTGCTCACGGAGGGTGTGGTTCTGCTCCATGATAACGCGCGTCCAGACGTCTCCAGAGTCACACACATGGAACTGGCCAAGTTCAAGTGGGAGACGTTGGACCATCCGCCCTACAGTCCGGTCATGTTGCCCTGCGATTTCCATGTGTTTGGTCCACTGAAGAAACACCTGAAAGGGAAGCGCTTCAACTCGGACGACGTACTCAAGGACGCTGTGAAGGACTGCATCTCGTCATGGCCACAGGAATGCTGGGAACAATGAATCCTGCGGCTTGTTCATCAGTGGGATCGTTGTGCTCAGGCCTATGGAGTATATTTTTTATAAAGTCTACATTTGTACTAGGGATTGCAATCCAGCAAAGCGGGATCCCGCAATCCCGCATCATTAGACAGTCTGGCGGATCCCGCACAAAATTACGCGGCTCCGCAATCCGCAAAATCCGGCGGAAACGCGTGTCAGTCTGCGTGACTCGCTGACCCACTCGGTCTCTGTTGGATATTTTGCACTGTTTGCCTGTACCCTTCCAGTTGGCATTTGACTGATGTGAACAAGCGTTTGTTTTTGTCAACCTTCATCATTCGTAAGTAAATAAATACACTTGTACCTATTCATCAAAACTTACGTTTGTTTCGAGTACACATTTCTGTAATTTGAGTTATGGTGCGTATTTAGTACGATTTTCTAACTATATAATTATCTTTTTAGTGTCGCACGGTTACAGCTTTTTATTCACGGCTTCATTATTCCCATTTTCTGTATTTGCAGATAAAGTAATTGTGACAATTTCCTAATTTGAGGCTGAAAATTTGATTATTCGTTAATATGAAACTAATGTTATCGTAATTTTAACGATCGCGTACCTATTTATTTAACAGCTATCAAAAGGAAATTGTAGGCCTATATCCTTTGACTTATTGTTGTTTTGGCAAGTGCCTCAATGTGTTTCTTTGACGAAAGCCACCTTCTTACATGTGCCGCTCAGACTTTCGATTAATCCCTCTTCTCCTTTTTATTATTTCGAATAAAGGTAAAAAAAGTTATTATGAAATTTTCACGGGTGTATCGACGAATTGTGTTGTAGGAACAACATACTTCGGCGGCTATCTCCGCCGTCTTCCTCACGTGTGTAATACAACCTATGAGGACTTCACTGCAATCATTCGCCGAGAAAGTCTCCTTTCTTACTAAAAAATAATAATTTCCACTCTAAAAACGTCGTTACGCCACATAAGTAAATCTGAAATACTTGACAGTTTACGTGTTGGTGAGTAGTTTCTTTTAATAACATTGAATCAACTGTAATATGAATCAAGGAATCAGGATATATAATAATGAATCACGCAAAATAAGGCCAAGTCTCGTGCTTGTGCAGTGACAAAAAGTTATGAGATCTTGTTCTGAGCCAAGTCTACACTTTACAGAGTATATTCACTTCACTTTGTGAAATGAAATCCTTTTATCGATGTTATGGAACGTTTACTCAGATTTTTTAAAATTAAAAAAAAATAACTTTGGTAACTTGGCCATTAAGCAAACCATATTTTTAAACTTATGTGATGTATTTATTGTAAGGCACATAATATGACCAAATACTCAATATTTTCCTTTTTTATTATTTATTTAAAAGTTGGTTTACATTAAATATCAAACATGTAAAACCTCGAAATACACTTAAGACACGCTAAAAAGTTGTAATGTCATTTTCCCAATCAAAATATTGTTAACTGTTAATTTTTATTATTTAACATTAAAAATTATTTATTACTTTAATTATTACTTAATTTATTAACGTTTTAAGTAACTATGTTTTAAATATATGCGTTGAAAAACTGTTTGTACCAATCCCGCACGGATACCGCGGGATCCCGCGGGATAGAAAACACTGCGGGATTGCAATCCTTAATTTGTACCCACCGTGTCGTTTCGTATCTTTTAATTTGATCACCCCTTGTAATTCCATGTGGTCGTAATGATCTGGTGATACATTGGCTGCACATTCCGCCCCTGTCTTAGCAGCCGTAACGTAACCCGGTTGTGCTACCAGGTACAAGGGACCTATAGTTTAACTTGGAATCCGAACCTCGCGGAAGCATTCTGGCGTACTTCACATTACGCAGCAAGCTGTGCCAGAGTTGAAAGTCGTGTGAAGGGTCTATGAAAATGCCCGCTGAGTATCGAATCCTAGTTAGACACTTTAACCACTGAGCCACCAAACTGCAACAGATATACTATTAACATTTACATGTTGGTGATCCGAAGTCGTAAGATTTTACCCATCTGAAATGCGATCAACGCGCATGTCATACGTGCTATACTTCATAACATGTTGGTGACGGGAATTCGCGAACTCTTAGCTTTATCCTCGTCCAACGGTCGCATAGCAACATGCAAATAAAATGCAATCATGATAATGTATAATATGTAATAGGTTTTTGACATGAATGATGCTCTACATAAAATTAAACAAAACAGTCAACAAGTATAAGTGGTAAGGTGTAAATTACAAACAATAAGTAAATAATAGGTGAATACACAGATGATACGTAAATAATAAGCAAACAATATGTAAATATGTAAAAAAAAACATAAGATATGTAACATTTGAGATACGAAAAAATATTATATTTGTAAAATAAAACAAAATATATAAGAAGGTAAAATTTATAACAAATTAGTTATAAACTATGTGTAAATAGTAGGTAAATATATTAAATATGTAACATGTCAATAATTGTAATATGCAAAACGATGTTATGAGGGCTGGTGTAATGGTCCTGCGACCAAAAACCAAATAAAGAAATAATAATTAAAAAAAAAACCGTCGCATAACGCACCTATAGAAGTTTTCACTTAAAAAAAAAAAAAGTCACCTTCATCGGATGGGAATTGCCTAACACAAAATTCAACAGGCGGATACGGACAGACAAGGGATCGACGATAGGCCTCTGGTACGGAACTCTAAAAATGAAGCTTCAAAACCAAGTTTTACGACAGTGTATAGATGACCGAGAACGCTAAAGCTTAACTTTGTTCGAATTTAACCGATTCGATCCGTTTGATTAAAGAAATTTTCACTATCAGTATTCGGGCTGCAGTGCAAGAAATATAATGCAGCACAATTCCTAATTGAAGCCATCCAACTGGAGATAATATACAGCTCTTGTGATGTCACTAAGCGTTGCTACACCATTATGTTTTTCGGCAAGAGGATTCCGTAAATGCTGGATCAAATGGTGTCAACGTATTCCTTTATTCATCTTCGTATACAGTTCCGTACTCTGAACATACACTCGTAACCCATATGTACAAATCTAAAGTAACACTAAAATTCGGAGAAAATGATTTTGCTGTATCTGTGAGTAAGAAAGAAAGTGATACCTGCCAGAATTACTTTAACACGGCTCTCAGTACAGGCTGCTACGAATCAGCCTGCTGCTATGCAACCGTCCGAACATCTGAGCTGCTTTTGCGGTGGTATCGTTCTGAAGCGGAGCCCGCATTTCAACGGAAGCCTCTTCCCATTCCGTGCCTCTCTGGCTTGACACGAGGTTAGTTGTTCGAGGCTTGGTGATATAACTATTTCTCAGGGCCCAGCAGTGTACAATAATTGGCAGTAAATAATTCCTGATCACGTGATTGTATGTTAATCACTTTGGTTAACTCCCGAACTTTTCCGCTGTGCATTATACAAACCTTATAGATCCAAAGAAGTTGGTGTAATACCTCTGCATACAGCACTAGCAAACTTGCTACTGGAATATTCAACCAACTTGACTCCGATGTATAACAGGTAGTAAATAGCGAACCGCAATCCTTTATTTGAACAAATTTCTATAAGGTTAGCGTCTCTATCTCGCATTAATACCTGCTAGCTGTTAAGGAAAACATGCGCCTATTCTGAGGATCTAGAAGTAATTATTGTCTAGTACCTCGCACAGTGCCCTTCATCTGGTCTCTGCTCATTGCCAATCTCGTGTTATACTCATTTGCATACGACTTCTTCAAAGATAAAACCTACCCACACTAATGAGACTTGAAACCTGTAACATTAAGTGTACAGAAACTAAAAGAGAAGATGGCCAGAGGAAGACTATAGGACGGGATAGGTAGGGAGCAGATAGGAGTGTGCATCACAGGGAGCAAACTGGAATGTAGATGAATAGGAGGAATGGCGGAAGAGTGAGAGAAACTGAAGAAAACGGTAAACACTGTCTAGGATGATGAATGGACCTGTCTGGATATACAAACTAGGTAACTGCAGCTAGTCATCAGTTACTCTTGTTTGGTATCCCTGCTACCAGTTAGAACATTGATTGTAACATGCCGAAACCCTCTTTGAGCATTAACTAGAAACCATCGCATCTTCTCCCACAATATCAATTTTCAACACGGAGTCATTTATGGTGCGTAGCGACATTAAGTAAAAATTGAATTCTGAACTATCGAAAACAGACATATTCAGAAATGATTCAGCCAATTCCACCTTTCTGTCGTAAATAAAAATACAGACATCATTTACCGCATTTATTGACTCAATTTCTCCCGAGGAGTTTTTTACACGGCAAATCAAGTTCCCATACATTAATCATTTCATAAAACAAGTCAAGAATTTATTGAGATTGATCTTTAGTGCAGCACCCTATTTACAATACTGAGGCAAATAAAGGAAGTGGAGTGTTGGTGATAAAACAAATTTCTGAAGTTATTGTCTAATTTTGCAAAAAGGAAACACAATTTTGACATAAGAATTAAAAAAAAAAATCCAGGTGTTACTTTCTGCACACGCCTCGTATTTAGTTTCGTTGTAAGCAAGTTCCGTTTGGTAATGAAATTGTACACACATGCAGAACAAATTTTTATTACACAAAATTCAACAACTCTTAAACTACTTTTCCACATTACTGCCGAAATTTTGCAGGCATTTGTCATAGCGTGGCACCAAGTTTTGTATACCTTCTTCATAGAAATCTGCCGCCTGTGTCTTCAACCAGTTGGAAACGGTTTCTTTCAGCTCGTCGTCATTGGTGAAGTGATGACCGCCAAGGAAAGACTTGAGATGTAAGAACATCAATCGCGTGAACCAGTTCTTCTGTAACCAAAGGTGGACGCCCCCTTCGTTCTTCATCGTGCACATCACTCCGCCCGCCATTGAACTGTCGGACCCATCTTCTCACCATCGAATCACTCATCGCATTTGGTCCGTAAACATCGCAAATTTGCCGATAAATTTCACTTGGTTTCACTTTCCTCGCATTCAGAAACCGAATCACAGACCTGATTTCACAGGCGGCGGGATTTTCAATCAACGCCGACATTTCAAACAAGCACAACAAAGCGTACGTAACTGACAGCGATCTCCAAATGGCGCACGTTCTTCCCCTTGATACACATCATCTACAGCACATGTGCGGAACTGCAATCGCAGCGCTGCAGCGGAGATAAATTGAAACGGAACTTACTTTCTGGACGCGCCTCGTAAAAACAAATATTAGGAGAAGGTTTACAATTTATTTTACTTACGAAATAGGGAAGCGATCCGTAGGATAAAGGTAATACGTTCTGGGTCGAATTGGAACACTGCGACACTCCAAAATATCTATTACGGACCCTTGACAAATATCTTACATTCAGGAAATACTGCATGAATTCCAAACTGTATGAAACAGAAGTCAAGAAATAAGTTTCATACTATCAAAAATATTATTGTTGTTTCAGAGATGCCTTCGCAGGCTTTTACCTTGTATGACATAGAAAAGAAGCATCAACAATACAGTTTTTTTGTTTTTTTTTGCGTCTGATCCAAAGCATTATTTTCGGCGTAAAAGAAACGTGTAAGAAGGGGGATATTAGGACTATATACTAAATTTCTTTTACTTTACAGCTTTAATCTCTGCGAGTTATAATCATAAGGACAGAATGTTTTGCACCATTTGAGGTATTTGTTTAATACTTAGGCTATCTTTTTTTAGACATAAATTACATCTGCGACGGTGTGGTTCGGAGGAAACATGGCGCAGTGACGTTTAATCTGACTGCTTGGCCAGTGAGGCTCTGATCTGTGCGATCAACCAGAGCCCGAGCGCTTTGCCGGCCTAGAAATTCATGTTTGGTCACGCGCGGACAAACAGTTGCCCAGAATGCATCACATTATATTTAACCCGGCGGACAAACACCAGCGCGGGGGCAAATAGCGCCGGCAAATCTAATATCGGACTCCAAGCAGAAGATCCCCACCAGATGGCTTCTACCAGAGATTTCACAGTAGAGGGAAATCGGAAAGACAAGAGCCTTCTCATTTCAACCGCTCTTCAGCAATAAATTCTAGCGCGAAAACAATAAAGGTGTACTACGAGAAATTCAGTTATCAGATCATAAAACAGTAAATTTCTCATTCAGTGTGATTATATTATATACAGTATTCCTCTCCAGTAATAAAATCAGATTGCAAAATTGTAACAATTGCTAAATAATGGAAATTTGAATTGTAGATGTATACATGTTTAGACGAATGTTATATTATAAGCACTCTGAGGCGACGAAGTGTATGCATTTTGTATGTAAAAATTACCGTGAACAGTAATCGTATGGAGAGCGTTGTACTGTAACGTATCTCCGAGACAATAGAGATGTATTGGAAAGTGTACTGGCATGCCCCTATAGGTACCTTTATCTTAAAACTGTAAAAAAATTGTGTGTCTTATGATGTCCTTACACACTGATCTGCCAGAACATTATGACTACCTACTTACTATCGACATCAACCAGTCCAGGCGATAGCAGTGCCACCCGACGAAGAATGACTGCTAGTTGAACACAAGCATGGTGAATGTAGTATCAGTGAGCGTGCTATCCGTGTTTAGAATGGGGAAGGCGCGCGATGTATCCAATTTTGACCGAGGGCAGATTGTGATGGCCCGGAGGCTCGGCACGAGCATTTTGGAAACTGCACGACTTGTCGGGTGTTCGAGGAGTGCTGTGGTGAGTGTCTTCAACAAGTGGTAAAACGACGTCAAAATGTCGAGGGGTTTGGCGGCCATACCCATTATAGATTCGCACGTTGTAGGCTGGGAAGACTAGTAAAACAGGACAGGCGGCGAACTGTTTCGAAACTAACATCAGACTTTAATGCTGGGCAGAGTACAAGTGTGTCTGAACACAATGCACCGAACACTCCTAACGATGGGCCTCCGCAGCCGACCACCCTTTCATGTGTCATTGTTAACACCATGACACCGGTAACTACGACTTAAATGGGCACGTGACGTATCGCCACTGGACGTTGGTGCAGTGGCAGAGCTTTGCATGGTCTCATGAATCGCGTTGCCTTCATCATGCCGATGGGAGGGTGCGAATCCGTCGTTTTCCAGGGGAACAATTTCTTGACACCTCTACTCCTGGACGAAGACAAGCAATTATGCTCTGGGGAACATTCACGTGAGCATCCATGGGTCCAGTGGAGCTCGTGCAAGGTATCATGACAGGCACCATGAAGGGTACCATGACGCCCAATAAGTATAGTACACTGGCTGCATACCACGTACACCCTTTTATGACGACCATGTTTCCCAACGCCTGTGCCATTTTTCAACAAGATATTGAGCCAAGTCACAAGGCGAGGAGTGTGATGGAGTGGTTCGAGGAACACAGTGGCGAGATGCAATTGGTGTGCTGGCCCCTCAATTCGCCAGATCATCTTATATGTGATTGAACGTGGCGTCAGAGGTCATCGCCCTCTTCCAGGAATTTACGGGAATTAGGTGACTTATGTTTACAGATGTGGTGCCAACTCCCTCCAGCGACCTACCAAGGCCTCATTGCTTCCATGCCAAGACGCGTCGCCGCTGTTATCCGTGCCAAAGGCGGACATACCGGCTATTAGGTAGGTGGTATAAATGTTCTGGCTGGTCAGTGTATTTGTTATGGTTGCAACAAGATAATTAACTGTCTACAGTTTCCCACTGTATATTATCTCTGTAGCCAACATACAGTACCCCGAGAAATTATCGTGTATAATGATAATGGGGACCGGCTGATATAGGATGAAATCATCAACGCTGTGTGGAACGTGAAAGTTATGTTCACTTTGGGCAGGAAAAAAGTTGTAGAACATAGCATACAAAGCCCGACATAATTTACGTTTGGAAAAACAAGGACGTTAGCAACAGTCACTGATTTTTGTGACAGCATACTCTTGGAAACCACAGAGATTAGCGCAAACACATCGAGTTTTTTGTTCTTATGTTCTTACCTGGCATTCGCGGTTTCATATCCCCATCCTGCCATCCAAATTTTAGTCCTTTGTGGATTCCTGATGTCACTTCCACCAGAAATAGAATTTTGCAAGTCTTGCTACCTGGTATTTTTTTGGTTTTGGGGGGGGGGAGATGGAAATGGTCCATGTGCATACCGTAATATGGCTGCATGACACGTTCTTTACCTAGCCAAAATCTTTCTGGTGGGAAAACTACCACAACGACAATCATATTTTTTTTATACGTTTTGTGATCGCCATCGGTGAGGAAATATTCAACCATTTTAGGGGAAACATGGTAGACTATTTTCTTCTACTTGCTTTGGATCCACTGAGAGAATGTTAGATTATGACAGTTTGATCCTATATCCATCGGCCCAAGTGCGTTTCGTTTATATTATGTCAACATAAAAAAAAACACAAAGTTAGAGGGGTCATGAACGGACTGGAATGAAATCTGACACAGTTTAAGAACGAGGGGTCCTTCCTCTCGGTTAAATCGATTTCTGAGAACCAAATAATTCCGAAATGAGGAATACAGGACTAGATATTGAATTCCGAAACCCAGGTACGAACGTTATCTATCTCATATAAGGCTGACGCTGAGCACACATCAATCAAAAATCAGATCAAATTCCATTAATTACTTTCTATTGTGGTTCCTGGTTGCGTGTTTGGTGGTCGTGATCAATCCGCATCGCTTTTTATCCTCTTCCCGTCCTGCAGGTGTAATAAATCTCCTGTATACACCGGGGGCTTTGTTTCGGATTCTCCGCGGTGAAGTTGCCTGCCGGGAGAAAACTTCCGCAATTACCTAACGCGCCACCCAACTGGTCACATACATTTTCAGTTTCTGAAGAGCTGCGATACAAATCTCAGGTGGAATAGAGACAGGATCTATTACTGCTGACTGGCGTTTCAAATTGTACCTGGCAATACACTTTCATCTTACGGACAAACAGATTTCAAATTTGGTTCGCAGATAAGTCTGTCATACTTGTAGTACATGATACGTAGACTCATCACAATTCAAGCATGTTTTTAGATTGCTATGCTGTAATGTAATGGTACAAAATGCTTCCTCTTCGCATCACATAATCGAAGAAATAGTAATTATGATGAACTAGACGTCAAGCATCTAATGGTTTGTTTGTAGCCTGTTGTGTTTTTCTCTATCCGCCATATCGATGACGATGTCGAGGTAATTAGATGCGAGAAAGGACTGGAGGCAAGTGTAACAGCCCTAATACCTGTATTTTGAATAGTATTGGACTGTGTGAAATATTTGTAGTGAGCCAAAGTTTGCTTGAAAGTGATTTGATATGTTTATTTTGTAAATTCTTGTAAATAAGTGTATATAGACTTTGTTTTAGGGAAGAAAATTATTTAAAGATCATTTAATATGTTTAAGAACCGAATGGTGCAAGAGAATTTATTAAAAGTTTGTAATTCCATGTATTACTGTAATTTACGATGTCTACAGGACAATTTTCCACCATTTGAAAGGATTTCTGTAAATAATTTTGTATTTAAGTATCTCTAATTACCATTTCTAATCATTTTGTAATGTTATTAATTAATTTTGTATCAATTCCGATTGTTTTTAATATGTTTGATTGTTTGAGTGATTATTAATGATCGAGAAATATCGGGCGGATGCCTTTGAAGAATTCTCGTAGTTTCGATAGACTCTATATAAACAGATCGCCTGGACAGAGAGTTTAGTTGGCATTAAGTATTAATTCAGTGTTACAGAGACATTCATGCAAGTTTTCATTCAGTAAGTCAGTATTGCATCTTTGGATTGTAACAACTATGCTTGTGAATGTCGCAGACTTGTTTTGATTTGTTCAAAATAAACGAACATCTTCACATAACCTTGTTTTTTGGTGGACTTTTAATTAATGCAGTAAATTAACCCACCAAAGAACCTTAACATGGCGACCGTTGACATGACGAGAAGTTCTTAAACATCTGTGGGATGTTTATCTTCTAAAAAGAATCTGCAGAAAATTGCGAGGAAATTTCGACCGGCGACGACACGGATTTGACGGCCTAAGGCGGAGATTTTTCATCGGCAATCGGCTGTAATCTTCCGACGTCGAGTGGAGAAGTTCTTAAACATCTGTGGGATGTTTATCTTCTAAAAAGAATCTGCAGAAAATTGCGAGGAAATTTCGACCGGCGACGACACGGATTTGACGGCCTAAGGCGGAGATTTTTCATCGGCAATCGGCTGTAATCTTCCGACGTCGAGTGGATTTCCTTCGGCCTCAAAATCGTCTTCCTACAGTGAATTGTGAAAAGTGTGGTTAAGTGTTTGAAGTCAGTGTGGTGTTTAATGGTTAAATAAGTGCTTCTAAGTGAAATTTAATGTGATGCAAAAGTGAGGAATAACTGTAAGTACGGCATTGAATATTCAAGTGATTTATTTTGCATGTTATAGTGTGACAGATTGGAAAGATTTTAATTTTACTTAATTTTGTTTTTTATATTGATTTTGCTAATTACTAGAAATGGCTGATAATCAGAACCTGCAAGCAATTCTAGAGTCTTTTGTAGCCAGATTCGATAGCAAATTTTCTGAAATTAAGTCTCAGTTTTCCGAAATTGATGACAAATTTGATAATAAATTTTCCAAATTGGATAACAAATTTTCTGAATTTAAAAATGAGTTAAATCTTGATAGCAAAGTTTCTGAAATTAATTCTCAGTTTGCAGAAATCAATGGTAAATTCGATAATAAATTTTCTGAATTTAGGAGTGAGTTAAGGAATGATAATGACAGAAAATTTGCTGAAATCAATGACAAGTTTTCTCAACTGCAACAAAGCAATGATAAAACATTCTCTTATTTGACTAAATGTTTTGATGTTAAAATCACAGAGCAATTTCAGGGTTTTAGCTCTCAATTCAAAGAGGATATTAACAATTTAGATTCTAAATTGGGGAAGGTAGTAACAGAATGTAAGGAAAAATTTGAAAAGGTTACAGAAATTTGTGAACAGAATAAGACTGAATGTGTAAATTTGATTTATAAAGAAGTCAGTGAAAATTGTGATAAGATGAAGGAGGAATATGTTGCTTTGTTCCAAGCTAATGATGTTAAGGTTAATGAGTTGAGACAAGAGGTGGGATTAAATATTAATACATTGGTGCAGCAACAGGAACAGTTAGCGCATGGATTAGAAAGAAATGTAAATCAGTTGGAAAAATGGGTTACTGGGCTACAGGTTCAGTTAAGTCAGATTCCCTTAGCAGGTAATCCAGTTATCAGTGCTGATATTAAGGAAGAATTTGAATTTTATGATGACAGTGGAAGACTTCACCCTATTGAGTTTATAGATAATTTTGAAAGATCAGACTATTTTAATTTGTTACCCGACAATAAGAAAATTGCACTTGTGGGTAAACATCTAAAGTCTTATGCTAGGATATGGGGTGATAGACAAGCTAGGGAAGTGACTGACTACAAGCTGTTTAAAGAAAACTTTTTGAAACATTTTTGGTCGACAAGCAGGCAAATTCAAGAAAAGAGGGAGTTAATGACTGGTAGACCCTATAAACCTGGTAGGGAAACTCAACATGATTTTTTTCATAAAGGTTGGATCCGTTGTAAGTACTTAGACCATCCTTATGGAGAGGAAGAATTCATTGATTTGATAGGAGCTAGGCTACCTCAGCAAACAAGAAATTTAATTGCCACTTTGGATGTAGTAAATGTGGATAGAGTTTCTGAATTGTTGAGACGCTTGGATGCCCAGGAGTCATTCAATGAACAACATTACCACCATCAACACCATAGGAGGGGCAGCAGGAGTCCCCCTAGAAGGGGTAATGGGTCAAGGGATGGTAGATCGAGGGGACGGGATCGTAATAATTATGCAAGAAGGAATGATAATGGGGAAGTGAGAGAACAGAACCCTCAATCTGAAAGGGAAAGGCAGCATGGGGGGCAGGCAAACTAAAGACCACCCCTGTTATGGGCCCCGCAGTGGTGGACAAGGAGGTGGGTCCAGGTACCAACTGCTATAGCGTTAATTCCATTTTTATGAATAATCCCCGAGAAGATTTATTGGAAGAGGTGGGGGTAGCAGCAAGTGAATTTCAGAATAAGGTTATGATAGATGTAATTAATGATGTTGATGATGTAAAGGTTGGTAATAAGATAAAGCGGGAAGGGGACCACCATAGTACCTTATCATTAGAATCAGTGTGCGAAAGTAATAATTTTCATGTAGAAGATTTTCGAAATGGTCACTGCCTAATTACAAAAAGGGGTGCAGAATTTATAGTGCATACTACAGTGTGGCTATCAGAAACTTGTAAGGTCCAGAATGGCATAGTTGGGACTATGTGTGCTAGGATAGGTGGTAATGAAGTTTGTAGAAGTGCTGAAATCGAGGAGTTTCTCAAATATCTTGAAGATGAAGGTGATACAGTGGTGTGGATAGGAGACCCAGATGAGGAGGAGAATTGTAAGTCAAAGTATTTGTCTTCTGAAGAGAGAGTGGTTGAAAAGCCTTATGTACCAATCCCTAAGTTGGAAAAATGTCCTAATTTTGACCTAGCTGATACATTATTTAGCTCTGTATTTGGTGTAGATAATGATAATGAAGAAATGGGTGGGAGTAAGGATTTATCTGAACCAGTTTCTAATTTGGAAAATTGTACAGAATGTGACTTAGATGACACTATGTTTTGTACTCTCTTTGATGTGGAAGCTGATAGTGAAGTAGTAGTTGCTGAGAAAAATAATTATTTGGTGGATGAAGTCAGTAAGCCAGATGTAAAAACAGTTTTAGGAACTGATTCAGATAAGTTGGTAAGTTTAAGTAGTAATGATGGACTAAACTGTAGTGGTGAGAATAATAAATTTGTATTACCAGTTGAGTCAACAGCATTGCTTTTAAGTGACAATCAATTTGCTAAAACAGAACCATTGTATGTCTCCGCTGTTGCGTGGTTGTACCAAAGTTTGTTGTCTGAGATGATTGGAAGTTTGTTTTTCTGTCTGTATATAATGAAGCTTTGTGAAAATAGAAATGTAATATTAAATGTGTATACAAAAGTTGAAGAAAACTGGAAGGTTAGGAAAAAGTAACTTACATGGTTCTGGGTTTCCAGGGAAATCCTGAAACCCACTTATGAGAATTAATTGAAATGCATGGTTTGGGAGGGGTCAATAGCCTGTAAATGTCTAATTTGTAAATAAGTATGTCAATTGATGCATGTAAATAGTTTGTGTGAGTACTTAAGCTCAGATGCAGATGTTAGCATTTCAATGTATAATTTGTGACGGTTTTGTGTAGAGACTTTTGGTATGTTCATGATGTTGTGACTTTCTACATTTCGGTGACAAATTATCAGCTGTAAAATGTAAACAGACTGGTGTAATTAACAAGCAGACATCAAGTGTGTAATTTGGAGTGAAAATAATTGTAACTTAAGGTGATGGCATTGAACGTTTGTTGTGTAAAAACAGTAAATGATAAAATTATTGGACCTGAGAAAAGACAATTATTGTAAACAAAGTCAGTTTCATGGACTATGTGCAGATGTTGTATGAAGAATTGTATTTGTTCATTGTAAAAGTCATTATGGTTGATTGATTGTAATCTGTTCGTGTCTGCATTATGTGTACATTCAACCTGCTTAGATTCGTGACGGATTCAATCAATTTTATCTGTGTAAAATTAAGTGAATCCTGGGGAGGGGTTGTAACAGCCCTAATACCTGTATTTTGAATAGTATTGGACTGTGTGAAATATTTGTAGTGAGCCAAAGTTTGCTTGAAAGTGATTTGATATGTTTATTTTGTAAATTCTTGTAAATAAGTGTATATAGACTTTGTTTTAGGGAAGAAAATTATTTAAAGATCATTTAATATGTTTAAGAACCGAATGGTGCAAGAGAATTTATTAAAAGTTTGTAATTCCATGTATTACTGTAATTTACGATGTCTACAGGACAATTTTCCACCATTTGAAAGGATTTCTGTAAATAATTTTGTATTTAAGTATCTCTAATTACCATTTCTAATCATTTTGTAATGTTATTAATTAATTTTGTATCAATTCCGATTGTTTTTAATATGTTTGATTGTTTGAGTGATTGTTAATGATCGAGAAATATCGGGCGGATGCCTTTGGAGAATTCTCGTAGTTTCGATAGACTCTATATAAACAGATCGCCTGGACAGAGAGTTTAGTTGGCATTAAGTATTAATTCAGTGTTACAGAGACATTCATGCAAGTTTTCATTCAGTAAGTCAGTATTGCATCTTTGGATTGTAACAACTATGCTTGTGAATGTCGCAGACTTGTTTTGATTTGTTCAAAATAAACGAACATCTTCACATAACCTTGTTTTTTTGGTGGACTTTTAATTAATGCAGTAAATTAACCCACCAAAGAACCTTAACACAAGGAAAGGGAATGAAATTGAAAGTGACCTTTTGAAGGGACCATCCCGGCACTCGCCTAAAGTAATTTCGGAAAACCATAGAAAAACAAAATCTGGTTGGCTGGACTGGTGGTCGAACCTCGCCAGACGATTACCCATCATACCACAGGGAGCTATGATATTTTCTATCAACTTTTCTTCGATAGCAATCAGATCTTCCTGTATATTGTTATTCAAGCAATTTTCTAACAACTTTATTACATTTTTGCACTATTACACAAAATTTCTTATCTCCGCGCGTGATATTATTGAAAGCAGTGAGGTTTTTTTTTTTTTAATATGAGCATTTTTACTGTATTCCAGTGTTTCTACTTGAACTTTTTACCATGTCACTTTTAAATTGTCACAGTTATTTGAAATTTACTACTATCAATCTTGAAATAATTTTGTATTGTTCGCTGTAGTGTATTTCATATGAAATAATATTATATTCCCTCAATTCACATGTCATACGTGCGTAGTTTTGGCTCTAAGAAAACTCGGTCAGCTCTGAAACGCCGTTTTCCTTACCCGACTAAAGCCACGTTCCCACGATCCCTTGTAACGGAGGCGAGACGGGACGGGACCTCATTAGCCGAAGTGTAGGGACGAGCGCGCGCCGCAGGATAGCCCTCGCTTACCTCGCCGCCACCTCCCCACCACGTTGCCTAGTGTCGTTTGGCACAGAGCACTTTACAGCAACAGAAGGGGTGCGCACCGCTGCTGCAAACCCATGACAACAGCGGTCCACAACACACGCCTGTGATGTTTACCGACACAGAGTGGGTAGTTGCGTCTCATCTCCGCTAGCAGAGGCGGCCCTTTTCCCATGGCGTGTTATTGAGTATTCCTCCCGCCCCGTCCCGTCCCGTCCCGTCTCGCCTCCGTTACAAGAGATCGTGGGAACGCGGCTTAACAGAGTTCAATCCTTGCGTTGTCCAAGGGAGAGGGGGACAGCGGGCCAGACTTTCCCCACTCCAGGTGAATCTTCAGCAATGCAGACGAAGCTAACGCACTAGCAGATCATTTTGAAAAACAATTCAGGCCATCTCAAGACGATGGAGAATCGCTCTCAACACGGCAACTCTAGCCATTATACTGACCAAGCGCCTGGGGAAGCGCGATCGTTGGCGGAACCGCACTATGAACTTACACCTCAATGGCGAAGATATCGAGATGTCTGCCACTGTTAAATACCTTCATTGTTACTATAGATTCCCGACTAACATTGAAGCAACACATTGAGGGCACACGAAGAAAAGTCGCAGCTGCCGTGGTGCCATTTATTCATTGGCAGAGTACTACGGAGTTTTTGTCCTGCGACATTTACTCTAAGAACAGTTGAGTTGTCATAGCTTCACGTTTGGTGTATCTTTTTGGTTGGCATTTGTCTTGTTTTAAACCTTGATGTTACGGTATGTCTTCTTTATCTTGATTATTCATGAGCGTTTGACAGCTACAATGTAGCTGTCGAGGCTGGATCTTGTGTTGACAGATGGTGGACGAGTTTCGTTAGTAGGATAATTAGTTTCTCAAGCTTGTCTTCCCGACAGTCGACGACTTGTTGAGCACAGGTGTGAGCGCAGCAGCAGGTGCCAAGTTCGCTACTTGAAGTCTTCGGTTTGTCATGATTTTGTGTCGGGCGCTCCTTCTTGTTGGCCACGGTCTTCGGTCGAGTGGACGGCGAGGTAGCGCTGTTGTGCTGAAGATTCGTTGCAGACTGCGTAGGCAGCCCACTTCGGGGATGTGTTAGCTTCTTACGACGTTCCTGCTTCCACGAACTGCATCCACGGTAAGAAGCAGCGTGTTTAGCCCCACAGTTACAGCAGATGGCTTCCTCGCGACGCTGATTACAGTCAGCAAGGTGGTGACAGCCTCCACAGCGGACACACCTAACTTGATTGGAGCAGTCGCTGGCATAGTGCCAAAAACTTTGGCAGCTAGGCTCCACGAACTGTACCCAATTCTCAACCGAGACATTTCATTGGCAGCCAATACCGGAGTCAGTATTTACTGCAGCCTGCTTCGGCCGATAATTGATTATGCGTGCCCGGTGTGGGGATACGCATCAAATCTACGCTGGGCCGACTGCAGACAATGTAATAAGGTAGGGTTCCGAACACGGCTTCAGCGTCCGACGCCAACCGCAGGTAGCAAACAAAAACTGCATACCTGCTGTCGCCTGGGGTCGGGGGTGTTCGGAACTCCTCGACAGGTCAGCCGTGCAGTCCGCTCTTAACCGTACCTTAATAGCTCCGCGAGGCAACAAGTCCGATATTTCTGCTGCGATAATTGAAGTTATGTTGGAAGAGGAAGATGGTGATGATGTTTTGCTATTGAATAACACCAACAAAAGAAGAAAGGTCGTAATGCCTTTGTACAAAAAAGAGAAGAAGGGACTTATTCAGTAGTAATAAAAAAACATATTTTGAGTGACGAAGTAATATTCAGGAGCTATTTTCGTTTAAATAAGAGACTTTAATTTTGTACTCAGTTTTATTTGTGACGAAATTAAACCACAATGTTTAAGAGCTGCTGAAAGTGCAGAAGAAAAATTATTCTTAACTTAAGGGAAGTCTACAAATTTGTAAATTTATTATTTTCTTTAGTCTTCTGGATAGTCACATCTGTCGGTTTTGGAGAAGCAAGTCCAACAACAGAGTCACCTGACATATATTGCATTGTTCCATTTGTAAAAAGTACTTCGTCATGTCGTGCTGATTTGCTAGGACCTGGCGTGTCGAGTACATTTTCTGATGGTGAGGAGCTTGGCGTTGAAGGAGCGCTACTATCTCTTGAACTTTGATTAGGATGAGACCTTGCTTCCATTATTTCATAATCGGAAATCATTACGCCGATATTTTTTTTTTTTTTTTTGCTTCTGACTTACAGACCGGTGGCAAACTTCTGCAATATGACTAAAAAATAATTCAACATCATCATTCTTCTTTTTAATAAATATATATATATATATATATATTTGCTGTCGTCAGTCCTTAGACTGGTTTAATGCAATCCTCCATCCCTTCCTATCCTGTGCTAACCTCTTCATTTCTACATACCACTTACAACCCACGTTCCCAATTATCTGCTTCATATATTCTAATCTCTGTCTTCTTGTACAGTTCTTACCTTCGACTGTTCCCTCCACTAAGAAATTAACCAATCCAGCATGTCTCAAAATATGACCTACCAACCTGTCTCTTCTTCCTGTGAGCTTCTTCCATAAACTTCTTTTCTCACCCATCATTTCCAAAACTCGTTCATTTCTTACATTGTCTGTCCACCTAATTTTCAGCATTCTTCTGTACCAGCACATTTCAAATGCTTCAAGTTTCTTTATTTCCGGTATCCATGTTTCGCCACCATAAAGTGCTGTGCTCCACACAAAGAGTTTTAAAAAGTTCTTTCTAATTCCCACATCAATATTTGAATCTAAAATGTTTCTCTTTTTCATGAAGGATCTCTTTGCTAGTGCTATTCTGCTATTAACATCATTCCTGCTTCGGCCATCGGTTGTAATTTTGCTCCAGAAGTAACAGAACTCACTCACTTCTCCTATTGCATCCGATCCTATTTTTATATTTAATCCGTTAGTATTTGTATCATGTCTGCTACATTTCATCACTTTTGTCTTTGATTTATATTCAGTCCAAAACCTTCCTTCAGTATTTTGTTCATGCCATTAAATAAATTCTCAATATCCTCAGCCCTCTCTGCTAACAAGACAATGTCATCAGCAAATCGTAGTATACTGATTTTTTCTCCCTGAAAAGTTATGCCACATGGAAATTTTTCTTTGACTTTCTTCATTGCTTCTTTTACATACAAATTGAATATTAAGGGAGATAGACTACAAACTTGTTTCACACACTTTTTAACAGATGCATGTCTCTAGTGATTCTCCACTTTTATTACAGCCACTTGATTCTTATATAGTTTATAGAGTATTCTTCTATCTCGATACTTTAGACTTGACTTCTTTAAAATTTTGAACATCTTGTCCCACCTAACATTATCAAAAGCTTTTTCTAAATCAACAAATGCCATAAAAGTATCTTTGTTTTTCTTGATCCACCCTTCAAGTATTAATCTTAAAGACAGTATTGCTTCCCTTGTACCGCGATTTTTTCTAAACCCAAACTGATCTTCAGCTACTATCTCTTCTACTACCCTTTCCATCATTCTGTATCTGAACAGTAATTTTGAAGCATGTGATGTTAGACTAATGGTGCGATAATTCTCACATTTGTCGGCTTGTGGTTTCTTTTGAAGTGTGAAGATGATATTTTTATTAAAATCAGTTGAAATTTCTCCTGTTCCTTAACTTTTTGATATCAGCTTGAATAATCTTTCGATTCCTTCCTCTCCTAGGGATTTAAGAAGTTCTGCAGGGATCCCATCAATTCCAACTGCCTTATTTGCTTTCAAGTCATTCAGAGCACTACTAAATTCTGTCCTCAAAACAGGATCTCCTAAGTCATCAATGTCGACATCACCTTCCTTTTCCATTACACTATTGTTCAAGTCGTCCCCATCATGCAGTTTCTCAATGTATTCATTCCATCGGTTAGCTCTATCCTCTGAGCTTAAAAGAGGTTTCCCATCAGCAGTTTTAATGTTCATACCTCGTTTCTTCATTTCTCCAAAATTCTGTTTGATCTTTCTATATGCAACATCTACTTTATCTACAACGATTTACTTTTCTACTTCTTCACACTTCTCTTGTAGCCATTTTCTTTTGCTATTTTGCATTTCCTATTTATTTGATTTCTAAATTGCCTGTACTGCTCTCTTCCTGCTTTATCCTGAGCATTTTTGTACGTTCTCCCCTGATCCATCAGCTGCAAAATTTCTTCTGTGATCCAAGGTTTTCGAGCAGCTTGTTCACTAAAGCCTAATGTTTCTTTGCCAGCTTTCATTATTTCGGTCTTTAATGCATTCCATTCGTCCTCGGTTGAGCTCCTTTCACAGTTAATTCTTAGACCTAAGTCTACCATTTCTGCAAATTTTTCTCTTGTGCTAGATTGTTTCAGTCTATTCACTGCCAGTCTGTTCTGCTTATTTTGCTTCCTTATTAGCTTGAATTTCAGCCTGCACTTCATTGCTATCAAATTATGACCAGAGTCTATGTCTTCTCCTGGGTACGCGTTACAGTCTAGAACTTGATTCCTGAATCTCTTTTTGACCATAATATAATCTAGCTGATATCTGCCTGTATCCCCAGGACGTTTCCAGGCGTATATTCTTCTTGCATGGTTCTTAAGCACTGTGTTTGCCACTGCTAGCTTATATCTTTCACAAAATTCTAGCAACCTGCTTCGTCGCTCATTTCTTTCTGCAAGACCAAAACTTCCTACAGTATTCCCCTCATTTCCTTCTCCCACTATTGCATTCCAATCACCCATGATTATTAGATTTTCCTCCCATTTCACATATTGGATTAATTCTTCAATTTCAGTGTATATTTTTTCTATTTCTTCGTCATCTTCCTGTGACGTTGGCATATGTACTTGTACTAATGTGGTTGAGACGGGCTTAGTTTCTAACCTCATCAAAATAATCCTGTCACTAAACTGTTCATAATAACTCACCCGTTTCCCTACTTTCTTGTTCATTACAAATCGTACACCAGTGACTCCATTGACAGCTTGTGACCGAGAGGGGCGGTGTAACGGTTAGCGTTCTCGCCTCGCATTCGGGAGGACGGCGGTTCGAATCCCCGTCCGGGCATCCAGATTTGGGTTTTCCATGGTTTCCCCAAATCACTCCAGGGAAATGCCGGGATGCTTCCTTCAAAAGGCCATGGCGGAATTCCTTCCCATTCCTTGCCCCCATCCTTGCCCCCATCCTTGCCCCCATCCTTGCTCCACATCCTTTCCCGTCTCTAAAGACCTCGATGTTAAAAAGAGACGTAAAGCAGTTACAAAAAAAAAAAAAAAAAAAAAGACAACTTGTGTGCTAATTATCCTGTGTTCCCCAGACCAGAAATCCTGTGCGTCCTTCCATTTTATCTCACTAATCTTAACAACATCTAACTTAAGTTGTTCCATCTCCCTTTTTAAGTTTTCTAACCTACCTGCCCTATTCAGACTTCTAACATTCCACGCTTACACTCATAGAATGTTTCTATTCATTCTGATGACTTCTCCCTGAGCAGTCCCCACCCAGAGATCCGATTGGGGGACTATTTTACCTACGAAATATTTTACCCAGGAAGAAGCCTTCATGATATATGTAATTTGAGAGGATTACATGTCCTCGGGGTACCCTTTGGGTCTTTAATGCAGTGGTTTCCCGTTGTCTTCTGCATCCCCATGCCGTTGATCATTTCTGATTCACCCGCCTTTAGGGGCCGTTTCCAACGCCGAGGGCAAGAGGGTGCCCTGAACCGCTCCCCGCTCTTCCGCCCTCCTTTCGGAGGCCGTTGGCAAGCAGTGGGTGACTCCTTATACCGGGAATCTTTCAGTCGCCAGAGCCTCGTCCGTGCAAACAGGGTGCACCACGTGAAGGAGAGGTTGACATTTGGTTGGAAAAGACTAGTATAGTCTCTCCCAAACCCTTACATCCCGATTTAATAATAATTTTCAATAAATTTTGCCTCCTTTCGTCCCTTCTTTCCAGATTTTTATAAGTTCATCATGACTGCAAGTTCTTTGGCGTCTTTGTTTTCGATAATGTACTGGTATTTAACGTGGGATATCTCAGTTGTTTCATGTTTTCTGTATCGGTATTCAGCAAATTGTCATTCTGTAATCAGGGCCGGCGTTAGGGGGGGGGGGGGAAGCGGGTCAAAAATACCCGGGCCCCCGCCGGCTGATGGGGGACCCGATCACCGACCCTCAGGCCATGAAGCCAAGAATACGCCCATTGTCGCCTTGCCATTTTGTAGAGCTATAAGGTCGCCCATTTTACCCCGGGCCCGAAATTCCTAACGCCGACCCTGTCTGTAATACCGAATGTTCCATTTCAAGAATTTTCTCTTCGGTTTCAGGTGTATTTTCTGTATGCTCTTCAATTTCTATTGCTGGAATATTCGATCCACTGGATCTGTGCTGAGAAACGCCGTCAAGGAACGACAGCTGTAGGTGTCTGTTGTTCTTAGAATTTTGGGGGGCAGCAGAGCCTGTACCTAATTTACTTCTCTTTTCGAATCTCTGGTAACCATCTCTGATAAATTCTCTTTAACTGAGACATTGTGGTATGATGCATCATAAATCACTGGATATTTTTGCACAGAATTTATTAAATTTTCTTCTTCGTTATAAGAAAAACTCATTGCCAGCAAATAAATGCTTTCCTTCTGTGTGCGGCTAGCGGCACTACTGGTTCGTGCGCATATCGTAGAAAACCATAGAAACCAGTGGTGACGCCTGTGGTCGGCCTTGAAGGTCTGCCGTCGGCTACCTGCTGTCTGCGGACTGTAGTCGTGTTCGGAACCGTACCTTAAAACAGAGCGCTTCGGCGGGCACTACATGTGCCGAACCGGTTTCCAACAGCTGACCTGCATGAATCCGTAAGTGTCCCGCTGCTTCATGAAAGAATATTTGAAAATACCAAATCTTTTTATAGGTCATCAAGAAAATCCACATTGCCAACCTCGGCCAGTACTGCAATGCTTACGACAAACATATAAGACCACTGTGACACTGTCCAATCTAACCAGCAACTAAAACCAACTATTAGCACAATAAATACAAACGAACAGTAAAGCCACTTTTAAGTCTGAAGGAAATGGCCATTAAAATAACCTTCGTTACTACTGCTAGCAATTGCAAGCAATCATTGCACTACGGTTTTCACAAAATACAATTCAAAGCACATCTTCGCCAGTCTCAGCATTAAAGCTGGTCGGTTGGGGGTTGTTGTCCTGAGACATTTCCTCCCTCAGTCTTCTCTTGAGTGGTCTTCTCTTCACTTCTGATTGGTCGTCTTGGTGGCGTATTATTAGTTGGTCCTTAGCGCTCCGTCAGCACCAATGGCCTGCTATGTTTGTCAGCGGCAGTTTCATATTCGCCGAGACAACTGACCAGTGGATTGGCAGAGTGATGAGCTGCTCTGTAGAATTTATAGGCATGTTGCCGGAACCTGTCAATGAGCTTCTCTGTTCCCGACGCCTCATGGACTGCGACGGTGGGGAAACTGTTGGGCAGATGTAGTGCCCGCTTCAGTGTTCTGTTTTGCAGCACCTGCAACTTTCTCAGGTGGCAATTAGCAGCGTACCCCCAGACGGGGCAAGCATATTCAATTACCGGCCTAATCAAGGAGCAATAAATGGCAACTCCTAGGTGTGGTACCAACGAACTTTCCCGGTTAAGTATAGGGTAAACAATTCAAAGCTTTATTTACTGAGTTACTTATAACAAAATGTTTACATTCTGCCTGCGAGAGAAACAAAGGCTTTTTCTATTGCTGTTCAGGAGGGACCGTGTTTGTATCTTTGTGCATCATCATCCCGGAGCATTTGCTGCTTATTCTTCTCAAGCAGTTCATTGAGAAGGTTTTGTCTGTTGACATTTCCTTCAGGCTTTACAAGATTAGTGTCTTTTCATTTGATATGTCTTATTGGTTGTTGTGCACATCATACAAAAACTACTTATACGTAATTGCAGAAATCATGTGTTAACACACAAAATATTTTTATCTTCGTAAATACATAATTCAAGGCAAAAAACCTTCATTTAAAAAAAAAAAAAAAGTCTGCCTGTGTTCTCACTAAGCAAGTACTGACAAGAATTTTAAAGAAACTGCACGTGACTGTCTCCATTATGAGTAAAGTATTGTAACGTATCTTTTTCTACAATACTTTACTTGGTTGCCGATGATGCAGAGAAAGAAGTGGTACATTGTCTATTAGTACACGAGTAAAGCAAAACTATAAAATGGATGTCAACAAAATACACAGTGACAGTTTTATGTCATGGATTGAAGTATGGGACACATCTTATCGAGATAAGTCATTTTGTTTCACGAGAAATCGTTGCCTCGGTTTTCTTGCAACGTGAAATAGTTATGCCTCTTGTACTGTACATACTAATGCAAAGAAAATTTTGTTGTTCCTTCCATATTTATACAGGAAGGCATAGTTTCTCTGTTAGAACTCACACCAGACACCACCACTTAATACGTTGTTAATGGGGAACAAAACTGAAATGTGATATTGGGTCATCTGAAAATGTAAAATCTTCGGAAGAAGTGTACGTTCTAAGGGTTTCAGGTACGAAGTGACGCAAATGAACCCTTGGGAAGAAAACAAAAAGAACGAAAAAGGGGTGCACCATACGTTATTGTGGTAAAGGGCTATCAAACATGGCTTTCACAGTTTGTCAGTGAAATAACAGCAATAATCTTAAATTGCTCGTGTTGAAAGAGGAGAACTCAGTATAACCCACCCTTTCGGTGTATTCCTGGCGCATGATAATCTTCTACATACCCGATACTATTTTGTGTTCTTATTTCAATTGATCAACAATCATTTCAGCTCAGATCATTAGAAGTAAAATTCCAAAATTGTCTTTTACTTTGTCATACTCCTTAAGACTTCCCTTCAGGAAGGAAATACGTTTTTTGATATCTCCTTTTGCTAAGAAGGATTTCAACGCTCGCCAATCCGGTTACAATTTATTATTTTCCTTCATACTATCTGAAAGAAACGTACGTACTCTACCCGAAATTCTCTTATGATATCTTCCTTTAGAAAAAACAAAAAACCATCACTGTAACACTTCATGTATTACTCAGCTCTATATAGGGTTGCCAGATGGCCGGGAAATCCGAGAACGTCCCGGAATTTTGTGTCTTCTCCTTTGTCCAAGAATTAAGCGTTACTGTCCCAGAATTCCTGTATACTAGTTTTTTTCTCAAACTTATGATACCACGGTGGCCATGCCGCGCTCGCAGCGGGAGGTAGAGGAGCGCTCCACCCTACCGACGACCAGAGACAATATACATACACTGTTCAACTATGACGTAGTGATTTTCAACCAAAGTTGAATTAATAATCTTGTTTTTACCCAAGATACAATTTTTTAAATTAATTTCAATATTTGTTCACTCCTTAAACTTACCACTAAAATATCTGTTTAATCCCATAAATGTCCAGGAAATTATAATCGTGTATCGGCAACCACAGCTCTATACATCACTTTTTAATCCGACTTGAATATCGATAATGTTCTCTAAGGCCGTAATTCAAATTCCGGTGTCATTTCTGCTCTCATCTCAATCAATTCATCTCCAACCATTCTATTCCTTAAATAATCATTCTCCTCCAAAATCTCTATCACTAGCTCTCCCATTTTCTCCTTGCTATTAGAGATTCTTCTAAAAAATCCGATTAGAATTTTATATTACCACTTTATATTTATCATACATAAAATACAGGGTGTTTCTAAAAGAAAATACGTATTTCGAATGCATGTATTTATTAAACTGTAACACATACGAATATGAAACTTTACACACATATTTACGAACCTCTTAAGTTCAGATTACAGATGTTCAATATGCCCTCCATCAGCCACACGAACAATATCATATCGATAGTCAAATTCCTCCCATACTCGGGTAAGTATGTCCTTCGTCACTGATGTTACGGCTTTACGGATCCGGTTCCTCAAGTCCTCAAGGTTCTGTGGGAGTGGTGGTACATAAACGTTGTCTTTAATGAAACCCCACAAGAAGAAGTCACAGGGTGTCAAATCCGGTGACCGTGGAGCCCAGCTGATGAATGCTAAGTCGCCAGCTCCTTGACGACCAATCCAACGGTTCGGTAGAGTTTCATTCGGTTTTCACGCACTTGGCGACTCCAGTGAGGGGGTGCCCCGTCTTGTTGAAAAATGAAGTTGTCTTCGTGCAGCCTCGAAAACAAGCAGTTTTGTAACATAGCGAGATACTGCTGACCGTTAACCGTGTTTCCATCAAAGAAGAATGGGCCGTAAACAGATGACAGGGATATCGCACAAAACACATTGACTTTAGGCGAATCTCGTACATGTTCAATGACTGCAGGTGGGTTTTGTAGACCCCAAATTCGAACATTGTGTTTGTTTACCTGACCACTAACATGGAAAGTCACTTCATCACTGAAAACGATGCGTTGTGCGAAAGTGTTATCATTGTCAATAGCATCATTAATCTCGTTACAAAATGCCACACGTTTCCGTTTGTCATCAGGACGCAGAGCTTGCAACAACTGTAACTTGTACGGCTTCATAACCAACCGACGTCTCAAAACACGCCAAATTGTTGTTGTAGGTAGTTGTAACTCCCGACTGGCACGATGAGTTGATTTTGAAGGACTACGTTGGGAAAGCACTTTGAATTCGTGCAACATGTGCCTCAGAAACACGAAGGTGGCCAGGACTCTTTCCTTTACATACACATCCGGTATCTACAAACTGTCGATACCATCTACGAATGTTCTACCCATTCAGAGGATGCATTTGGTACCTCAACCTGAAACGTCTTTGCACTGTAATCCCGGAATTGCACTTCGCAAACTCGATAACACAAAATGATTTCTGCTGTGGAGTAGCCATTACCAAGAATAACACAAGACGACTGACACCTAGCGGCTATTAAATAAACTATACTATGTATTCGTTTCTCCAATAGCCGAGCCGGGGTGCAGCGATCGATAGTTTGGACAAAAGAATACTTTGTAATACGTATATTCTTTTTGAAACACCCTGTAAATATCTTTAGAATCTTATTTTTACGTTTAACAAAGCAACGAGACGTATGACGGTTATATCAGCTATTGTTTGTTGTGAACGTGAATGAAGGCATCTAAGTTACGTCAGTCAATGGTCGCACAGAGTTATCCGGATATTAATTTCAATAACCTATGTCCAGCCAACCTCGTTGGCTCAGATCGTTGCGGCACCATGATGGTTTCCGGTTCGAGTTCTGGTGTTGGAAGAAGTTTTCAACATCCCTGCTTGGCCGTCGTGATAGTAGAGGTTGTGGTGTACAATTCCTAACCAGCAGACTTGGTGCTAAAGTACTGAGTTAAATCCCAAACCTCTCCACAATGCATATGGAGAGAGGGCATACGGCACTGTTGATATTGATACGAGCGTCAGATGGGGATCTTAAGCCTGGCTGTGCCTACAAGAATGGGCTGGCTCTGAGAAAGGCAATGGGTAACCATTGCAGTTTATTCCCTCGGAGAAGTACATGGTACATCATAAACGTTTACGCCTATAGCCGGAATTAGGCATAAGAAGAAATAATTTAACTCCATAAATTCATGACGTAGGGGGGGAAAATTGTTTTTGTTATATTTTTAAAAAAAGTTAATCTCTCCTAAAAATACATAATTACGAGGGTGGTCTGAAAAGTTTCCGACCTAACAAAGATACAAGACATTTTTTCTGATTTTTTTATTTTTTTATTTTTCAACATAGTCTCCTTGTAACTCTACACACTTCTCCCAGCGGTGCTCCCATCTCTGTAACCCGTCCAAATAGTACTCGGCGTTTTTCTCTGCAAAATAATTGTTCACGAAGGTGATTGCCTCTTCATTTGACGAAAATCTCTGTCCTCCGAGCGCAATTTTTAGATGAGGGAACAAAAGAAGTCGCTTGGGGCTAGATCTGGTGAGTAAGACGGATGGTCAAGCAGTTCAAACCGTAATTCGTGAATTTTCGCCTTGGCAACCGCTGAGGTATGAGAAGGTGCGTTGTCTTGGTGAAACAGCATTTTCTTTTTCTACAAATGTGGCGTTCAGCTTGTCAAGTAATGATGCGTAGTATGTTCCTGTAATGGTTTTTCCTTTTTGAAGGTAATCGATTAAAATAACTCCATGACTATCCCAAAAAACAGTCGCCAGCACTTTCCCAGCCGAATAAAACAGTTTTTGCTTTTATCTGGAGCCGGTTCCCCCTTTGCAGTCCACTGTTTGGACTGTATTTTTTTTTCGGGTGTATAATGGTGTATCCAAGTTTCATCTACAGTAATTAATCGGCGCCAAAACTCGGATTTATTGCGCCTAAACTGCGTCAACAGAGCGTTGGAAATGTTCATTCGAACACGTTTTTGGCCTAATGTGAGCAAACGCGGCACCCAACGCGCGGACAGCTTTCTCATACCTAAATGTTGATTTAATATGGAACAAAGACGTTCTTTTGAAATGTTCATAACCTCTGCTATCTCTCTCACTTTAATTCGGCGGTCGTCTAGCACCAATTGGTGAGCTTTGGCGATGTTTTCGTCGGTAGTTGCAGTTTTTTGACGTCCCGAACGTTCATCGTCTCCCAAGCTCTTACGGGTTAAATTCAGCTGTCCAAATTTCACTGTGATAAGTGATGGTGCATGAGTCCCCAAACACAGAATGCAACTCAACTTTGATTTGCGTAGGCGTATTGCCTTTCAAAAACAAATATTTAATGACAGCTCGATACTTGATTTTGTCAATTTTCACAAAAACACTGACATCAACTCACTGTTACATAAGAACTGCGCGTCCAAAATGGCTGAAACTTTGGTGAGTAACTGTCAACAGATAAAAATGAAATTCACTAGCTTTTATTTACGAGTGCTGCCATCTTCACGTTGAGGTCGGAATCTTTTCAGACCACCCTCGTACCTCTGTTATATGTAGAATGTAGAAATACAGTTATCATTAAAGTTATGATGAGTTCAATTACTTGAAATGTAAAAATAACATAAGTTTGTCTGTAATATGAATCATAACCGGGTGGATTCAAATTTCTGTTCAGCTTTACAGATCTTACTTCTACCGAAATATGGGGCAGTATTGTGTCTTCTGGTAGCAGCAGACATGAACGAATTCCTTCTTCACAAGCTAATCTGACAAATTACCATATCTTATAGCTCGCTGCATTTCCCGGCACTAGCCGAGTTTGCTTCATGCACAAGCCTCTCCATTTGCTTCTTTATTCCCACCACCTCTCTGTCACTACCTTGTTACAATCTTCTCCTCTCTTCCGTACACACTCCTCCACTCCTTTCAGCCATCCATCTCTTTGTCTTCCTCTGAGTCGTTTGAGTGTTATGGTCTGTAATACATTTAAAACATCTGAGAAAATGACAACTACACACACCACCATCTTATATCAATCATCTTTTAAAACTGTTTTTCTTCTATCTCTGATGCTCAATAGCCATAATCGCATCTCCGATGCTAAAATATAGTCAAAATAAACAGATCACGTAATTTAATTGGTATTTAAAATGGGCAGTCACAATGTTGCAGTTTAGATCTATGCTGATGATGCGGTGTAATCCACAACATGATGATCATAATACAGGGTGTAAGAACGAAGACTTTCCCGGCGTATGACTGCAATGTCCCGTGAAGACTACATTGCATAATACAGGGTGTCCACAAATGAATATCGGGGTTTTAATGCTTTATAAGATTTATTACATTATCCTTACAGTTATAAATGATATGTCAAATGAAAGAGCAACTCAAACAGTTTTGTTCGTTGGCACTAGTACGCATGTGCGTGAAATGTTTCCGCTGCGATCCGCTAGAATGCGGTAGTAGCAAAGATGGCGACTAGTGAAGAGAAAGCGTTTTGTGTTTTACAGTTTGCAAAGACTGAATCTGTAGTTACTGTGCAGCGTGCGTTCCGCATTAAGTTCGGGCGTGATCCTCCAAGTGACAATAACATCCGTAGATGGTATCATCAGTTTGAAGATACAGGCTGCCTTTGTAAAGGGAAGAGCGCGGGACGACCAAGAGTTAGCGAAGAGACTGTTGAGCGAGTGAGAGAGTCGTTCACTCGTAGCCCAAAGAAATTTGTTCGGAAGGCTAGTCGCGAATTAGAAATTTCTAAGTCGACTGTTTGGAAAGTTTTAAGGAAACGCTTGCAACTACGTCCTTACCGTTTACAGTTGTTACAGGCTCTAAAGCCTGCAGACCATGGTTTACGTGCCAAATTCGCTAACGAAATGTTGTTACATGACGATGAAGATTTTCTACATCATATTGTCTTCAGTGATGAATCGACCTTTCACCTCAGTGGACATATTAACACTCATAATGTGCGGATCTGGGGCTCAGAAAATCCTCAAGAGATCGTACAAGTGAAACGAGACTCCCCTAAAATCAATGTTTTTTGTGCCGTATCCCGGCGGAAAGTTTACGGACCTTTCTTTTTTGATGAACCGACTGTAACTGGTACTTCTTACCTTGATACACTAGAGCAATGGCTCTTCCCTCAGTTGGAACAATATGAACCAGAGAACTTCATTTTCCAGCAAGACGGTGCGCCACCTCACTGGCATAACGAAGTACGCGGTTGGTTGAACGTAACTGTACCCGACCGCTGGATTGGCCGCAAGGGCCCCAATGACAGAACTTGCTATGTGTGGCCTCCACGTTCACCTGACCTAACGCCATGCGATTTCTACCTTTGGGGGTTCATCAAGGATCGTGTGTATGTGCCTCCGTTACCAGCCGACCTCCTTGAATTACGACAGAGGATTGAAGCAGCTGTTGCAACAGTTACTGAAGACACACTGCTCAACGTTTGGGAAGAACTCGGCTACAGACTTGATGTGTGCCGTGTGACAAATGGTGCCCACATAGAACACTTGTAAGCTTGTATATAAAACTGTTTGAGTTGCTCTTTCATTTGACATATCATTTATTACTGCAAGGATAATGTAATAAATCTTATAAAGCATTAAAACCCCGATATTCATTTGTGGACACCCTGTAGTTTGATATCTGTTTAACAACACAGATAAATAATTCAACGTAACATTATCTGTCCCCAAAACAGAATGTATAGTTCAATACAAGAGACATTTTTAAGTAGTAGTCGATAGCAGAAATAATATAACGTCGAAAAATCGCTCTATGTGATGACAGAGGTGTGAAGTACTGTACGACTGAATGGGGACTGAAGGTAAGTAAATATTTTGTAAACTGGCAACATGGCCAGTAACTACATATACCTGAAATATCAGCGCAAAAATGAAGCCATCAATCTGGCAACAAAGCCACTAGTACAGTGAATTGGGCTTGCCTAATTTGCAAAACAATAGGGGGGCGTGGTCGGATGATTGACACGAAGAAATTTAAAATTAAATCTGTAAATCGCAGAAGTGGATCTGGGAAGAATTTAATTATCAAATTACATAAGATAAATAAAAAATAAAATAACAAAGGAGTAATCAAATGATTAGGAGAATTGTCACCAGAGCATGTGCTCCATCGCAATTAAATTAAACTATTCCCTTTTTTCGCCTTTTTGAAATGGAGATCATTATTAGTTTTGCGCAACTGTCATTCAGATGTCGCAAATAAATAAAAACAAATATCAGTTGAAAAAACCATAATCAGAAATGGTAAAAAGTAGTATGGTTTTACCAGTGTGAGCCCACACAAAAGAACTGTCAATCATTTTCACACCTCTATTGTTCTCCCCCTCCCACCTGTCAATCATTTTCACACCTCTATTGTTCTTCCACCCTCCCACCTGTCAATCATTTTTACACCTCTATTGTTCTCTCCCCTCCCACCTGTCAATCATTTTCACACCTATTGTTCTCTCCCCCCTCCCACTTGTCTAACCACTTGACTAACCTCAGTTACACCCCTATTGTCCTTGACCACGCCACCTTACCTTCCCCTCCCCCCTCTCCCCCCTCTCCTACACTAGCCTTAGCTTCACCACCCTAGTACCAGCTGGTTCTAATCCTCGTCTGAGAATCCATATTCTGGTTTTTCCTCAAACCACTCCAGGTCGCCGTTTCCTTTCCCCGGCCTCTAATGACAACAAGGTGTAACGCCATACTGGCACGCTATGACCATGCATTTAGGAGGGCTCTGGTTCGAATCCCCGTCTGAGCATCAATATTCTGGTTTTCCTCAAATCACTCCAGGCGAATATGGCCTGGAAAAAGAGTAATAGAATCGACAGCTGGTACTAGGGTGGTGAAGCTGAGGTTAGTGTAGGAGAGGGGGGAGTGAGGGGGAGGGGGAAGGAGGCGTGGCCAAGGACAATAGGGGTGTAACTGAGGTTACTCAAGTGGCCCTCAAGTCAAGTGGCCCTCAAGTCAAGTGGTTAGTCAAGTGGGAGGGGGGAGAGAACAATAGGTATGAAAATGATTGACAGGTGGGAGGGGGAGAGAACAATAGGTGTGAAAATGATTGACAATTCTTTTGTGTGGGCTCACACTGGTAAAACCATGCTACTGTAAAAAAATTTAAAAAAAGTATTCTCACGACATATTTATTGCCTGATTAATTAAATTCTGTCTAAAATTATATGTGATTTGTGTTAAGAAAAAGAAAAAAACTTAGGGTGAAGAATAGATTTTTTACAAGAACCATAAATTCCACAAAAGTTGTGCCACTGATCCCCGAAATATAGGCGATATGTATTATGTAGCAGTCATTTGCCTGTCTCTAAAACTCAGTTTCCTGACTGAAGCTGCTGTCACCATTATTTCCTTAACTGGACTCCACGTTTCGCTTCCACGTATGTTCTTGCCATCATTCTAAAAATATTTATACAGGGTGATTTAGGAGGAATGGAAAAAATTGAAGGAGGTGGTAGTATGAACAATATTGAGTAAAAAAGTAAGATAATCACCTGTCCCATTTCCATTCGTTTTGGAGATACAGATGCTTGAATGTTATGCATAAAATAAACCCCAGAAAATGATCAAGATCATAGAAACAACTTACTGAAGCATTTTATGCATGTAGAAACATAAGTACGCGTATATTTTACAAAAGTTTAAATTAGATGTTCGAAAATCCCACCCAACTTGCTACCCCATAAAAGAACACCAAGACGTGCTCAGAAGAGCGACACTTAATGTTGCTTAGAGGATTGCAAAGTGTAGTGAAGTCGATGGTGGGATTTTCGAAATTTTGATTTCAATTTTTGTAAAATATGCGTGTGTTTCTGTATGAAGAAAGTACTTCAATAAGATATTTGTGTGCTCTTAATCATTTTCCGAGGTTTATTTTATGCATAACACTCTAAAATCTGAATCTCCAAAATGAATGTAAAGCGGATACATGTTTATACGAACGTTTTTACTCAATATTGTTCATACCACCACCTCCTTCAATATTTACCAATCCTCCTGAATGACACTGTACATCGTTTGAATTAGCACTGACTTCTGCGCCTTCAGAAATAAACCATCTATTAATATAATAAGTAAGGTGTGAGCTATGACGTCATCTGTAACGGCATGATTTAATTTTATAACGTCACACTTTACGTCATTATTCTTGGTAATGCGCGTTATTTAATAACATTTCCAAGCACCCGCGAATAAATTAGCTGACAACACTGAAATAAAAGTAAGTTAAAATCGACATATCAATCATTAGATGCTTATACTTACATAATATTCTTTTGATATATAGAAGTATTCCTTAAATTCTTTGTCCATAGATATGTAAGATAAAAGCTTTGTATTTCGAGCATCAATGTAGCGATAGTTTTGGTTAGATAGTTACTTAGCATGGATCAGAATTACAACTGGCATTTGACGTTACGGCAGAGGGCATGAATAATTAAGTTTTTTTTTCAATATAATTTAAACTGTGTCCTTTTATTGAAAGTATTAATTCGTTTGAACGGAAATAGTTGTACACAGTATGAGATCTGTGCATCTTACACTACAGTTAAAACAATTATTACGGGGCATAACGTATGTTTGTAAGATTTATTTTGATTTCCTATGTTTTCACTGTGTAATATTATTGAGCCTATTATTTTAGCAACTGTTTCAGCCATTCAAACGTTTTAATATCTGTCCGAATAATGGATAACAAAAAAGAAATGTGTAAAACACTTGAAGATTTTAGATCAAATTTATATTGCGATGTATTATTGCCACTAAAACGCGA
Source organism: Vandiemenella viatica (assembly GCA_031002005.1). NCBI lineage: Eukaryota > Metazoa > Arthropoda > Insecta > Orthoptera > Morabidae > Vandiemenella > Vandiemenella viatica. Next base: position 48,718,658 of record JARYHS010008074.1, read on the forward strand.
TACAGTACATGTATTAATATGCGTGAGATTAAAGTATTGTTATTCTGGCGACAAGTTTATTGCAGTACTTGGTTAGGTTGAAATGCAACCTGGACTCAGATGGAAACGGTAAACTTTTGCTACAGTGCAAGGCACGAGGAGTTCTATTTAATTAAGCAATTGTTAATACGTGAATTGTCAGAACACTGAAAAAAGTATGTATTTCGTATTTCGTTTAAATTGGGATATTAATTACACTGGTCTACAGAAAATATTTTTTGGTACAAGAACAAAATTAACTGTTTTTGGAAGTTAACGCACTCCTAAATTCAGATCTAATTTCAGAATTACCGTATCGGCCTCAGTTTTCACTTGATAATGATTTTTATATACGCTCACGTTAGCCTATACATCATATGGATCTGCCAATAAGACATGCTCACAACAACATTTTCAAATGCAAATATTAAAATATATATGTCAATACAGAAAAGAATCATCAGAGAAGTGAGCAACATAAGAGTAAAGGAAAGTTAAAAACATATCTAAAAATGTTTCCTTTGATATTTTCAGCGATATTGTGCCTCAGGAACATCTCTTCGTAAAGTCCAGCAGTAGTCTGACAACATTGCCGCACTCCAAATGCCTTGATAACGCTTTTCCATTTGGGAAATGTCCTAATGAATTCGTTCAACATGTTCGTCACTAACGGCGCCAAGCCAAATGATCGCTCAAGAAATGAGGTTTGAGTGACATGTTGCATCCCAGACGATGGTATGATCTCAATAATTCATATACAATATCGCGACAGTTGTCTGCCTAATTATTGCCTAAAATATTCTTGCAGACAGTTATGAAAGACAGCCAAGCCGCTTTTTCAGCATCACTCAAGACATCAAGGAAATTATCATCATCCATTTGTTCTCTAATTTGTGTTCCCATTAATATTCCTTCCTTTATTTTGTTTCACTAATCTTTGGGAACTTCTCTCGCAAGTAAACGAATTCTTGTGAAGTTTAATCCATGGCTTTCACAAAGTTTTGACTAGACCCAATTTAATGTGCAGCGGAGGTAGGTACACATATTTGGGCTCAACAAGAGGAGTGTTTACCACATTCTTCTGTCCAGGCAGTAGCTCATTCCCAGCAGGCCACGTTTTCCCAACATAGTGGTTTTTTTCTGTCACTGCTATCCCTCTCGCATAGAAAGCAGCAAGGTTTTGTGTATCTCAGCTGCATGCCGAGCTGAGTTGGAATCACGTTGATGTCGCCACATATAGGCCATTTGTATTTCTCATATTGGATATGACTGAGAAACAGTTTTGAATTTAATTGGACGTGAAGTCCATAAATAATAAATAAATAATGTATGGGTGTTAGTCTTACATATTTCGATTGTTTTCAACAATCACATCAGCAGATAATTAAATTAAGCCACAGGAGAATACCAATGCGGGGAGTTTCCAAGGACTTATGCCGATATCGATAGACAGAGGGTAGCGTGTCACAAGAAAACTGAGCCCGATAGGCAAAAAACTGATTTCATTTTCGAATTCAGCACCCACGACTGTAGCTAAGAGCACCATTCATTTTCTTTGTGACAAAAATGCTGTTGACCATTGTTATCAGTTTATTTTACTGAAATCATTAAATTGTTTGAATGAAAGAAGTTCCAAACTGATCGCGATAAAGTGGCCTAAACCACAATTAAATATTACGTGGCATAGCGTAAGTAGTTTTATTTTAGCATCCTTCGTTCTCACTTGGGTCGTTATTCAGCCGATGTAAGCTGTCTCAGCCATTAAAATATTGATCTTCATGACAGGCATTAAGAAAGAAAAGTGTATGAATCTGTTAAGATTTTGGATAAAGTTTATATCGCGATGCAAGATGACACTGACATGCGATACAGGGAATTTATTAATTAGCGCGTGATTGAAGCTTTGATTTTCTAGCAACAATATTAGTGGAGATTGTGGTTAGGCTGAAATGCAACCAGGACCAAGTTGACAGCTATTCGCTGCGGAGGGAGTCATAACAACCTGGTTTGCACACGTTGCGTGACGCAACGCCTACGTGTGAAAACTGTGGCTCTGACCACGCCGCCAGTTATGGGGGATGCCCCATAAGAAGAAAGCTTCAAGCAGCCATCAGAAACCGTCAATACTAACGCCAATCCAGTCACTCCCACAAATGGGAAGACCGGAAGGACGTCAGAGATGGCCATCAAGCCACTTCAATAATCATCCGCCGACAACTCAAATGACCAACACGGGCACCAATGCTGTAATCAAGAGCCAAGACGAGCAAATCAGCTGGGGAAAATCGTCGAGTCGTTAACACAACTGATTGCGGCAATGATCCCCAACTGACCACATGAAACCAGTTAGCTATCGAACAAATATGAATATCAAAAGGGTTTCCACACATGCCGTAATCACTACGGTCAAAGCCGGTTTCCCCCCAAAGTGTACAGTTCGCGAAAATAAAATCCATCACCATCAGTGAAACCATAGATAAAGCTACAAATCGTAGCGTTTTATAACGCCGTTGAGGCAGTGATAAAAAAAAAGTTTTTGCGACAGCACAATGGACGATAAATTACAATGAGCTTTTTTTAAATAACAAATCTATTCACTTAAGCAACTGCAGGTAATTGCATTACCACAGCACTCCGTAAAATCCGTCATTTTTGACGGGCTTTGGGGCTAATTGTTGATAAAAAGTAATCGTGCTCAGCCTTTTGACCTAATTGTTAAGACAGCCATAGTTACTTTCTTTAGGAATGTTTAGTTCTTTACTTTTAAATATTTTTTTAATGTCACCTGTGTGGTGCTGGTATAATCAAGTAATCAAATGTTGGTAAAATCGTACTTCCAAAGATCACAAACTATACCCACTGGGAAATCCTAGGTGCAAGGTTACAGACCAGTTTGCGCACCTGTCACACGTCTCCTTCCATATTGCTTCGTGGTCATCATAAAATTGTGTGTCTATGTTTGGGGTTGTCAATGTCCTGTAGTTGGTTCCAAAGTCTTGATGCTTCTTCGTTGGTGATCCATATTGCCAACCTCGGCCAGTACTGCAATGCTTACGACAAACATATAAGACCACTGTCCAATCTAACCAGCAACTAAAACCAACTATTAGCACAATAAATACAAACGAACGGTAAAGTCACTTTTAAGTCTGAAGGATATGGCCATTAAAATAACCTTCGTTACTACTGTTAGCAATTGCAAGCAATCATTGCACTACGGTTTTCACAAAATACAATTCAAAGCTTTATTTACTGAGTTACTTATAACAAAATGTTTACATTCTGCCTGCGAGAGAAATAAAGGCTTTTTCTATTGCTGTTCAAGAGGGACCGTGTTTCTATCTTTGTGCATCATCATCCCGGAGCATTTGCTGCTTATTCTTCTCAAGCAGTTCATTGAGAAGGTTTTGTCTGTTGACATTTCCTTCAGGCTTTACAAGATTAGTGTCTTTTCATTTGATATGTCTTATTGGTTGTTGTGCACATCATGCAAAAACTACTTATACGTAATTGCAGAAATCATGTGTTAACACACAAAATATTTTTATCTTCGTAAATACATAATTCAAGGCAAAAAACCTCCATTTTTTTTTTAAAAGAAAGTCTGCCTGTGCTCTCACTAAGCAAGTACTGACAAGAATTTTAAAGAAACTGCACGTGACTGTCTCCATTATGAGTAAATATTGTAACGTATCTTTTTCTACAATACTTTACTTGGTTGCCGATGATGCAGAGAAAGAAGTGGTACATTGTCTATTAGTACAAGCAAAACTATAAAATGGATGTCAACAAAATACACAATGACAGTTTTATGTCATGGATTGAAGTATGGGACACATCTTATCGAGATAAGTGGTTTTGTTTCACGAGAAATCGTTGCCTCGGTTTTCTTGCAACGTGAAATAGTTATGCCTCTTGTACTGTACATACTTAAGTATGCCCACAGTAACTGTCACAAAATCAACGCTAGCAAAGAAAAATGTTGTTGTTGCTTCTATATTTATACAGGAAGGCATAGTTTCTCTGATAGAACACACACCAGACACCACCACTTAATACGTTGTTAATGGGGAACAAAACTGAAATGTGACATTGGGTCATCTGAAAATGTAAAATCTTCGGAAGAAGTGTACGTTTTAAGGGTTTCAGGTACGAAGTGACGTAAATAAACCCTTGGGAAGAAAACAAAAAGAACGAAAAAGGGGTGCACCATACGTTATTGTGGTAAAGGGCTATCAAACATGGCTTTCACAGTTTGTCAGTGAAATAACAGCAATAATCTTAAATTGCTCGTGTTGAAAGTGGAGAACTCAGTATAACGCACCCTTTCGGTGTATTCCTGGCGCATGATAATCTTCTACATACCCGAATACTATTTTGTGTTCTTATTTCAATTAATCAACAATCATTTCAGCTCAGATCATTCGAAGATGATTATAAGTAAAATTGCAAAATTGTCTTTTACTTTGTCATACTCCTTAAGACTTCCCTTCAGGAAGGAAATACGTTTTTTGATATCTCCTTTTGCTAAGAAGGATTTCAACGCTCGCCAATCCGGTTACAATTTATTATTTTCCTTCTTGCTATCTGAAAGAAACCTACCTACTCTACCCGAAATTCTCTTATGATATCTTCCTTTAGGAAAAACAAAAAACTATCACTGTAACACTTCATGTATTACTCAGCTCTATATAGGGTTGCCAGATGGCCGGGAAAACCGGGAACGTCCCGGAATTTTGTGTCTTCTCCTTTGTCTAAGAATTAAGCGTTACTGTCCCGGAATTCCTGTATACTAGTTTTTTTCTCAAACTTATGATACAGTACCAAGGTGCCCATGCCGCGCTCGCAGCGGGAGGTAGGGGAGCGCTCCACCCTACCGACGATCAGAGACAACATACATACACTGTTCAACTATGACGTAGTGATTTTCAACCAAAGTTGAATTAATAATCTTGTTTTTACCCAAGATACAATTTTTTAAATTAATTTGAATATTTGTTCACTCCTTAAACTTACCACTAAAATATCTTTTTAATCCCATAAATGTCCCTGAAATTATAATCGTGTATCTGGCAACCACAGCTCTATACATCACTTTTTAATCCGACTTGAATATCGATAATGTTCTCTAAGGCCGTAATTCTAATTCCGGTGTCATTTCTGCTCTCATCTCAATCAATTCATCTCCAACCATTCTATTCCTTAAATAATCATTCTCTTCCAAAATCTCTCACTAGCTCTCCCATTTTCTCCTTGCTATTAGAGATTCTCCTAAAAAATCCGATTAGAATTTTATATTACCACTTTATATTTACCATACATAAAATACAGGGTGTTTCTAAAAGAAAATACGTATTTCGAATGCATGTATTTATTAAACTGTAACACATACGAATATGAAACTTTACACACATATTTACGAACCTCTTAAGTTCAGATTACAGATGTTCAATATGCCCTCCATCAGCCACACGAACCATATCACATCGATAGTCAAATTCCTCCCATACTCGGGTAAGCATGTCCTTCGTCACTGATGTTACGGCTTTACGGATCCGGTTCCTCAAGTCCTCAAGGTTCTGTGGGAGTGGTGGTACATAAACGTTGTCTTTAGTGAAACCCCACAGGAAGAAGTCACAGGGTGTCAAATCCGGTGACCGTGGAGCCCAGCTGATGAATGCTAAGTCGCCAGCTCCTTGACGACCAATCCAACGGTTCGGTAGAGTTTCATTCGGTTTTCACGCACTTGGCGACTCCAGTGAGGGGGTGCCCCGTCTTGTTGAAAAATGAAGTTGTCTTCGTGCAGCCTCGGAAACAAGCAGTTTTGTAACATAGCGAGATACTGCTGACCGTTAACCGTGTTTCCATCAAAGAAGAATGGGCCGTAAACAGATGATAGGGATATCGCACAAAACACATTGACTTTAGGCGAATCTCGTACATGTTCAATGACTGCAGGTGGGTTTTGTATACCCCAAATTCGAACATTGTGTTTGTTTACCTGACCACTAACATGGAAAGTCGCTTCATCACTGAAAACGATGCGTTGTGCGAAAGTGTTATCATTGTCAATAGCATCATTAATCTCGTTACAAAATGCCACACGTTTCCGTTTGTCATCAGGACGCAGAGTTTGCAACAACTGTAACTTGTACGGCTTCATAACCAACCGACGTCTCAAAACACGCCAAATTGTTGTTGTCGGTAGTTGTAACTCCCGACTGGCACGACGAGTTGATTTTGAAGGACTACGTTGGGAAGCACTTTGAATTCGTGCAACATGTGCCTCAGAAACACGAGGGCGGCCAGGACTCTTTCCTTTACATACACATCAGGTATCTACAAACTGTCGATACCATCTACGAATGTTCCACCCATTCGGAGGATGCATTTGGTACCTCAACCTGAAACGTCTTTGCACTGTAATCCCGGAATTGCACTTCGCCAACTCGATAACACAAAATGATTTCTGCTGTGGAGTAGCCATTTTAAACATATGACGGTTACCAAGAATAACACAAGACGACTGACACCTAGCGGCTGTTAAATAAACTAGACTATGTATTCGTTTCTCCAATAGCCGAGCCGGGGCGCAGCGATCGATAGTTTGGACAGAAGAATACTTTGTAATACGTATATTCTTTTTGAAACACCCTGTAAATATCTTTAGAATCTTATTTTTACGTTTAACAAAGCAACGAGACGTATGACGGTTACATCACCTATTGTTTGTTGTGAACGTGAATGAAGGCATCCAAGTTACGTGAGTCAATGGTCGCACAGAGTTATCCGGATATTAATTTCAATAACCTATGTCCAGCCAACCTCGTTGGCTCAGTTCGTTGCGGCACCATGATGGTTTTCGTTTTGAGTTCTGGTGCTCGAAGAAGTTTTCAACATCCCTGCTTGGCCGTCATGATAGTAGAGGTTGTGGTGTACAATTCCTAACCAGCAGACTTGGTGGTAAAGTACTGAGTTAAATCCCAAACCTCTCCACAATGCATATGGAGAGAGGGCATACGGCACTGTTGATGTTGATACGAGCGTCAGATGGGGATCTTAAGCCTGGCTGTGCCTACAAGAATGGGCTGGCTCTGAGAAAGGCAATGGGTAACCATTGCAGTTTATTCCCTCGGAGAAGTACATGGTACATCATAAACGTTTGCGCCTATAGCCGGAATTAGGCATAAGAAGAAATAATTTAACTCCATAAATTCATGACGTAGAGGGGGAACAATTGATTTTGTTATATTTTTAAAAAAGTTAAGAATCTCTCCTTAAAATACATAATTACGAGGGTGGTCTGAAAAGTTTAAGACCTAACAAAGATACAAGACAGTTTTTCTGATTTTTTATTTTTTTATTTTTCAACGTAGTCTCCTTGTAACTCTACACACTTCTCCCAGCGAAGCTCCCATCTCTGTAACCCGTCCAAATAGTACTCGGCGTTTTTCTCTGCAAAATAATTGTTCACGAAGGTGATTGCCTCTTCATTTGACGAAAATCTCTGTCCTCCGAGCGCAATTTTTAGATGAGGGAACAAAAAGAAGTCACTTGGGGCTAGATCTGGTGAGTGAGACGGATGGTCAAGCAGTTCAAACCGCAATTCGTGAATTTTCGCCATGGCAACCGCTGAGGTGTGAGACGGTGCGTTGTCTTGGTGAAACAGCATTTTCTTTTTCTACAAATGTGGCGTTCAGCTTGTCAAGTAATGATGCGTAGTATGTTCCTGTAATGGTTTTTCCTTTTTGAAGGTAATCGATTAAAATAACTCCATGACTATGCCAAAAAACAGTCACCAGCACTTTCCCAGCGGAAAAAACAGTTTTTGCTTTTTTTTGGAGCCGGTTCCCCCTTTGCAGTCCACTGTTTAGACTGTGTTTTTTTCGGGTGTATAATGGTGTATCCAAGTTTCATCTACAGGAATTAATCGGCGCCAAAACTCGGATTTATTGCGCCTAAACTGCGTCAACAGAGCGTTGGAAATGTTCATTCGAACACGTTTTTGGCCTAATGTGAGCAAACGCGGCACCCAACGCGCGGACAGCTTTCTCATACCTAAATGTTGATTTAATATGTAACAAACACGTTCTTTTGAAATGTTCATAACCTCTGCTATCTCTCTCACTTTAATTCGGCGGTCGTCTAGCACCAATTGGTGAACTTCGACGATGTTTTCGTCTGTAGTTGCAGTCTTTTGACGTCCCGAACGTTCATCGTCTCCCAAGCTCTTTCGGCTTAAATTCAGCTTCCCAAAATTTCACTGTGGTAAGTGATGGTGCATGAGTCTCCATACACAGAATGCAACTCAACTTTGATTTGAGTAGGCGTATTGCGTTTCAAAAACAAATATTTAATGACAGCTCGATACTCAATTTTGTCCATTTTCACAAAAACACTGACATCAACTCACTGTTACATAAGAACTACGCGTCCAAAATGGCTGAAACTTTGGTGAGTAACTGTCAACAGATAAACAAATGAAATTCACTAGCTTTTATTTACGAGTGCTGCCATCTTCACGTTGAGGTCGGAAACTTTTCAGACCACCCTTGTACCTCTGTTATATGTAGATATACAGTTAATATTAAAGTTATGATGAGTTCAATTACTTGTAATGTAACATAAGTTTGTCTGTAATATGAACCAATACCGGGTGGATTCAAATATCTGTTCAGTTTTACAGATCTTACTTCTACCGAAATATGGGGCAGTATTGTGTCTTCTGGTAGCAGCAGACATGAACGAATTCCTTCTTCACAAACTAATCTGACAAATTACCATTTCTAATAGCTTGCTGCAGTTCCCGCCACTGGCCGAGTTTGCTTCGTGCACAAGCCTCTCCATTTCCTTCTTTCATCCCACCACCTCTCTGTCACCACTTTGTTCCAGTCCTCTCCTCTCTTCCGTACACACTCCTCCACTCCTTTCAGCCATCCATCTCTTTGTCTTCTTCTGAGTCGTTTGAGTGTTATAGTCTGTAATACATATAAAACATCTGAGAAAATGACAACTACCCACACCACCATCATACATCAATCATTTTTTAAAGCTGTTTTTCCTCTATCTCTGATGCTCAATAGCCATAATCGCATCTCCGATTCTAAAATTTAGACAAAATAAACAGATCAACTAATTTAATGGGTATTTCAAATGGGCAGTCACAATGTTGCAGTGTAGATCTATGCTGATAATGCGGTGTAATCCACAACATGATGATCATAATAGTTTGATATCTGTTTAACCACACAGATAAATAATTCAACGTAACATTATCTGTCCCCAAAACAGAATGTATAGTTCAATACAAGAGACATTTTTAAGTAGTAGTAGATAGCAGAAATAATATAACGTTGCAAAATCGCTCTATGTGACGACAGAGGTAATAGAACGGAAGAGGTGTGAGGTACTGTATGACTGAATGGGGACTGAAGGTAAGTAAATATTTTGTAAAATGGCAACATGGCCAATAACGACATAAACCTGTAACATCAGCACAAAAATGAATCCATCAATCTGGCAACAGCACCACTAGTACAGCGAATTGGGCTTGCCTAATTTGCAAAACAATAGGGGGGCGTGGTCGGATGATTGACACGAAGAAATTTAAAATTAAATCTGTAAATTGCAAAAGTAGATAGGGGAAGAATTTAATAATCAAATTACACAAGATAATTAAAAGATAAAATAAGAAAGGGGTAATCAAATAACTAGGAGAATTGCCACCAGATCATGTGCTCCATCGCAATTAAATTAAACTATTCCCTTTTTTTGCCTTTTTAAATCGAGATCATTTTTAGTTTTGCGCAACTGTCTTTCAGATGTCGCAAAGAAATAAAAACAAATATCAGTTGAAAAAATCATAATCAGAATTGGTAAAACTTCAAAAAAGTATTCTCACGTCAAATTTATTATCTGATTAATTAAATTTACTATCTAAAATTATATGTGATTTGTGTTAGAAAAAAAAAATACTTCGGGTGAAGAACAGCTTTTTTACAAGAACCATAAATTCGACATAACAGTCGTGCCCCTCATCCCCGAAATATAGGCGACATGTATTATGTAGCAGTTATTTTACTGTTTCTAAAACTCAGTTTCCTGACAGAAGCTGCTGTCACCATTATTTCCTTAACTGGAATCCACGTTTGTGTGTTCTTGCTATCATTCTAAAATTATTTATTAGGAGGAATGGTAAATATTGAAGGAGTTGGTGGTATGAACAATACCGAGTAAAAAATAAGATAATCACCTGTCCCATTTCCATTAGTTTTGGAGATACAGATGCTAGAATGTTATACATAAAATAAACCACAGAAAATGATTAAAATCATACAAACAAGTTATTGAAGTACTTTATGCATGCAAAAACTTATGTACGCGTATATTTTACAAAAATTTAAATTAGATGATCAAAAATTCCACCATACTTGCTACTCCATAAAAGTACTCCAAGACCTCAAAGTGTATTGAGGTCGATGGTGGGATTTTCGAAATTTTAATTTCAATTTTTGTAAAATATGCGTGTGTTTGTGTATGAAGAAAGTACTTCAATAACATATTCGAGTGCTCTTAATCATTTTCCGAGGTTTATTTTATGCATAACACTCCAAAATCTGAATCTCCAAATGAATGTAAATCGGACACATGTTTATACGAACGATTTTACTCAATATTGTTCATACCACCACCTCCTTCAATATTTACCAATCCTCCTGAATGACACTGTACATCGTATGAATTAGCACTGACTTCTGCGCCTTCAGAAATAAACCATCTATTAATATAATAAGTAAAGTGTGAGCTATGACGTCGTCTTTAACGGCATGATTTAATTTTATAACGTCACACTTTACGTCATTATTCTGGTAATGCACGTTATTTAATAACATTTCCAAGTACCCGCGAATAAATTAACTGACAGAACACTGAAATAAAAGTATGAACTGCGTCAAAATCGACATATCAATCATTAGATGTTTATATTTACATAATATTCTTTTTATATGTTAGAAGTATTCCTTTAATTCTTTGTCCATAGATAGGTAAGATAAAAGCATCGAGTATCAATGGAGTGAAAGTTTTGGTTAGATTGTTACTTAGCATGGATCAGAATTACATCTGGCATTTGACGTTACGGCAGAGGGCATGAATAATTTAGCTTCTTATTTTTTTTTCAAAATAATTTAAACTGTGTCCTGTTATTGAAATTATTAATTCGTTTGAACGGAAATAGTTGCACAGTGATTGCGATCTGTGCCGCTTACACTACACTTAAAACAAATATAACGTGGAACAATGTAAGTTGATAAGATTTATTTTAATTTCCTTTGCTTTCACTGTGTAATATTATTGAGGCTACTATTTCAGCAACTGTGTCTGTCAGCCATTCAAAGTTTTAATATCGGTTTGAATCACAGATAATAAAAAAGAAATGTGTAAAAATCCTTGAATATTTTTGACCAAATTTATATCGTTATGCATTATTGCCACTAAAACGCGATACAGTACATGTATTAATATGCGTGAGATTGAAGTATTGTTATTCTGGCGACAAGTTTATTGCAGTACTTGGTTAGGTTGAAATGCAACCTGGACTCGGATGGAAACGGTAAAGTTTTGCTACAGCGCAAGGCACGAGGAGTTCTATTTAGTTAAGCAATTGTTAATACATGAATTGTCAGAACACTGAAAAAAGTATGTATTTCGTTTAAATTGGGATATTAATTACACTGGTCTACAAAAAAATATTTTTTGTTACAAGAACAAAATTAACTGTTTTTGGAAGATAACGCACTCCTAAATTCAGATCTAATTTCAGAATTACCGTATCGGCCTCAGTTTTCATTTGATAATGATTTTTATATACGCTCACGTTAGCCTATACGTCATATGGATCTGCCAATAAGACACGCTCACAACAACATTTTCAAATGCAAATATTAAAATATATATGTCAATACAGAAAAGAATCAGAGAAGTGAGCAACATAAGAGTAAAGGAAAGTAAAAACATATCTAAAAATGTTTCCTTTGATATTTTCAGCGATATTTTGCCTCAGGAACATCTCTTCGTAAAGTCCAGCAGTAGTCTGACAACATTGCCGCACTCCAAATGCCTTGATAACGCTTTTCCATTTGGGAAATGTCCTAATGAATTCGTTCAACATGTTCGTCACTAACGGCGCCAAGCCAAATGATCGCTCAAGAAATGAGGTTTGAGTGACATGTTGCATCCCAGACGATGGTATGATCTCAATAATTCATGTACAATATCGCGACAGTTGTCTGCCTAATTATTGCCTAAAATATTCTTGCAGACAGTTATGAAAGACAGCCAAGCCGCTTTTTCAGCATCACTCAAGACATCAAGGAAATTATCATCATCCATTCATTTGTTCTCCAGTTTGTGTTCCTATTAATATTCCTTCCTTTATTTTTGTTTCACTAATCTTTGGGAACTTCTTTCGCAAGTAAACGAATCCTTGTGAAGTTTAATCCATGGCTTTCACAAAGTTTTTGACTAGACCCAATTTAATGTGCAGCGGAGGTAGGTACACATTTTTGTGCTCAACAAGAGGAGTGTTTACCACATTCTTCTATCCAGGCAGTAGCTCATTCCCAGCAGGCCACGTTTTCCCAACATAGTGTTTTTTTCTGTCGCTGCTATCCCTGTCGCATAGAAAGCAGCAATGTTTTGTGTATCTCAGCTGCATGCCGAGCTGAGTTGGAATCACGTTGATGTCGCCACATATAGGCCATTTGTATTTCTCATATTGGATATGACTGAGAAACAGTTTTGAATTTAATTGGACGTGAAGTCCATAAATAATAAATAAATAATGTATGGGTGTTAGTCTTACATATTTCGATTGTTTTCAACAATCACATCAGCAGATAATTAAATTAAGCCACAGGAGAATAACCAATGCGGGGAGAGTTTCCAAGGACTTATGCCGATATCGATAGACAGAGGGTAGCGTGTCACAAGAAAACTGAGCCCGATAGGCAAAAACTGATTTCATTTTCGAATTCAGCACCCACGACTTAGCTAAGAGCACCATTCATTTTCTTTGTGACAAAAATGCTGTTGACCATTGTTATCAGTTTATTTTACTGAAATCATTAAATTGTTTGAATGAAAGAAGTTCCAAACTGATCGCGATAAAGTGGCCTAAACCACAATTAAATATTACGTGGCAAAGGTTTATTTTTAGCATCCTTCGTTCTCACTTGGGTCGTTATTCAGCCGATGTAAGCTGTCTCAGCCATTAAAATATTGATCTTCATGACAGGCATTAAGAAAGAAAAGTGTATGAATCTGTTAAGATTTTGGATAAAGTTTATATCGCGATGCAAGATGACACTGACATGCGATACAGGGAATTTATTAATTAGCGCGTGATTGAAGCTTTGATTTTCTAGCAACAATATTAGTGGAGATTGTGGTTAGGCTGAAATGCAACCAGGACCAAGTTGACAGCTATTCGCTGCGGAGGGAGTCATAACAACCTGGTTTGCACACGTTGCGTGACGCAACGCCTACGTGTGAAAACTGTGGCTCTGACCACGCCGCCAGTTATGGGGGATGCCCCATAAGAAGAAAGCTTCAAGCAGCCATCAGAAACCGTCAATACTAACGCCAATCCAGTCACTCCCAACAAATGGGAAGACCGGAAGGACGTCAGAGATGGCCATCAAGCCACTTCAATAATCATCCGCCGACAACTCAAATGACCAACACGGGCACCAATGCTGTAATCAAGAGCCAAGACGAGCAAATCAGCTGGGGAAAATCGTCGAGTCGTTAACACAACTGATTGCGGCAATGATCCCCAACTGACCACATGAAACCAGTTAGCTATCGAACAAATATGAATATCAAAAGGGTTTCCACACATGCCGTAATCACTACGGTCAAAGCCGGTTTCCCCCCAAAGTGTACAGTTCGCGAAAATAAAATCCATCACCATCAGTGAAACCATAGATAAAGCTACAAATCGTAGCGTTTTATAACGCCGTTGAGGCAGTGATAAAAAAAAAGTTTTTGCGACAGCACAATGGACGATAAATTACAATGAGCTTTTTTTAAATAACAAATCTATTCACTTAAGCAACTGCAGGTAATTGCATTACCACAGCACTCCGTAAAATCCGTCATTTTTGACGGGCTTTGGGGCTAATTGTTGATAAAAAGTAATCGTGCTCAGCCTTTTGACCTAATTGTTAAGACAGCCATAGTTACTTTCTTTAGGAATGTTTAGTTCTTTACTTTAAATATTTTTTTTAAATGTCACCTGTGTGGTGCTGGTATAATCAAGTAATCAAATGTTGGTAAAATCGTACTTCCAAAGATCACAAACTATACCCACTGGGAAATCCTAGGTGCAAGGTTACAGACCAGTTTGCGCACCTGTCACACGTCTCCTTCCATATTGCTTCGTGGTCATCATAAAATTGTGTGTCTATGTTTGGGGTTGTCAATGTCCTGTAGTTGGTTCCAAAGTCTTGATGCTTCTTCGTTGGTGATCCAGGAGTTTTCTTGGCATCTCGGTGTATTGTCCTAAGTCGGTTCAGCTCCTATAGCTGTTAACAGTGGATTGGTAGAATTCTGGTTAGCCGTGTAAAGTTGGGGCGCCAGTTTTCGAACCCAAGTCGGGGTAGGCCACTTATTTGGTGGATGGAGGACGTGTAAGGTCATCTCTCTTGACGGATGGTATGCGGGTCTGATGGCCCCGTACTGGATTGCCAGCAGCAGTTGAAGGCATTTTGACTCCTAGGTAGGTGGCTGTCCTGGTCCGATTTATGTCTTCCCCAAAGAGGGTCGGTGGCGTTAGGTGTGGAGGCACCTTCTTCCTGGTCAGAATGATTCCCTGGCGTTTTTGCGCGTTAAAGGCTAGACGCCATTTGGTCGCCCATTGCTGTATATTATTGCAAACTTGTTCGCATGGTGTCAACGATTAGGCTCCTCGCGTACGAGGCTGTGTCGTCGGCGTAGAGAACCTTCTGAAAACGCACTGTGCTGAGAGTATCCGCCGAGTACAGGCTGAAGACAACCTGTCACAACACGTAGTCTTGTGGGACACCTGCAGAGATCTTCTTCACTGATGAGTTAGCACCGTCCAGTCGAAAGGTTCGTCCTTCGAAGGATCTCCTCAGCAATCTGACATTGGAGAGTGGGTCTCCTGTACAAGCAGCTTGAATAGGAGGCCCTGTTACCACAACTGAAAGAAATGCGTAGCTAGTATCGAGTAAGACTGCACCAAAATATTCACGACGCCCGAAGGCAACGTAAGCTTCTTCAGCGAGATATAGCAGCAGCTGAAGTGTGGAATTCTGCTTCCAGAAGCCAAACAGATCGTCTGGTAGCAACCTCCCGCTGTCGATAAACCTGCGTAGCCTTTTTACGTACTCTGAAGATATATAAACACTCGGAGTACGAAGCTGCGGTCAGCAACGTCTATATAATACAACAGGTTTCTGGCGCAGGCGTTAGATTGGTTACTGCTTCTACAATGGCACTTTTTCACGATTTACGTCAGATAGAACGTGGTGTTATAGTCGGCGCACGAAAGATGGGACATAGCATATCCGACGTAGCGATGAGGTGGGGATTTTCCCGTACGACCATTTCACAAGTACACCGTGAATACCGGAAATCCGATAAAACATCAAATCTCCGACACCGCTGTGGCCGGTAAAAGATCCTGCAAGAACGGGACCAATAACCACTGAAGAGAATCGTTCAACGTGACAGAAGTGCAACCGTTCCGCAAATTGCTGCGGATTTCAATGCTGGGCCATCAACAAGTGTTCAACGAAACATCATAGATATGGGCTTTCGCAGCAGAAGGTCCACTCGTGTATCCTTGCTGAGTGCACGACGCAAAGTTTTACGCCTCGCTTTGGCCCGTCAACACCGACATTGGACTGTTGATGATTGAAAACATGTTGCCTGGTCTGACGAGTCTCGTTTCCAATTGTATCGAGCGAATGGAAGTGTACGGGTATGGAGATAACCTCATGAATTCATGGACCCTGCATGTCGGCAGGAGAATGTTCAAGCTGGTGGAGGCTCTGTAATGGTGTGAGGCATGTTCAGTTGGATTGAAATGGGACTCCTGATACGTCTAGATACGACTCTGAGAGGTGACACGTACATACGCATCCTGGCTGAACACCTGTAACCGTTAATGTCCATTGTGCATTCCGACGGACTTGAGAAATACCATCAATGCAACACTCCACACGTCCAGAATTGCTACAGAGTGGCTCCAGGAACACTCTTCTGAATTTAAGCACCTCTACTGGCCACCAAACTCCCCAGACATGAACATTATTGAGCATATCTGGGATGCCTTGCAACGTGCAGTTCAGAAGAGATCTCCACCCGCTCGTACTCTTACGGATTTATGGACAGCCCTGCAAGATGCATGGTGTCAATTCAGACATTATTCGAGTCCAAGACACGTCATGTTTCGGTACTTCTGCGTGCTAGCGGGGGCCATACACGTTATTAGGTAGGTGTACCTGTTTATTTTGCTCTTCAGTGTAAATCTGCTGGGGCAGGGGCTGAGGCTGCTGGGGCGGTATGATTTAGGCGAACTTCTATACTTACCTGCTTTCGGGATCGGAATCACCTCGGCGAGCTTCCATGTTTGTGGATATTCGACCTTCCGAACCATTTAGTTTAAGGCGTCCGTGATGTACTCGATAACCGCTGGAGGTATTTGGTGAAGGATGCCTCCACCGATTCTATCATGACCTGCCACCTTGTTGAGTTGCAGTCTTGTGAGCGTTGTCTAGACCTCTTGAGCCTTAATCTCCTAAGTGGTGTCCTCCGCCCTTTTTTAAGAAGCGCCGCAGGCGTTGTTCCACATGGGTAATCTGTTTGTCATCCATTGGGACATCAAGTGGTTGGAAGTTGGTTCTGAAGGTCTCTGCGAGGGCTTCAGCCTTCTCCTCTGGTTCGTAGATATGGTTGTTGCCAACCAATAACGGTGGTATCTTCTGCCTTCACCGAAGTAGGACCTCCACTTTGATTCATTTTTTAGATTCAGAGTGGAGATGAAATTTGACCAGTCGGAGATCCTGTGATGTTCCACTTCCGCCTTGATCTCTCGTTGCATGCAGTTGATGACTCTTTTTGTAGCCGGATCCCTGGTGATGTGCCACTCCTTAGTCAGTTGGCAGTTGGCGGCAATTTCTCTAATGTGGGGAGGCAATTGTCTCTATCTGGGGCCAGGTGATGATACAGTTTTTTGGAGGATAAAACCTCAGTTGGTTTGGCTCATAAATGCAAACACCATGATTAGTTTTATTAAATAAATAAATTACGCCAAAGCAATTGACATTTTTGTATAATTAGTATACCATGATTAGTACTATAATCTTAAAATCAAACCTCTCTGGCCCGAAGCATTTTATATCCACTACATTCACAACACATGTTTGGTGGCCGGTATTGAAATACGTGGATATTCTATGACAATTGGCAGTTTTAAATCCGATTCCACCTGGATGATCGAAGAAGTTTTATAATCTTTTCCTATTGAGAAGGAATTTATTTTTCCCTACAAATGATATCGCTGTATCTAGTTACCATGGCTGGTGTATCTGCTAATATAAGCAGGCATTTGATCTTCATTTCTTCAACTACTCTTGATTTCCCCCACTGTACCTTTACTTAGCCAATTTAAACACTCAACAATTGATACGTATTCTATAAGTGTTATTTACCATTCTTTATAAATGTTTCCCTTTGTATGATAGCTAGTATAATCCAACTTGAACTATCCTCAAAATCAACTCAGTTCTACCCCGTCCCTACCTTCAGTAGACGTGCGGCAAGTTAGCAACTTATTCCAGCAGGTTTTGCTTTTACCTTGATATAAGGGATTCCCACAAATCCTGTCAGAGCACTTCGCCGCCCAACACACAGAAATGGTCTATCCCCTAACTCCAGAGGAAGAACAGGCGGAGGCCGCAACAATTCAGCGTGTAGAGGACAGACTAAGCAGACCCCCTCCGACCAGCCAGAACTAACAACACCTGGTGAAGTGAGAACAATCATCAAGAAATTAGCTAGAAAGAAATCACCTGGAATCGATGGCATAGGCAATATTCACCTAAAGAACCTACCAAGGAAAGGACTGGTACTTCTCAACAGAATTTTCAATGCATGTCTCCTACAACATTACTTCCCTTCAGCATGGAAGACGGCTAAGGTTATAGCTCTGCCCAAAAGGGGTAAAGACAAAATAATTTCGAATAATTACAGACCAATTAGCTTACTCTCTGCTACCTCCAAGCTGCTGGAACGTATTCTGCTGAAGAGAATTAAAGCAATCATCAGGAAAGAACAGTTTGGTTTCCAAAACCGAGTAGGAGCCTCCTGTCAGTTAGTAAGGCTCACCGAGCAAATCAGCAAAGGTTTTAACTGGAATAAATCAACAGCAGCCATATTTGTCGAAATTGAAAAAGCCTATGACAAGGTGTGGTACACCAAACTAATAGACAAGCTATTCCATCACACCGACATACCCGACTGCTATATTGCCCTCATAGCAAGCTACCTCAAGGACAGGAGATTCTTCGTCCAAATCGAGGGCCAGAAATCATCTATCTTCACAAGTAACGTGGGCTTACCGCAGGGATCTGCCTTATCGCCTCATCTGTTCACCATTGATGTAAATGAAATACGAACCCCGCCCAACGTTTATATTGCACAATTTGCGGATGACATGATCATCTACGCAACTGGAGGTAACCACGAAAGAAATATTTCCAACGCCCAAGCAGGCCTAGACGCCTTTAGTCTCTGGTGTCGAGAAAATAAGGTGAATCCTACTAAATGTGCCGCAGTGTACTTCTCTAATAAACGACCGGACCTACAAAGATAGTTGCAGCTAATGGGGCAGAGGTTACCCTGGGTTACCGAGCACCGGTACCTGGGGATAACGTTAGACCATAAACTACTCTTCCGTCAACATGTCCTCGATAGAAGAAAAAAAGCCCTAGCCGTGGTTATGAATCTGACACCAATCTTCTTGAGCAATGACTTGAAACTCTAAACAAAAATAAGAATATATAAATCAGTTGTCTTACCCTTCATTATGTACGGTTGCCAGGTCTGGGGAACTGCATGCAAATCTACCCTGCTACACTTAGAAAGAGTGCAGAACAGATGCTTAAGAATGATTAGCCATGCGAGCATCTACACGCCAATAGACCTTCTTCACGAGATCACCAATATGCCTACCATCCATGCAGAAATCTTTCGTCAAGCAGAGAAATATTTCACCAGGCTTGATACAATCCGCCCAGAAGTTGACAGATTGGAGTCGGTAGGTACAGTACTCCCAATGGAATGGCACAAATTCAAAGTGCCACTTAGCACAATTATGACACCGATATAAAGGATCAACTACCACAAACGATCCTTAATAAGAACATTCAAGGGTTTCCGAATAAAGGCTGTATATAACGGTCAAAGCCGGGTTTTTCCCTAACGCAAATCATAGTGAATCCAACACAATCTACACTCCTGGAAATTGAAATAAGAACACCGTGAATTCATTGTCCCAGGAATGGGAAACTTTATATACACATTCCTGGGGTCAGATACAACACATGATTACACAGACAGAACCATAGGCGCATAGACATAGGCAACAGAGCATGCACAATGTCGGCACTAGTACCGTGTATATCCTCCTTTCGCAGCAATGCAGGCTGCAATTCTCCCATGGAGACGATCGTAGACGTGCTGGATGTAGTCCTGTGGAACGGCATGCCAAGCCATTTCCACCTGGCGCCTCAGCTGGATCAGCGTTCGTGCTGGACGTGCAGACCGCGTGAGACGACGTATCATCCAGTCCCAAACATGCTCAATGGGGGACAGATCCGGAGATCTCGCTGGCCAGGGTAGTTGACTTACACCTTCTAGAGCACGTTGGGTGGCACGGGATACATATGGACGTGCATTGTCCTGTTGGAACAGCATGTTCCCTTGCTGGTCTAGGAATGGTAGAACGATGGGTTCGATGACGGTTTGAATGTACCGTGCACTGTTCAGTGTCCCCTCGACGATCACCAGAGGTGTACGGCCAGTGTAGGAGATCGCTCCCCACACCATGATGCCGGGTATTGGCCCTGTGTGCCTCGGTCGTATGCAGTCCTGATTGTGGCGCTCACCTGCACGGCGCCAAACACGCATACGACCATCATTGGCACCAAGGCAGAAGCGACTCTCATCACTAAAGACGACACGTCGCCATTCGTCCCTCCATACACGCCTGTCGCGACACCACTGGAGGCGGGCTGCACGATGTTGGGGTGTGAGCGGAAGACGACCTAACGGTGCGCGGGACTGTAGCCCAGCTTCATGGAGACGGTTGCGAAAGGTCCTCTGTGATACCCCAAGAGCAACAGTGTCCCTAATTTGCCGGGAAGTGGCGGTGCGGTCCCCTACGGCACTGCATAGGATGCGACGGTCTTGGCGTGCGTCCGTGCGTCGCTGCTATCCGGACCCAGGTCGACGGGCATGAGCACCTTCCGCCGACCACTGGCGACAACATCGATGTACTGTGGAGACCTCGCGCCCCACATGTTGAGCAATTCGGCGGTACGTCCACCCGACCTCCCGCATGCCCACTATACGCCCTCGCTCAAAGTCCGTCAACTGCACATACGGTTCTCGTACACGCTGTCGCGGCAGTGTTAAAGACTGAGATGGAGCTCCGTATGCCACGGCAAACTGGCTGACACTGACTGCGGCGGTGCCCAACCGCTGCGCAGCTAGCGCCCTTCGACGGACAACACTGCTGTTCCTGGTGTGTCCGCTGTGCCGTGCGTTTGATCATTGCTTGTACAGCCCTCTCGTAGTGTCCGGAGCAAGTATGGTGGGTCTTACACACCGGCGTCAATGTGTTCTTATTTCAATTTCCAGGAGTGTATTTGAAACAGTAGAATAAGCTACATACAGTAGCGGGGCTACAAAACGCCGTTGAAGCAGTGAAAAGAAAGTAGTTTTTCTCGATTAGAGGTCAATGTTTTTCCCCTAAAGAGTAACTATAAAAAGTGACTGCAAACCTAGAAACTAATATCAAGAAGCAAAGCTTCTTAAGAAAGCGGAGTTTTGGTTTTACTTTTCTTTTGATATGATTCTCACGGAATGAATGTGCCTTCATTTAAGATACTCAAGTATGGCTCTCTACGTAGAGTATATAATGTAGCGTGCCGTGTCTGCATCACAGGAAAACATGGAAGAGATTCTGATGCGGATGTCACCGCTTGACTGCTTAGTCTCATTGACAAGCTGCGGTACGTCTTACGATTGTATGTGATCTGTTTCTAGAGCAGGAAATGGACATTACTTCCCTATAACAAAACGTTTTGGCACAATGTTCAACTTCTTTCTTTTTATCTTTAAGCCATAATCTTCTACCGATTTATAGTAATTTTAAACGATCTAGAAGAAAGGCGTCCAGGTAAATGTTCAAATATAACTGAATTTTTTTTTTTTTTTTTTTTTTACAATTTCATTCCTCCCAGCAGAAGGCTGGGAGGCGGGCGCTGGAGAGTCATAGGGGACTCTTTTCAGCCAATCTACTACTACGGGGAGGGAAAGGGGATGGAAGGTCGGCCGTGGCCTTCTAGGGAACCATCCCAGCATTCGCCTAATTGTCTGAGGGAAACCACGGAAAACCTCAGACAGGATGGCCGAACCGAGTTTAACCCCGGTCCTCCCGAATGATAGGTAGGAGGCCAAATTGGCCTCCTCCCATCTCGGTGATATAACTGAATGATATCCCTCATCAAATATGATAAAAAAATGCAACTAACGACTGCGAGAGAAAGGCTATGCGCTTAAGGCGCCGTTTGCATGTGAATTGACATATATGTGCATTTGATTCCAGCTCGAATCTATAAATTTTTTTCCGGGAGCGTTTCTGTGATAATACTTTATTAAACAATTTATTTTTACATAAAAACATCTAAATAATAATCTAATTTTTCTACGAAGTAGACGACAAAAATTGATTTCACCCAGGAAACGTTTGATAAAATAATATTTCATTCACATTTCTAAATTCGGAGTATTTCTCCGTGAATCTTTCACATTCGTCAACGCACGTAAGTACACGCGGAAGTAGCAGCCTGCTGGAGCTGGTATAGCTGAATTAGTCAGTGGGCTCGAATGTAGATTTTAGACGTTAACGTGATGCACACGACAATTTCTTCGGCGTCGTTTAATGTTAGAGTTTGTCAGGCAGTAGTCTACGCAAGCCGGGTACAAGTGGGTCCTGGAGCGACAGCCGTCAATGCAAGTCGCAGCTTAGCTCCGGTTTTAAAGACTCCAATTTGTCGCGCTGCAGACGGACGAGCTGTTGATGTTTCGACTGTAGTGAGCGTGAGTATCACGGCCCGACTACCAGTGACTTCGAACGTCAAAATGCGAAATCGGTAGATCTGTCCGCTAATATGAGTATACTAGCCTCGTACCCGCTACTTCGTACGCGTGGATTAAGAATTTTTTTGCCAGAATTAAATATAAAAAGTTGTTGGTAACGAAGGATTGGTCCCAAACAATATCGAGTCGGCATAATATGACAGGAAAGCTATCACTATATCATTCTACCGTCGAACCTGCCTCTTCCGTATTTATATTAGTATTACTGTGGTTCACACACTGACTGCGAACAACACCTGAGGGATCATTATAACGTAAAAAAAGTGTACACCTACAAAATTGCAAGACTACCTACGATTTGCCTCGCATTGCACCCCTAACTTTATAATATCTACAGTTTAACATTCAATCCAAATAACCTACTGCCCAGGCCTGACTCTTACGATGAAAAATAATTTTTAAAAATCTTAGCTTCCTCGGAGATTTGAACCGGAGACCACGACGTTCGTAAGAAGCTCTTTAGCCACTAAGCTGCCAGTACACTACACGGAGACACGGTCTGGAGACGTCCACATCCAACGTGTCTGTCTATCGCCGTATTTCGAAGTTATGACACAACATGTTTTATTTATATTTGTACCCAAAATCGGTAGATCTCACCGAGCGGGGCGGTGTAACGGTTAGCGTTCTCGCCTAGCATTCGGGAGGACGGCGGTTGGAATCCCCGTCCGGGCATCCAGATTTGGGTTTTCCATGGTTTCCCCAAATCACTCCAGGCAAATGCCGGGATGCTTCCTTCAAAAGGCCATGGCCGAATTCCTTCCCATTCCTTGCCCCTATCCTTGCCCCCCATCCTTTCCCGTCTCTAAAGACCTCGATGTTAAAAAAAGAGACGTAAAGCAGTTACAAAAAAAATAAACAAAAAAAAAAAATCGGTAGATGTAAAAAATATAACCAAAATAACCACATTTTTCTGGACAAGATGTGCAGTCGAAAATTCCTATCAGTTTGACACCAATTTAACTACCAGACTTTGAACTTCGAGACTTGCTACCAATTTGACGTCAAACTGTGCAGCGAACTGATGTCAACCTGCTGCCACAACTGGACGACAAATTAATCATCAAAATTTGGAAAAGAATGTTCGTTTCAACTTGCATTTAAAGGTGGGCTTGATTTGAATATTACTTTTTTTATCTTTGTATAGTATAAAAATAAATTGAAGACAGAA
>JARYHS010008074.1:48743319-48781424 GCA_031002005.1 Vandiemenella viatica
TGGCCTGACTCGGAACCCCCCCTCCCCCCACGTAGCCCAGCGTAGCCTTCCAGCCTTCCGTCAACCAGAATAGAGAAACAACTTATAAATTTACACCGAAACGCTTCACGTTTGGGGTTGCTATTGCATAAATACAGAGAAAATCACCAATATTGAACTTTTCTCATAGTTTAGGGGTGAAACTATTCATGTGTACCAAAACCTGTTTCTAGGACCGCAAGAAGTATATTGGTATTATGATGACAGAGTGCCGTAACCAGAAGATATTTATGAATTTAATTAATTTTCAAAGTAAGGAGAGGAACAGAGTAAAATATGAAATATTGGTTAATCATAATTAAAATTTGTGGCATGTAAAAATGTTAGGATAGAAAGCTGTTTCACGTTTGGGTCAGATAAGGTGGAGGTACTCGGAAAGGCACCAAATTCTAACTTTTCTTATGATGTGGAGTAGAAACTTTAAAATACTTTTTTACACACTAGAGTTTTGATGATCATTATTAGTCAATGAATGATTGAGATATTTGGTGAAATTTGCGCACGAACAACTTCCAAAATAATTACAGGAACGAAATAAAATTTGATATGTTTGTTAAGCTGGCAAATATCTATAACAGAAATTCTGGATATTAAAGTACAAAAATGGCCCAAATCGTTTTGAGAAAAGGCAGGCAGTGCCGTCGTTGAATGGACTTGGCAGGCACAGGTCAATCCACAAATGAGCTATGATATACAGTGTTTTTAATAAAGTGTATTTATTAGACAATTAATCCAATTAGTCCAATTAATGAAACCGTTAGGTCACTGGGCTTTTAGCATATATTAATTTATAAAAAGGCTTCAAGTTACGTGTACCAACAGATTTTAAAAATACGTTCTGCTGGTAGACAACTGCAATTATTAGGCACCATAAGGTTAACTGTTGATTCAACTGCTACAGTATCTCTTAGAACTCTTCTATGATTAAATTTATTGTATGTTCAATACAGGAAATCCTTTTATTTTCTCCAAAAATAGCTTGGCATAAAAAGAATTTATTTTTTAAAAATATCGACACCGATATCCATATTTCAGAATTGAAATGTCGTTGTACCATCCTAAAAAAATACAACTCATAATTATAGATATCTTCAAAAAAAGATATAGATTTTTCGATATATCGAATTATTTATTGTCAACAGCCCGTTCTGAAACTAACTTAAAAAAATTAGTTTTCTAAAAAGTGCATTTATTTTTTAGGTGCAATCCTCCATTTATTACTGGCCCTCACTCGTGTTCCCTAGACTTTCTTAATCTTTCCTTCCTCTGCGGTTTTCACTTTTGCAACTTTACGATATGATAAGAGTTGGAATAGTCGCGGCAAGTCATTATATTGTATTACAAACTCATTGTTAACAAAAGGAGCTATTAAATCAAATTATGAAAAAGTGATATTAGGTGGAAGTTAGTTGTAATACTGCCAGTATTAACGTGAATAAGCGCTACAACACATCTTTCAGAGGACTTTTCCAAAGTTAAGGATACTGTTACAACTTAACAGTTTATTTAAGTACAAAAAAAACTACTGTTGAGTACTTGACTGTTAAAAATTATATTAGATACACAACATATAATTCTACTCAGTAATTAATCGTTGCAACACGTGATTCATGGCAGGTTCGCAGAAGAAGAAATGCCTATTCTGATCGGCTGTGTTCCTCTGGCAGTCCAGGTCTATAGTTGGGTAGCCATAACTTTCTCCCCCCAAGCGCTGGGACCGCCGGGGTCATTGCCCTCCCTTATGATGTTCCACTTTCAAATTGTAACAATTTTTCGTAATTTACTTTACTTGATCTTGAAATAGTCTTAAATATTTCTCCGTCATATATTTATAACAGCTGGTGGTTCGAAGAGATGAGAATATCAAAGGAAAAGCCATATCATGAACAGAAGCATACTGAATCCAAAAAGCATCCACAGAAGCGGAGACCGATGGCAACAATACAACAATGCTTCCGCTGCCAAGGCTTCGGGCATAAAACTTCTGAGCGTCACAAACAAGTGCGCTGCGTTCGCTGTGGTGGTAGTCGTAACAACCTGGTTTGCGTGAAGTAACACCAACCTGTGCAAACTGTGGTTATGCCCACGCCGCCAGTTACGGGGGATGACCCGTGAGAAGAAAGCTTCAAGCCGCCATCAGAAGCCATCAACGCCAACGCTAACCCAGGCATACTCAACGAATGGAAGTACCGTATAGACCACAGAGATGGACATCAAGCCGCAGGAATAACCATCCGCTAACCAACTCAAATGACCATCACGTGCACCTATGCTGTAACCAAGAGACAAGACGAACAAATCAGCTGGGGACATTCGTCGAGTTGCTAATACAGCTGATAACGGCAGTGATCCCCAACTGACCACACGAATCCAGTAGGGGGTTTTAATAATCGAACTAAGAAGAATACCAAAGGGGTTCCACACAGGCCGCAATCATTATGGTCAAAGCCGGTTTGCTACCAAAGTGTACAGTTTTAGAAAATAAAATGTCTTATAGAACATCAGTGAATCCACAGATTAAGCTACAAACCGTAGCGGGACTGTATTACGCCGTTGAGGCAGTGAATTAAAAAAAAAATCCACTTAGGGCACTGTCCTCTGACATACAGCTTTCTTCGCCGCAGGGAGGACCCACCAGATGTGATGCTTGTGGCGTACCTCTGACGTTGCGCCAAATTTTAAGTGATTGTGTTTTATTTTTGGACTTAAGGACAGACGTTCGCCTCATAATGGGGCATCCATTAATTACGTGAGGTAAAACGGGTGAGGTGGAGGTCAGCGAAATCTCACCATGGACAAGATCGAGAGAGTCAACGGAAATATCACGTCATCTTTTCAATTTCTTAAAGAACATTAGAGCTAAATAGGTCTCAAAGAACCACGAGGTCCCCTCAATATCTCACATCATCTTAGGGGGAGGGGAGTCCAACCAGATCTCACACCACGGGGGTGGAGGGGAGTGTCTGTAATTCCGGAGAAACACGTGACGTATTATTGGAGTAAGCATAAAATATGAATAAAGTCATTGATCAAAACAATAAACTTATTTTTTGTATTTTTACACTATAATTTTAATCAAAATGATACTCTTTTAAAAATTACTTGATCTCATTCATATGGACCATCCACCAAGTGAGCAAAATTTTATTAAAAAAATAATAATTTATTATTATTATTACTCCGCGATTCACTAAAAGTGTGTGGCAGAGGGTGCATTGCACCTATCGAAAAGGGTTATGGTTTGGAATGGTTATAAGGGATATGGCAGGAGGCCCCCATGGGCTATTGTGAGGAACCATACCCGCATTCGCGTGGAGTGATCTGGGAAAACCATGGAAAACCCAGATCAGGATGGCTGGAGTGCTTTATCGAAAGCTACTCCTGTCGGATTTTAAGTTTACTCGCCAGGTAAATCCTTTCTATTCCATTCCCTAATCGCTCGTGGGAAAAATGAGTACAGAAATGAATCGGTTCTGGCCCTAATTTCTCTTATCTTATTTTCACGGTCATTTCGAGATATGAATGTTGCTGGTAACAATATTTGCTGGCTGTCATTCCGAAATACGTCTGTCGTGAATTTTTCAATTAGCTTCCGTCGAGAGCAACGCCTTCGGTGTTTTAGGTCTTCCCAACCTAACTCATTCAACATCGCACTTACGCTTTCCCTCCAAATATATATATCTGTCACGAATCGGGCGGCTCTTCTTTGGACCTTCTCTAAGGCCTCCATTAACCCCTTTTGATGGGGACCCCATACAGAACAACAATACTCTAAGTGAGGACGTACTAGTGATTTGTATACAATCGATTTAACTTCCTGAGTGCATTGATTTAAATTACGACCTAGAAATCGGAGCATACGATTTGCTTTCCCATTACATTCTCGATATGCACATTCCAAGACAAATTATTACTAATTGTTACACCTAGGTATTTAGCGAAATCTACCGTTCTAAGGACAGTGCCATTAATTGTATATTCATAGGTAAATGGTGTCACCTTTTTTCATACACGCATGACTTGGCACTTTTTAGCGTTTAATTCCAACTGCCAATCTTTACACCACGCAATTATTTTCATAATATCGTCTTGTAACAAAGCGCAGTCGTCCTGGGTTTTTATTTCGCGATAAATAATAGCATCATCGGCAAATAATCTTTTCATCCCCCCTATCATGTCGCATAGATCATTGATGTATATGAGAAACAACAGAGGCCCTAACACGCTTCCCTGGGGAACTCCAGACCCCACTTCAGTAAGTGATGAAAGCTTTTTTTTTTTTTTTTATATTTTATTGGCCTTTGGTCTTGCCGACCATACAGGCATCTTCTAGTTTTACAATTCTTATATACATTTCAGGCTTGTTATCTTTACTTCCTTTTACAGCTTGATACTAAAGTTACATAATTCTTTGTAAGTCGACACATGTCTGTAATTGTGATTTACATTTATATAATGTTTAACTATATTTATTAAATAAATGGCTCTTAATTATATTTCCCTAAATATCTATATTAATGCCATTTGAGCTTTTATATATAATAGGAAGTATACTTCCTCTCTTATTGTTATATTTATACAATTTAAAAGATTTAAACAAGGTTGGATTTATTTACATAACAGAGGAGCTTAATTCGGTTAATACAGAATATACACAAGAGTGGTGGTTTAGAATAAACATTGTTTGAATTGGCTTTACCGTGTTTTTCCCCTAATCTTACTATTATTGTTTGTCTTGTTTCTTTTGTAATGAATATATTGATGTGAGGCTCTTGCATTGTAAATATTCTTATATTACACACTCATATGAGCTAACCGTCTTTATGGTTGCTTGCTACGTTTTATACATTACAATTTGATGTTTGCTTCACTAAGGAAAATAGCAATCGCCTTGTATACATCTTGTCGTTTGGAATTGAGCAGGACAGGCACGGAGACTGGAAGGGGAATTTTAATCTTTACCAGACTTGTGTATAGGTTTTTTGTGGGTAACAGGTTGCGGCTGCAGGCCAGGACTATGTGATTTATATCTGATATCTCTTCTTGGTCCTCCGGACAAAACGGGGAGTGTTCCACTCCGATTTTGAATAGGTGTTGAGGGTAACATCCGTGTCCCAGTCTCATTCGAATAATAGATGTTTTATGCCTTTTACTTAGTGTGGAATTCCCGAACCATACTTTAGTTGGAATATTAGGTTGGATTTGTGAGTAATATTTTCCTCTTTCGCATTGTGTAGTAGTCCATGAATTGGACCAGATTCGAAAAGCCTCTTTTTTAATAATAGATATGAAATCTGTATGTGGAAGTTGAACGTATTGTATATCTTCCTCTATTGTGCTTGCCTTGGCTATGCGGTCGACTGTTTCATTATGCTGAATACAGGCATGCCCCTTTATCCATAACACGTGTATCTCCTTATTCTCTGTCGAAGCTGTATACATTAAGTTTAGTATCTCTAATAGAGGTTTGTTCAGTCCGTTCCGCTGTTTTGAGTTCTCGAGTTTTTGCGCCACGCTTTTGGAATCTGTTAGAACCAGTATTTTGTTGTAGCGTTCTTTTCCGTAATTAATAGCTTCTCTAACAGCTAATGTTTCGGCCGTATATATCGATGTTTCAGCTGGTAAACGCACTCTCTTCGATTCGTGAAAGGAAGGACAGAAATAGGCATATCCGACTGCGTCCGTGGTTTTTGAACCGTCCGTATAGATCTGTACAAAATCTGGCCAGGTTTGTTTCAAAAAACTGTTTGTCATGGTATTTGCTGAGCTGCTTTTAGCGATCCAGTCTGGTAGGTAGAATATATTTGGTTTATATCTCATGGTATTATAGTGAAATGAGAACAGGGGAATTGTGTCCCCTTGGGAAACTAATGGTATCATGTGTTTTATTTTGGTGAAGCACTGTGCTAACATGGGCATTCGGAGTCTGGTGGCTATATCTCTTCTTTCCTGTAATGATATATATTTTATTACTCTTTGTATCACGGGGTGATTTGTTATAGATGCTCGTCTCGTTAGATATACGCTGGATGAGAGATGGCGTCGTATTTCCAGTGGCATTTCCCTAGCCTCTACTAGTAAGGCATTTGTAGGGGAGGATTTTCATGGCTCCTAAGCATAGTCGGATCGCCTTATATTGTACTATATCCAGTTTTCGGAGGATATATTTGGGTGCATTTCCAAAGATAGGGCTTCCGTAATCGAAGACAGGTCGTATAATAGCTCTGTATAAGTTGAGAAGAATAGTTGGGTCCGCTCCCCACCATATGCGCGTTATGGCTCTTAAGATATTGAGAAGTCGTTCGGTTTTGGATATAATGTGCTCTATGTGTTTCTTCCATGACAGTTTACTATCTATATATAGGCCGAGATGCCTGACCGATGATCGTACTTTGAAAGAGTATGGGCCCAATTGTATCTCAGATTCTCAATATATTCTTTGTTTCCGAGTAAAGATCACTACTGATGATTTCGTAGATGATATGGTTAAACCTAAGTTTTGAGCCCACTCATGAAGCTTGATAGCCGCTTCGTATAATCTCCTGAAGTTTATTCCATAAGAAGGTGACACGGTGTATATACACACGTCATCGGCAAATTGCAGGACCCTTATTGATGGACTAAATAGATTTTCTACGTCTGCAGTGTATATTGTATACAGTAAGGGACTTAGGATCTGCCCCTTGTGGTAATCCCCTTTGATATCACTCGAGGACCGTATAAGGAATTGTCTTGCAGTCGGATGTAGACTGTTCTGAGATGGATCAGATTATAAATCCCGCGTAAGTATATATCGGGCAGACCCAATTTTCTCAGCTTCTCGATTAATATTGGAATATGTACGTTATCATAGGCTGCTGATATATCCAGAAATATGGCCGTTAGGTAGCCTTTATTAATGTATGCCTGTTCAATATCAAGGGTAAGTATGCTGAGATCGTCCGTTGTGCTCCTTCCTTTTCTGAATCCAAATTGAGTCTCAGGCAACATGCCATGGTGTTCCAGCCACCATTCCAGTCTCATTTTTATGATGCGTTCTAGGGTTTTTGCTATACATGAAGATAGCGCAATTGGGCGGTATGAGTTAGCACTATTTATTTCCTTGCCAGGTTTGTGCACTGGGATAATAATTTGTGTTGTCCATTGTTTTGGGATCTCGCTTTTGGCCCAGATCTTCGTTAGTAATTGGAGTAAGGACTACCTTAGCGCAGTGTGGGAGATGGTGCAGCATGGAATACTGTATGCTGTCTATGCCAGGTGCCGTGTTTGAACCGGTTTTAAAGGGCCAATTCCAGCTCTTCCATCGAGGAACGGCTCTTCTAGTGAGTTTAGGTTCATGTTCTTCTTTGTCATAGATTGGTGGGTCCTGTAAGGTCCGGGTGGGTACCGTTGGCGGAATGTTCTATTATGTTGCGAATTCTTCTATCCAATTTGATGATCGATTTGTGGTGGACTCTCCGGGTTTTTCCTTAGTCTGTTGATCATGCGCCATAATGAGCTCATTGGTGCTTTACTGTTTAGATTGTTGCAGAATTCTCTCCAACACATCTTTTTTCTTTCTTTTAATATTCTTTTTTGTTCGGCCTCTGTCTTTTTTGTATTTTAAGGTAATTTTCCCAAGTAGCTTCGTGTTTGTATCTTGTGAATGCTAGCTTTCTTTTTTGCTACCGCTCTGGAGCAATCTTCATCTTCCACCAAGGCGAGGGGATGTGTTTTTCCGTCGATCTTGGTTTGTGCTGAGGAATCGATCTTGCTGCCGCTTTATTTATGATATTTAGAAATTCCTGATATTTCTGGCTAGTTGTTTTGGCGGTACCCACCCTATCTATGTTTTCTTCAATTATTTGGCTGTACTTGACCCAATTTGCTTTTTCGTTGTGTTCCATTTGGTGGTGGGAAGGATAAGTTGTGGTGTCTCTAGCTGTTGGTTGTCATTATAATGGGGAAATGGTCTGATCCCCATACCTGTTGAATATTTTTCCCAGTGGAATTCCGTGGCCAGTGACGGAGAGCAAATTGTTAAATCTATTACAGATTTCCGTAAGCCAGGTTTGGGTACCAGGTTGGAGATCCATCGTTCTAGGATGCATAAGTTGAAATCGTCTATGATTTCTAGAAGGGATTCCCCAAATACATCATTCCATTCACATCCCCAAGACGTATGATGTGCATTAAAATCACCACATATCAGGTATGGTTCTTCAAATTGCTGTAGGAGGGCGCGCCACTCGCTGGATTTGATTTTGGATTTAGGTGGGCAGTATATTGAGACAATAGTTAAATCCTTATTGTGGCTTCGCATTGCAATTGCTACTGCTTGGAATGAGTTTATTTGTGTATGATCTATATGGATTGGTGTAAAGTTGAATAGATGTATGAATCAGTATAGCTACTCCTCCTTTCCCGTCTTCTCTGTCTTTACGTACAAGATGGTAACCTTTGATGAACATATTTGTCTCTGGTTTGAGCCATGTTTCTGTTAATGCTGCGATAGATATGTTGTTTACGCTAAGTTCCCGTTGCAACGATTCCTGATTTGCTTTGACTGACCGGGCGTTCCATTGTAGTATCTTGATTTTCGGTTTTTTGTTTGAAGTTGTCTGAAAGGGTTCTGCTTCACTGCTCCTGCCCCGGTGCAATTTCCTCTGTTGTTGTGGAGGGTTGGTCGAAGTGTGAGCCATTGATTAAGTCTTGTGTCTTATGGATTCCTGATTAAAGTTCTCTTAAACCCCTTTAGT
Organism: Vandiemenella viatica; assembly: GCA_031002005.1. Lineage (NCBI taxonomy): Eukaryota > Metazoa > Arthropoda > Insecta > Orthoptera > Morabidae > Vandiemenella > Vandiemenella viatica. Next base: position 48,752,097 of record JARYHS010008074.1, read on the forward strand.
ACTGTGGCTCTGTATAACTGGGCTGTACTAATATCTCTATAGACTTTCTAATCTCGTCCAGTTTGTAGAGTTTCTATGCCACTGTTTGTTATGTGTCTAGCTACTTCCACAATTAACTTAAAGATTCCTTCTATTAATTTATTTTTGCCGTTTGTATTGCTAGGAGGGTTTACGTGGTTTTGTAACTTGGGAGGGTAAGGTTTTGGCCTATAGGCGATAGCGGCAGTTGTGGTGATTGATACCATAGCTCCCGGTAATCCTGTGTTCTGTTCCTTTGGTAGGTTGTTTTGTATGCCCTACTACGATCTGGAAATCCCTGATCTTCGCAGTGTTGAGTCAAGCCTGGGATACTCCCTGAGGGGCAAGATTGTTGTTCTTTGTTATTGTGTGTCGCTATGGTTTCCGTCGGCTCCACCCGATTCCCTTCTGGGGTAAGTAAGAAATTTGTTTGTGGTTTGTTTATTTTGTCTCCAATGATTTGCATTACTGATGTCCTGCCTGAATCTTGCTGCCTTTTGTGATTCCTTGTCTGATGTGACATTTGCAGATAGATCGGTTGTTGCTGTTGTTGTGGTGTTAAGGGTGGGAATTCTGTATAGCTCCTAATCGGTATCGGGGTTTGGGTCACTTGAGCATACCCTCTCGCTCGCTGTTCTATATTAGGGCCCATGTTGCTTGTTGTGTGTGCTGATGCTACTTTTGTTTCCCGATATTTCAGATATATTGGGTAGCTTCTGTCTGTCGCGTAATGGTGGCCGCTACAGAGGGCGCAGCAAACGGCCTGTCGTATTGCTACATTGTGTTACCAAGTGAAAGCCAGCGCATCTACTACAACGGGGTTCACGAGTCCTGCATTGCTCCTGTCTGTGACCGAGGCGTAAACAGTTCCCGCACTGGATAACTGGGGCGACGTAAGGTTCCACCGAACAACGTGTGCCCAGTATAGTCACATGTGAGGGCAGAGTTTGTGCGCGAAAGGTGACTAGGCAGACCGGGATGGGGTTCACTCGCTCATCATTCCTCTGTGATCTTTTGGTAAAGCGTTTTTATGCGAACAACAGGAAAAGGGGAAACTATTTCTTCTTGTAGTTCTTCTTACTTAGCGAAATATCGACATTCCTAATAATGCCTTGTTTTTGAATCAAAAAGTTTGGTATGTATGCTTCTATATTTCTAGTTTTCAGAGTATCAAGTTGGACTATGGAATTGGCTGCAGCCGCTGATCTAGTTTCTATTTTAAGCCCGTTTTCTTCCAACAGTAGAGATGTTAATGATGTCCCTTTTGTATGAATTATTATATTGAAATAAAATTTTTCCTATCGCCATTGGGTGCAATTTTGCAACGTTTCTGTCCAAGCTTTCTATAAAGATGTAATACGGACCATTATCTGTACTACTATATCTATTGTCTTTACTACGGAATGTCTGGGTTGACGTATGAGGCTGCGTCTGGTTCAACTCGGAGCGATCTGGGGATGGGGGGGAAGCTATGTCGGGCTCAGCTGAGACTGGTGACCCCGCTTCACCGCTTTCTTCCATCTGACTAATTTGTTGTAAATCAACCGTGTCCTTCCCCGTTTCCTGTTTTCTCTACACAACGCCGCTTTGCTGATTTGTTGGACTCACCTAAACTTTTTTCCATTTCTCCTTTGCGAGGCATCTGGTGCAGAATGGGTCCAGAACTCATATGTGAGTCAATCAGTAGGGCTTCACTCTGCCCCACCTCCATTTCCAGCAGCGGTAGATGCTGCTGCTCTTGTTGTCCTGGATGTTGCTGCTGTTGCTGCGGATGTTGCGCTTGATGTTGCTGGAACTGCTGATGCTGCTGATTTTGCTGCAGTTGTTGTAATTGTTGATGCAGCTGTTGTTGCTGTAGGTGCTGCGGTTGTTGGTGCTGCTGTTGTTGGAGTTGTTGTAGATGAGGTTGTTGGATAAACGGCTGTTGTTCTCCTTCCTCCACACTAGGAGTATGTGCTTGCATACTGTTCTCTATCTGAAGCTCACATGTTTCCCTTATTGGGTAGTTTACTGATTGTATAGGTAATGCTGGTTAATTGACATAACACGTCTCTAACGCTGACTTAATAGTCTGCCCCGTGTCTAACGGGCCAGACATCTTACAGTTTTACCACAAGCTATTCGTTCACTACTTGTTGCACTTTATAAGTTTTAAATATACTTTTATCACGACGGTACAAACACTTTCCGTAGTCGCACAAGGTAAACAATTCGGACTGACTAGCGCGCTCGCGGACCGATGTGACCTGTACGGCGATCAGGAAGTGACTGTGATGAAAGCTCACCGTCGAGAACTACACACTGTGTTCTGCCCTTCAGGAAGTCTGCAACCCAGTCGCATATTTGTCTAGATATGCCGTAACCGCGAAGTTTCCTAAGTAACCGTGTGTGAGGCACAGTGTCAAAAGCTTTTTTAAAGTCTAATAGAACCAAATCAACCTGGGATTGCTAATCTATAATTCGGCACAAGTCGTGAATTAGAAGTGCAAGTTGTGTTTCGCAGCATCGGCCTTTTCTGAATCCATGTTGATTTGGATTTAAAAGCTCACCTTCATCCAAGAACCGCATGACATTTGAATAGATGATACGTTCTAAAATCCTGCAAAATATTGAAGTTAACGAGATCGGCCTATAATTCTGAGGATCATTAACATTCCCATTTTTAAACACTGGAGTTACGATAGCGGTCTTCCATTCGGCTGGTATTTTTCCTTGATCCATAGAGACTGTATACAATTTCATCAAATAAGGTGCAATTTCCTTTGCGTATCTTGAGTAGAATCTTGTAGGAATACCTTCTGGTCCGGGAATCTTATTGGTTTTTACATTCATAAGCAGTTTAATTATTCCCTCGACATCAAGAGTGAGATCATTCATAATTTTGTCGGTACGATTGTTAAATATCGGTATCTCCTCTGAGTTTTCTATCGTGAAAGCCTTTTTAAATATATCATTCAAAATTTCTGCTTTCTCTACGCTTGTTTCTGATAATTCACCATTTTCTTTAATCAGCGACGGCATAACCTTACGAGAGCCTCTTATTTACTTTGATATACGACCAGAACTTTTTTGGATTAGTAATAAGATCTTCGGATAAATTCCTGGCTTGGAATTCTTTAAACGCATCGCGCATTGCCTTACGTACTTCCGCACGCAACTGAACTAATTTAGCAGGATTAGATGAGTCCCCCGATTTTTTCACCGCGGCATGTAAACGCCTTTGCCTCCTGAGCAAACGTTTCACTTCCTTATTGAACCAAGGGAAGTTATTACTGTCCTTAATACACTTCTTAGGAACAAACTGGTTTAAACCGGTCCATATTAGTTCTTTTAAATTAAACCAAAGTTCCTCAACATTTGTATTTTGCGTATACTTTTCAAAATTCTTCGCAAAGTGATCAACCATACCCGCATCGTTTGCCTTATCGAAGCAAAAAACGAGTTTCTCTTTGTCATGCTTCAGACTCAGACTAGATTTTAACGTTACCACAACCGCCTTGTGATCACTTATACCGTCTTCTATACAAACTTTATCTACAATATCAGGATTGCTAATTAGAAAAAGATCCAGAATGGACGAGGAATCTTTGTCGAAACGTTTAGGTAATTAACCTATCTCTTCCACCCAACCTGAACGTGTATGTGTCCCACCTAACCGACGGTAGGTTAAAGTCACCACCCACGATTAATATATGTCCTTGAAATTTTTTGTAAATGTTATTAAGCGACTCTCTGAAGTATTCCGCGTTAGCTAAATCAGAATCCGGAGGTCGATAAAATGACCCGAGTATGAACTTTAAATTTTTACCAATTTTTACCTTGACCCATATTAACTCGCAAAAATTTTCCGTTTCAGTTACGACAGAGCAATTAACGGTTTTACTTACGGCCACGAACACACCCCCGCCCATTGAGACAGTTCTGTCCTTCCGAAAAACATTGAAATGAGGGCCAAATACTTCGCTAGATTCAATTTCAGGCGTCAACCAGCTCTCGGTTCCTAGTATTATATCGACATCATTAGTCGCAACTGAGGCGTGAAAATCCGCTACTTTCCCTCTAATACTCCGACAATTTAGTACCATTATCCTTAGCTGCTTCGTATAGTTATTTGTGGAGTCTAAAATAGCATTTTTCATGCTCGCACTCTGACTGTAAACGGGTGAAGTAATTGGAGCTGTAATATTAAAATTATTCGGGCCATCACTACCGGGACCAGCTTCTATGTTATCAGCACATCCTCTTCGATGTAATGAAGGATCCTCGGGCCTCACGCTGTTCCTAAAAAATAATTCCATCAAGATGGTTCCATATTTTAGCAGCCACCTTGGACGCCATTCTAGGTGTGTAGTGGACGCCCGACCTGTCAAATGCGTCCCAGCTGGCAGCTATCATCGGACGAAGGTCGACGAAGCCCCAGTTGTTTTTGCGACACAGCTCCTGCAAATTACTATTTAGATTAAAGATCTTCCACCACACAGCCTCCCCACAATCGACACGCGGCACCACACTACAAATTGAAAACTGCACTGAAACTGAATTTTCCCGGGCGGCTTCATACGCCTTTCGGCCCAACTTGTCCATGGATTATACTATATCTGGAACAGAAACACGACACGAGTCATTAGTGCCGACGTGCGCAGCTACTCTTAACTGACGGCAGTTCGATTCCCTAATCGCTTGTGGAATGGCCTCGATGACACGTGGTACGGTTGCTCCTGAAAGAGAAACGGAATGAACGTTAGTATGAGGATCTGCACCGTTCTTCGTGGCTAATTCCCGTAGCGGTTTCTCCAGCCGTAGCACGTTCGAGCTGCCAATGACCAGTAAACCTTTTCCTGGCAAGGGTCGGGGTCTGCGAGTAAATCTTTGCTGTTGCTCTTCTGGGCCATTCGCGCTTGAATCTACAGCATCCTGCAACACAGAAAACGCGTTACTTAGTGGCAAGGTATGGTTTTCCTTTCGGCTAATTGGGAATTTCGACGCCTCTCTCCGTGGAGCTTTAGAAATTTATATTGTTAGCTTCAAGCACATCGACTGCGAGAAGCAACAGCTGTTTCGTTGAGCACTAACTTAGTAATACAATACAACTGGGCGGATTTTCATAGGGTCTCAAATACTAAGCATGCAAGGACTACAGTACTAAAATGAAGTATTTTCTATCTCTACATGACGTCGGAATGCTGTAAACCAATGAAAAAAAAAGAAGAGTTTTTTCCCCTGCCTGTTCGTTTCTTTAAGCACTATTCAAGCAGAAACTGTTGATCGATTTTTGGACTCCGCACAACACAAAGTATCAAAGGTACATTATTTCTCATAGTTTAAATTTTGGGGTATACGTAGCAATGACATTGTATCATCGGAACAGAAATGGTTATAAATTGAAACTGATAATCATCATCTACAGTCGTTTAACTCAATTCTAAAAATCGTGATCCATTGTGTTTCTCACTGTGTTTGCTGTATTCTTGACTATGTGGTGAGTATAGTTTAGGAACAATTATGAGAAACAGCGAAAGAATACTGGACTTCTCATAAACTTATGTAACCTTTTTTAAAAAGTGAATGCAGTTGCTGCTAACAGCAGTTAAATGTGCATTGCGCAGGAAAGTTACCCTCAACATATTAAGATTCCGGAGTGTTGTAAAATTTAGCCACACTTTCTCGGTTGAATTCTTTCACCCTTGCGTGAGGTGTTACAGTTCACGGTGCCGCGGTTCGCATACGAGTGCATTGAGGTTAGCTAACTGACTGCTCGCGTATGCGGGCACTGTTTGCTCCAGCGAAGAGCATAGTGACCTGCTTCTTCTTCTTTGGTGACTGCCTTGTTCCACCCCTCCCGAGCCCAGTAGGGTTTTACCACCACACGGCCCATTCCCAAAAGGCGTGGAGCCCCATGGAACCCCATGGCGTGACTTTTTTTAGGGTTGTTTCCGGTTCGGGCAACCTTACAGTGACAACAACGGACCGGAACAACACTCCCTTTAGGCCTCCTCCTATCTCATAAGAAGTCTCATTCTAGCGGCACTTCTTGCGCTTCGGCCCCTGACATCTATAGCGACTCTCCGCGCTCTCCTTCACCGGAAGACAACGATATGGAAGTGACGAATACATCCAGTATGTCAGCGCCTGACAATGTCAGCAACCCTCCGCTCTCACCCTCCTCAGAAGAATATGAGAACGAGACGGAAGAATTGATGGACAGTCAGAACCCTGACACGAGGAAGGACTCATCCCTGCCAAGCCTCAAGCTGACGCCCCAGCCCCCTCAAGGACGAGGTGAACCACGCGTAGCAAAGAGGCGCACCTCGCCTCTTGCTGCTGAAACCTCATAATTCCCAAGAAGGAAAGAACAGCTTGTGTGCGGCTCCACTATAGAGGGTACATCCTCCACCATCAGTGTTTGCACCAAACAGCTGGAGAGGAATGTTGCCAGCAAAGATAGGAAGACGCTGAAGAAGAGGAAGGGGGTGACTGACCAAGTCACTGCCACACCACTTGTGCGGAAACTAGGAAGCTCAAGTCCAACTGTTGGGAGACAACCACACCAGCGAGTTGATCAGGAAGGCTTTGTGTTTCCGAAGAATACTAGTAAGCCTCCACCACCAGCGCTGGACCCCAACATCGTCAAAACTAGAAATAAAATCCAATCCCTACAGCCTGAACCAACACCACCAGTGCAGAGATCCGCTCATATCCGTCCTATCGTGGTGCAATTTGAGAAGAGTTATAAGACACTCCATGACATGGTTGAAGCTGCTGTGAAGAGCTCCTTCGCCGCCAAAACTGCCGGTGGTGATAAGATAAATTTCACCTTCATCACAGCAGAAGACTACTCAGCCGCTACAGGGATGTTTCAGGACAGCAATGTTCCATATCACACGTTTCCAGTCGGAGCAGTCCCGTTACTTAAAGTCGTCTTCAAGGGCATCCCAAGAACTCTGCCCACTAAATATCTCAAAGAGGAACTCTCTGAGATGGGCTTTACTGTCCAAACGGTGGCCCAACTTCGCCACCCAGGCAGCAACATATTAATGCCACTATTCCTGGTGATCCTTGCGGATTTCCAGGAAAATAGGGCGATCTTTTAGGTGGAGAGAATTTGCAACCTCCAACTGAAAGTTGAGAAACTCCGAGCAACGACCGGACCTGCGCAATGTTATAACTACCAGCGTTTCGGTTACGTGGCCAAGAATTGTAAAATGCCTCCAGTCTGCGTTAAGTGCGCAGACCAACACGATTCCACCAAATGCACCTCGCAGAAGGGACGAGACACTGACAAGTGTTCCAACTATGGAGGTGGAGACGTAGCCAGTTACAAAGGCTGCCCGGCCTTTAAGAGAGCCAGAAACCGACTAAGAGGCCTTCCAACTGAACAAGAAAAACCACTAGACCATGCATCAACAACAAACAGCACAGCGCGGCAAGACCAGACACCGGCTCCAGGGCAGCAGGGTAGCTCTCCCGCAACAGAGCAAGATCAGGCTCCGACTGCCACGGCGAAGATGTCCATGTCTCAGTTGCGCCACAGACGGAGGAGAAAGATTAGATCGAACAATGTTACTGAGCAACGACACCCATTGGCGAGAGAAGACGATTCCACTACCAGAAACGAACGAGGCGTTTCTACAGGGCGCCTAGCTGAACCGTCTGCATCTACGTCACCTGAGCAACGAATCAAACCAGTCGACCTACCTACTGGTCACCACGTCTCCCCGCAACAGCAAAGAATTACAGGCGAAACGGACCGTGAAGCGCAACTTAACCTAGACAGACTTAATAACATGCTGGAGTCTGCCCTAAAGATGACGTGCCACCTTACTGAGCAGCTGGAGAAAATGACCAGCCCCGTAACTAACGCTCTGTCTGTCCCAAAGTGCCCACATTACAACCACAATGGATAGACAGCCACACATTCACTCCTTATCTTTCTGCGTTGGAATGCGAACAGCATGTTCAACCAACTGCTTGAGTTTAGACAGTTCCTTCGAGACCAAGATATTGACGTATGTCTGATGTCAGAAACTTTCTTGAAACCCGGTCTGCGAGCCTCAGTAGCCAATTACGGTTGTTACCGCCGTGACAGAATAACCGCTGGAGGTGGAGTCGCGGTTTTCATTAAGAACAGCATACCACATCATGAAATAGTCCTACCACCCCTCGAACAGATGGAAGCCGTCGGAATTGAAGTGGCTACAGCTAATGGGAAGCTAACTATCATCTCATGCTATCGACCTCCTCGAAGACAACTCGAAGAAGCTGACTTTACGACTCTGGCAGATGTCAGCGGAAAAGTGCTGATTGGCGGCGACCTTAATGCTAAACATTCCGACTGGAATAGTAGGTACAACAACACAGTGGGTATAGCATTGAGACGCCTCACAAATAGACAAAATATTTGCGTATGGGCACCAGAAGAGCCCACACACTACCCTAGCAACGGCAACAGACCATATGTACTATATGTAGTCATCACCAAGGGCATCCACGGCTATGTCGCCAACTCAGTCATAAATCGACTTTCCTCAGATCACTGTCCGTTTATGATTGAGGTTGAGGTTGGACCCTGGCAAACTCAAGAATAACCATCTTTCAACTACCAAAAAACAAACTGGAGGCGTTACCAGGAGCACCTGCAGACTAATCTAGCTGACCCACCTGAAATCGACAACATTGACGTCACCCTTCAGTCTTTTGAGGTAGCTGTTAAAGATCCAACCGCAGCTTCCACTCCAGTCAGGATACCAAGACCAGCTCCCACTCCGCAGCTTCCTCCCCATCTACTGGCTGAAATCCGCTACAAAAACAGGATTTCCAAAGAGTGGAAGCTCACGAGAAATCAGGCGACCAGAAGACTGTTAAATCGCTTGCAAAGGGAAATTAAAGCTTCCCTGATTCAACATCGGAACCAAGAGTGGGAAGCGAGAGTCTCCATGCTTCACCCGAAGGATGGTTCTCTATGGCTACAAACAAGAAGACTCATCAGGAGAAGGCAGCGGCTCCCCCCTCTGCACGGCGAAAGAGGCCTAGCTGTCACTCCGGAGGAAAAGGCCAACGCACTGGCTGATGTCTTTGTGAAGAATTTTCGGCCTTCGCAAACAAACTTGGACCCCATCCACCTCACTGCAGTTCACCGACGCCTGAGAGTCTATCTCGACGCCGAAGATGATCATCAAATAGATGAAATCACCCCGGAGGAGGTAGCCAGCTATCTGTCGAAACTGCACCCACACAAAGCACTAGGGCGTGACGAGATCAGCAACACCCTCCTCAGGCACCTACCACCAGAGGCCTCTGACCACCTCGCCGCTATCTTCAATGCCATCTTGAGACGACAGCACTACCCTCAATTGTGTAAACACGCATTAACTGTGGGAATTCATAAGACCGGGGAAGACAAACGCCTACCTCAGAATTATAGGCCTATTAGTTTGCTCCCAGCCATTAGTAAGGTGTTCGAACGGCTGGTACTAAAACGCCTGTCTGCATTTATCGATGACGCCAATGTTATTCCAGATCACCAGCTAGGATTTCGACGCGGTCACTCCATCACCAAGCAGCTGATGCGGGTAGCAGAAGCGGTGACCCACGCTTTCAACTTCAAGCACTATAGTGCTATGGTACTCCTTGACATCTCGCGTGCCTTTGATTCCGGGGCTCCTGCTCATGTTCTACGAACAGGGTATACCGGGCCCATACGTGAAGCTACTAAAATCCTACCTCTCCGGCCGGACCTTCAGCGTCAAGGTGGACAAGGCTTACTCTTCTACCAGGGACATCGAGGCAGGAGTCCCACGGGGCTCTGTGCTTGGGCCAGTGCTATACTCCCTGTACACCGCTGACGTACCGACTGGCAATGGTGTTCTGACAGCTACTTACGCCGACGACACTGCGTACTTGGCCTCCAGCCGCAGTAGAGCACTAGCCACCCGACGACTGCAGGAACTTCTCCAAGTAACGGAGGCCTGGGCTATGTGGTGGCGTATTTACATAAACCCCACCAAGACCCAAGCCATTATATTAACCAAGCGACTTGGGGTTCGTCAACCAACTCATCCTGACCCAAAACTTCGCCTATATGGTAGAGAAATCCCATGGTCCATCACTGCACACTACATGGGGGTGACTCTAGACAAGAGACTGAACTGGTGTAGCCGCATCAATGAAGTCCGTCGGAGAGCAAGCACCAGGCTCCACAGTCTTTTCTCTATTCTAAATGAGGTTAGCAAGCTAGCCCCTTCCACTGGAGTCAAGATATATACCTTGCTCATACGCCCCATTATGGAGTATGCATGTCCTGTGTGGGCATACGCCAGTGACAGGCAAATCAGAAAGCTCCAGGTTATTCAAAATAGGGCTCTAAAGAGAACCCCCCACCTATCGTGCCGGTTCCCCACGGATGCACTCCACGAGTCCGCCGGCATACCTAAATTGAAGGAAAGATTCCGCCAGCTGGCGGAAACATTTTACAAAAATACCAGACAATGCAACAACCCGGCGGTCAACTCGCTTGGACGCTACAACAATGGCGACGACAAGAATAGAAGACCACTCAGTCTCCTAGCAAACTGACACCCAACAAGAAGACACACCGACAGTTAAGAGAATTGTTACTCCTTCGTGACGTTGGAGGCAATGTCCACGGACAAATACTCCACCCTCCTCCTGCCTGTAACCTAAGGAAGTGACGGTGCCATGTGTGTGAGGTACGAACTTCATAAACGACCATTTCCCGGCGTCTGTCTTTTCCTGATTTAATGGATTGATAATATTATTGGCTGTAGCCGGCAGGTATGAAAGTTCTAACTTTCTCATTGAAAGACGAAAAAAATAAAGGTATTCCAACATCAAACGCTGATTACATGTCTCTTTAAGTTAGCGGAAAAACCGTTATAGGCACAACATCTTCAACTCGAAGGTTTGGATCTTCCTTCAGATGTATAAGAAATTCGATAGCTCATACAACCATCTCTTATGTTGTTTGAGCCGTTAAGTATACCTTTGTCTTCTAATTGACCTGCCAGTATAGCAGCTTCATGTAGCCTCTTACACATGTTGTGGAGACCTCTTTGATAATTACGCTGACAGTGACAGTGGTAACTTTTTGTAACAATTAACACTCACTTGTTTCTATTCTTAACTACGAAATTCGAAAACAAAGGAATTAATCCATAACAATAAGCTAGGACACAACTTATTTTTAACATTAAATATAAATTTCAGTTTTGATACGTGAAGTATTGTAATGACATCGTCAGCCGAGTGGCTAGGATGGGCAGAGTAAGAATCTGGTGGAGCCATAGATAAGGGTCTAGCCTAGAGATTGACCATGGTTCTAATGTGAATATTCAGCATAGGTCCCTATTCCAAAAGGGTGGTTAAGTACTTTCAGATAGGAATGGATGAGTCTAGGATAAATTGGAGTAAACTGCAATTACAGTATTTACGTGAGAAATTACTGATGGCGTACGTGAGTATATAAAATGTTTAATTAGTTTTAGAACAAAATGGTCTAGTATATAGCTGGCACGTTAAAGATAGGGCGAAGGACAAGGTCTCGCAGCCCAACCTAACTGGTCTGCAATATGAAAAATATGTCTGCAAACCATGTTCACATAACTATTACCACATGATTAACCATCTGGCTATCAGACATTTGGCATCATCTTCTTGCCTGCGACCGCCGCCCGCTGGCGCCAAGTTGACGCCTCCCGGCGTCAGAGTCCATTTGGTACATCGAAAGCCGCGAGACGGGACCTCATCAGCCGAAATGTAGGGACGAGCGCGCGCCGCAGGTTAGTTCTAGCTTATCTCGCCGCCACCTCCCCACCACGTTGCCTAGTGTCGTTTGGCACAGATCACATTTACAGCAACAGAAGGGGTGCGCACCCCTGCTGCAAACCGATGACAACAGCGCACCTCTACACACGCCTGTGATGTTTACCGACACAGAGTGGGTAGCTGCGTCTCATCTCCGCTAGCAGAGGCGGCCCCGTTCCTATGGCGTGTTGTTGAGTATTTGTCCCGTCCCGTCCCGCCTCCGTTACAAGAGATCGTGGGAACGCGGCTTAAGACTTCCGGAGAGACAGACAGACTCCGCTGGTGCTGCCCACAGGGTTTAAATACATTTGTCCCCTTCCTATAACCATTGTGCTGAGATGACAATATTCCTCACTAACCTGATGTGTTAGCACCGGGACTGGTTGACATGCAATAACCATGCTCCGCCTACTCCTTGCTAATGGGAAATCACACCTGCTCGAACTCGTTAATCGTATTTGGACTGCGAACAACGAGATCCCAACTATGAAGACAGCTAGAATAAATATCATAAGAAAAACTGGAAAGACAACTGACTGAGCTTCAGCATACATACCAATATCTCTGTTGTCTTGTATGTGTAAAGTGCTTGAAAGGATGGTCAAACACAAATTTGAATGGTGATTCGAACACAACATGTACTCATCCCCCCAATATGATTTTCGGAGAGGTAAATACACTCATGCCTTACCGATAATAACTAAATGGTTGCCATCTTCACAGATCTCAAATCAGCTTACGACAAAGTCTTGCCACCGATAATGGGCATAAAGCTGATGGAGAACGGTGTCCCAGGCCCCTTCATAGCCAGACTGGTATCTATTATTACCAATAGATGTGTCGTAGCTCAGTGGAAAACCATCAGTTTGGGTTCAAGAAAATGTAGCCAAGTAATACCTCAGGTATCAGTCGGCTCCATCACTTTTTAATATCTACACAGCTGACCGGCAGAAGATATTGCCACAGTCGATCATAGTCCTACAATACGCCGACGACATCTGCATTTATACAATGGGCACAAGCATCGAAAGTTGTCAGCTAATATTAAATGAAGCGATGCTAAAACTGATACAGTGGTTGTTTGGTAATGGACAGTCTGTATATTCATTCGCCATAGAATACCTCCAGTGACCAGCAAGATCCTTGGACCTTACAATTTTGCAGTAAAGAATAGCGTGAAAAAACTAGGATTAACAATAGACAATAAACTTAGATCGGGTGAAAAAATAATACAAATAGCAAAAAAAAAAAAAAAAAACGCTGTTCAGCTAATAACCTGATTTGAGCGGTAACAGGATTTAAGGTGGGGAGCAACCCCTCCAATTGATCTGAAGCTGTACAGATCCTTAGTACGGCCACACTTTGATTATGGGTGTATCTGTTACGGGTCAGCTTCCGAACGCACAGTAACCAGGTTAGATTTTCTGCAGTATAGAGTACTACGCACCTGCTTGGGGGTAAGGTGATCCACGCCGACGAATGCGTAATGCGCAGAAGCAAGCGAACCACCACTACACCTAAGCAGGCCCTACTTACTCATAATTCGTACTGAAACAGGAACAGCTGTCTGATAATAAACTAGTTAACGCTATCCATAAACTATCAATGGACTGTTTAACAAAAACATACTGAAGACATAAACGAGTGCCACCTTTGGTTTCGGCATACCTTGAATTCAAAACACTAAGCGACAAAGCCCACAATAGTAAACAATTATATTGCTACGAATCACCACTATGGCACACACTTAAAGAGGTAACAGTAAATACTCAAATAACCCAAGAAAATCCCAGTAAAGCAACATACTTGGAAAATGTGAATAAATTGCTAGCGGCAAGACGCAGATATATAGAAGGGTTCAGAAACAACAATTACGCAGAGAGTGCATTCATCAACCCTGACAGTATGGAACAGCGCACGTTCAAACTGCCGAGTGAATATTACGACAGCAGAACTAACTGTAAACAGGAAGTTCACAGGATAACTCTGGTATCCCTTCCCGACATCGCTGCATGCCCGGCAGAGGGCATGGATGTCGACCTCATATAGATGGCGCTGCTGGCTCCAACATTCTCTCCTCACCCTTAGGTTAGGAGATTCCTTTTAGGAAGTACTTGCCTTATTGGCATCACCTTCCTTCTTTCTTTTTGTTACTTTGCGTCGTTGCTTTTTTGGATTTGTCTTTTCTTTTGGAGCGTTAAGGTTCCTATTTTTTTTTTTAAACTTCAGTTGCTGGTTGTAGGTGTTGGTTCTTCTCGGTTTGATAATGGCTTTTCCCGAGCATCGTCGGGGTGGGGTGGCGTTGTTGCAGCAGCAACTGCTTGGGCCGTCGCTGCCGCGATCATTTCCGGGATCTTGTTTATTGCGTCGGTCACTGCTTGCGCCAGCTGACGCAGCGCAGCGGCCGACGTGTCTGCGGCGGGAGGCTCGGAGTGACTGCAGGATCCACCCTCCGCAGCGTCTGCTAGCCGACTAGTGTCGGCAGCAGCAACGCCATTAACTGCCCATTTCCTCCTTGGGCAGAGTAGGGTGGAGTGTTGTCTTGCGACATTTACTCCTAGTCTTATAGATGGATACTTGCTTCAGGTTATATTTGTCTTAACGTTTGGCGTAGCTTTTATTCAGATGATTTGGGGATTTATTGTACAAGTGAGATAGGTCCTATGTGTGGACCTATTCCTACCGGATAATTTCCCAGATTCTTGATTAGTGGGTTGTTGGATTTATGGGCTGTATTATAAAATTTGGTGGCTAGATCCTTGAAACGTTGTTTTAAAGTTGGTAGCCCTGTGGCTTCATGAAGGGCAATTGTGGGAAATCTGCAGTCGAGATGAAGTGCTCTCTTCAACGCTCGATTTTGAATAATTTGAAGTCGGTCAAGATTTGTTTTTGCTGTGTATCCCCACACAGGACAGGCAGTAGATCCGTACTCCTAAGGGTGCGGAGAGCTTACTGTCCCTGTTTAGCACTGGGTACAACGCTTGAAGTCTCGCGCTAGCTCTTCTGCGGAGGTCGTTTATGTGGGCCCTCCAGGTCAACCTGGAGTCAAGCAGGACTCCAAGGTAGCGAACTGTGTTTGACCATGGGATTAAGTTGTTATGAATTGTGAGTTGTTGATCCAATTGAGGTCTCCGTCGAGGTCCTGTCCTTTTAGTTATTAAGATGCTTGGGTCTTCGTTGGGTTGATTCCGATACGCCACCTCCTCGCCCAGGCCTCAGTCTTCTGCAGTACATCCTGCAGACGACGGGTGACGATAGCTTTGCTGCGGCAGCGAGTGAAGTAAGCTGTATCATCAGCATATGTGGCGGTGTGAATTCCGTTTTGAGAAGGTACATTGGCTGTATATAGGGAGTATAGCAGAGGTCCTAGGGTCGAGCCTTGTGGTACTCCTGCCTGAATGCTACGCCTTGTGGAATAGACGTTACCAATTTTGACTTTGAAAGAGCGGTTTTCCAGGTATGATTTTATCAATTTGACAAGCTGTCCCGGGAGTCCCAATTCGTAGAGTCGTAGTAGCAGTCCGGCGTGCCATACCGAGTCAAATGCCCGGGAGATATCTAGTAGCACAAGTCCACAGTATTCTTTATGGTTGAAGGCCGTCGTGGCGGTCTCAACCACCCTCATCAGTTGCTGGGTGGTTGAGTGTCCCTGTCGGAACCCAAATTGATGGTCTGGGAGAATACTCTGTCGCTCGATGTACAGGTTTAGGCGTTTGAGGAGCAGACGCTCAAACACCTTGCTGATAGATGGTAACAGACTTATGGGCCGGTAGTTTTGAGGTAGAGAGGGGTTTTTCCCACTCTTATGGATGCTACGACTACGGCCTGTTTCCACCGGGTGGGAAAGTTCTTCCTGTCTACAATTATGTTGAACAGCATAGTAAGGTGGTTAATTGCCGCTGGAGGCAGGTTTCTCAAACAGATGTTACTGATTCTGTCATGGCCTGGGGCTTTTCTTGGGTTTAGGCTGGTCACACAGGTGAAGACTTCTTGAGGGGTAAAGTGCTCGATGTTGTGTTCGTCTTCGTCATCAGCTTCGAGGAAAACCCTCAGACGATTGTTGACTTCGTCGATAAGATCGGGGTCGCCGGGTGCTGGTTGAAAGTTTTGTTCGAAAGCTTTAGCTAGAGCGTTGGCTTTATCTTCAGGGCGATATATGTATCCCTGTTCTCCAAGTAGAGGTGGAATTCGACTTTTCTTTTTAGTAAACCATCTGGTCTGTGACCACAGCGAGCCGTCGTCTATTCGCAGCATTGAAAGTCTGGCCTCCCATTCACGATTTCGATGTTCAGTTAAAGACACTTTCAATTCTCTTTGGAGACGATTGAGTAATTTCCTGGTATTGGGGTTCCTAGTGATCCTCCACTCCTTTGCGACTCGATTTTTATGTCGGATCGCTGCTATCAGGTGAGGTGGGAGCTGGAGCGATTTGTGTTTTTCTTGTGCTTCAAGTGGAGGCTGTGATGGCGTTTAAGACTGCACTTTCAAAAGCCTCCAGCGCTGTTTCCGGATTGTTGTCTGCAGGGTGGTCCGCTAGTGCTTCAGTTATAAGATTCTTGTACATCCTCCAGTTGGTGAACTTGTGATCAATTATGGGATTTAGCCTATCATCTGGTTGCCACTGGCCTATGCTGACTTGAAATATAACTGGTAAGTGGTCTGATGATAGTTCATCCACAGTGGATGCTGATATGAACCCGTTGAAGTTCTTAGTAATGAGCACATCAAGGATGTCAGGCCGACCACCATTGTAAGGATAGTGCGTGGGCTCGTCGGGAGCCCATACACACTGTTATGTCGATTTGTAATTCTTCTGATGACAAGTCCCGCCTGGTTAGTGTTATGGCAGAGCCAGTCAGTATGTTTTGCGTTAAAGTCTCCTCCTAGGAGTAGTTTGCCTCGCAATGCTGCCAGTGCTTCTAAGTCTGCATCCAGAGGCATTCGTCTGGGAGGTCGGTAGGCAGAAATGACATTGAAGGTCTGATTGTTAAGGTTTAATTCTATGGCGACTGCTTCTATGTTTTGCAGCGCCGGAAGAGGAGTTTCGTGGTGAGGTAGGCCCTTTTTTATGTAGATTGCAACGCCGCCTCCAGCTGTGAGTCGGTCTGTTCTATAGCAGTCATAGTTAGCAATCGACGCACGTAGTCCTGGTTTAAGGTGGGTCTCACAGACGAGGCATAAGTCAATATTGTGCTCTGCAATGAATTGTCTAAATTCTGTAAGTTGAGGATAAAGCCCGTTTGCATTCCATACGCATATGGAGACGCAGTGTATGTGATGCCTTCTATCCATTGTTAGGTAGGTTAGCACTTGAGGTGATAGCTGAGGCTGACGTAACTGCTGCCTGGATTTCTGCAGGCAGGCGGTTCATCTTTTCGATGAGGCACATTAGGGTGTTGAGGATTTTGTCAATGCAATTGTAGAGCCTGTCGAGACCAGCATATTGCGTATGTTCACAGGGGCCTGCATTCTGTGCGTGTTCGCCAGGGGGACGGTTGCGGCGGCGAGTGCGCTTCCTAGGTGCTGCTGGACATAATGCCGGAGCTGATGAGTTTTCAGTTTCGACTGGAGGTGCAGGGATGGCTGCACCTGCAGATTCCTCTGTTGGTTTGGTGGTAGTATGTTGGGAGGAGTTGCTTTTTCCAGCTCCTCTGGTGGCAGTTGTTGAATTTACCTCACGCAAGTTCTTTTTCTTGTCGGCTTTATCCATCATTTTCTCTTTGCTGTGTAGCAGTTGCTGTTGATTTGTTTTCCTTGATTTTTCCACAGCAGTTAGACTGTTGGACTTTAGTTCTTTATTCTCTAGATTCTGCTGAGTTGCTTTGGTGCCTCTGAGTCGATCACGAGCTAGCTTATAAGCGATGCAGCCTTTATAACTGGCGACATGATTACCACCGCAGTTACCACATTTAGCTGCATCACGATTTTTCTGTGTTGTACATTCGTTGGAGTCGTGGGCTCCGGCACATTTAACACATACAGGGTTCATTTTACAGTTTTTGGCGACATGGCCATACAATTGACAATTGAAGCATTGAGGGGGGCCGGAAGTCGCCTTGAGTGTCTCAGTTTTAATTCTTATATGACATAGGTACTCCACCTCGAACAGTCTTCTGTTATCTGGAGTATCAGGAGCGACTACCAGAAACAGTGGCATTGCTATATTTGTTCCCGGTCTCTTTAGTTGGGCCACAGTTTGCACGTCATAACCCATGTCCAGGAGTTCGTCCTTGAGGTCCTGGGTTGGAAAGGTGCGTGGTAATCCTCTCAGGACGACCTTTAGTAACTTGACTGCCCCTGAGGGGAAGGTAAAAGTAGGGGATACCATTTTTAGTGAGCAGATTTGTCACGTTAATGTAGTCCTCAGTAGTTGTGAAGGAAAATTTAATTTTGTCACCTCCTGCAGTTTTGGCCAGAAAGGGGTCTTTGGCTACATTAGCTACCCAGTCATGAAGCTTTTTGTAGCTCTCTTCGAATTGAACCACAATAGGTGGGATGTTGGAGTTCCTTTTGGATGGTTTGTCGGCAGCAGCAGCACAGCACCAATTACTGCCTTTTCTTAGAGGGCAGGTGGAGGTGGAGGATATTGTCCGAAGACATTGCCTCCAAAAGTATATGGATGGTGCAAATCTTCACTGTTGGAGTGGCTTCACGGTGGTGTATATTATTTGATTAAATTTAATGGTCTCTTATGACGATCAATTGTTGTATCATAGCGACCGATATTGTGGACTTCAGGGTTTTTGCTTCTATGTGTACTTTTGTAGAAAACTTCGGCTAGTTGTTTGAACCTGTCGTGAAGATATGGAACTCCAGTGGCTTCATGGAGTGCATAGGTTGGAAAACTGGTTGGAAGATGTAGAGCTCTCTTCAGTGCCCTGTTTTGTATTGTTTGTAATCTGAGTATATGGCTGTCAGCAGCGTATGCCCACACTGGACAGGCGTACTCAATAATTGGTCTTACAAGGGTGGTGTATATCTTAATGCCAGTACTTGGGGCTAGATTATTGTTTTTGTTAAGCAGCGAGTATAGGCTGTGAAGCCTCATGCTTGCTTTCCTGCGGATGTCATTAATATGGGCTTGCCAGGTGAGTCTCCTGTCTAGCAACACTCCTAGATAGCGTGCAGTAGCTGACCAGGGTATGTCGTTACCATGAAGGTGAAGAACGGGGTCCGGTTGACGTTGCCGACGGGGCCCAAGTCTTTTGCTGATGATTATTGCCTGTGTCTTGGCTGGGTTAATATCAATTCTCCATCTCCGGGCCCAGCTCTCCGTTACCTGGAGGACTTCCTGAAGACGGCGAATGGCTAAAATTTTGCTGCGGCTGGCTGCGAGGTAAGCGGTATCGTCAGCGTATGTTGCGACCAAAACACCATTGGATGTGGGGACATCAGCAGTATATAATGAGTATAAAGTCGGGCCCAAACTGAGCCTTGGGGAACACCGGCTTTCACTATTCTTACACTTGAGAAGGCTCTGTCGACTCGAACACTGAAAGTGCGATCTGTCAGATATGATCTTATTAATTTCACGTATGGTCCCGGGATACCCTGCTCATATAGCTTAAGTAGGAGGCCCGAGTGCCATACGGAATCAAATGCTGTGAGATGTCAAGCATCACCATGGCACAGTATTGTTTGTGGTTGAATGCTTTTGTGACAGCTTCTGTTACTCTCATCAGCTGCTGAGTAGTTGAGTGGTCGCGCCGAAATCCTAGCTGGTGATTTGGTAAGGCATTTGTGTCCTCAATATGAGTGGACAGTCGTTTTAGCAGTAGCCTTTCGAATACCTTGCTGATGGCTGGTAGAAGGCTAATAGGTCTGTAGTTTTGCGGTTGATGTGCGTCCTTCCCACTCTTGTGTATTCCCACAACCACTGCATGTTTCCATCTGTTAGGGAACTGTTGTCGGCGGAGAATGGTGTTGAAAATTTCTGCGAGGTAGACTGAGGCCTCAGGAGGCAGGTGCTTCAAAGTTCTGTTACAGATCTCGTCACGACCAGGAGCTTTGCGAGGGTGGAGATTCTGCAAGGCTGTTGATAACCTCTTCAGGGGTAATATCGTCCATTTGAAATTCATCTTCTGCTTGCAGGTATACCCTCAGCCGACGGTTGACTTCCGGCGAGGTGTATGGGTCTGCGTTTATTTGCGACGGCCGAAAATTTGTTTCAAAGACATCGGCGAGGGCATTCGCATTGTCTCACAAGTGACAGCTAACCCATGGTTGCCATTGAGAGGAGGAAGGCGCTGTCTTCGTCTGGTAAGCTTTCTTGTTTGTAGCCAGAGTGACCCGTCCTCTGGACTGAGCATGGATACTCTTGCATCCCCACTCTCTATTTCGGTGCTGCAGCAGGGAAGCTTTTATTTCCCTCTGTAGTCTGTTGAGCAGCCTTCTCGTTGCTTGGTTTCTCGTCAGCTTCCATTCTTTTGCAACCCTGTTTTTGTGTCGTATTTCAGCCATCAGTTGAGGGGGAAGCTGTGGAGTGGGAGCTGACGAGGTGTCCTAATGGGTGTTGAAGCGTCAGTGGCCTCTTTGACTGCTGTCTCAAGATTTCGAGTGCATTGTCGATGTTCGTGATTTCAGGTTGGTTCGAAAGTTTGTTTTGGAGGATTTCTTGGAAAAGCCTCCAATTTGTATTTTTGTAATCCAAAGTAGAGTGCTTCAGGGTCTGCCATGGTCCGATCTCAATTTCCGCTGTAACCGGGCAGTGATCGGAGGATAGCCGGTTTAAGGCTGCAGTGGCGACATAGCCCTGTATGTCCTTACTAATGAAGATGTCTAAAACATCTGGCCGTTGGCCGTTGCTTGGATAATGAGTGGGTACATCTGGTGCCCACACCCCCATATTAAGTCTGTTGGTCAGTCTTCTCAGGGTTACTCCCGCGGCGTTAGAGTATCTGCTGTTCCAGTCGGTGTGTTTGGCATTTATATCTCCACCAATCAGGAGCTTACCTCCGATGGAGGCTAAGGCCGTGAAATCATCCTCGTTGAGCTGACGCCGTGGAGGACGGTAGCAGGAGATGATCGTTAATTTTCCGTTGGAGGTCGTCACTTCGACACCGACGGCTTCCATCTGTTGGAGTCTGGGTATGACGATCTCGTGATGAGGGATGTTTCGTTTGATGTATAGGGCTACTCCTCCGCAGGCGGTAGGCCTATCCCAGCGATAGCAGTTGTAGTTCGGCACAGATGCTCGCATGACCGGGCTTGAGATAGGTCTCGGAGACAAGGCATACATCCACATCATGGTCTCGTAAAAACTGTCGAAATTCAGGTAATTGACTATAAATGCTGTTGGCATTCCAGGCGCAGAAAGATAAAGAGTGTAGCAGGGGTCTAGCCATGATGGTTGCATTGGGAGCACTTTGGGGAAGCCAGGGCTTTCGTCACGGCGCTGGTCATCTTCTCCAGCTGTTCTGTAAGGTTGGAGACCATTTTTAGTGCAGACTCTAGCATCCTGGTTAGCCTGTCGATACTCTCCTGTGCTTCGCTGGTTGCGCCCTGATTCTGTCTCTGTTGGAAGGCGCCTTGTAGGTTTGCATGAGAGTCCTTTCTCTGCTGTAGCGAGGCATTCTCTGGTGAGCCCATTTCAGGAGAACCACCTGGTAGGGCAGATTGATCCTCATGGGGCCTCTCCTCCACTCCCCTTGGAGGATGATTGTTCCCTGGTTCGCGCAGTGTCCCAGGCTTATTTTTGGGTCTTTTGCGCGGTTTGGACTTCTTCTTCCCATGGTTAGTGAGGGTCTGTTCTTTTTCTGTGACTGTGGTGCTATTTTTCTCCTTGGCAGTAGTGCCATTTTGTGGTGGCACTGCTGTATTTTTCTCTTTGGCAGTAGTGCCATTTTGTGGTGGCACTGCTGTTGGTGGTTGTTTCTTGTCTGGTGGCCTTTCTTGCTCGTTTTTGTTCCTCTTTGCCTATTACGAGCCCTTTTGAATGCAGGGCAGCCCTTATAGCTGGCAACGTGCCCGCCCCCGCAGTTTGAACATTTGGCTTCGCCCCTGCCTTTCTGAGATGTGCATTGGGTAGACTCATGCTGTCCGGCACATTTTACACAGATTGGCGGCATTTTGCAGTTTTTGGCTACATGTCCAAACAGTTGGCAATTGTAGCACTGAGGAGGACCAGTTGTAGCCCGTAGCTTTTCCACCTGGACCTTGAGATGGCAAATCGTTTCTACGCCAAAGATGGCCCTGTTTTCCTGGCAGTCGATTAAGGTTACCAGGAACAGTGGCATGATGACGTTGGAGCCTGGTCTACGAAGTTGTGCTACAGACTGGATGATGAACCCCATCTCAGTAAGCTCATTTTTTAATTCACTTGTTGGTAGAGTTCTTGGGATACCCCTGAAAACTACTTTCAGAAGAGGAGCTGCCCCTGTAGGAAAAGTGTAGTATGGGGTATTAGTCTCGTGCAACATACCCGTGACAGCAGTAAAATCTTCCACAGTGGAGAAGGAGAACTTTGGCGACGGTCGGTTTTGTTTGTGTCGCCCGTCCGTTGCGGGCCTCATATGCGGCTGCATCTGTTTGGTGGTGGAAAGCTGCAGTCGTGACGGACATCCGCCGTACGAGGCTGGGTGCCCCAGATTGCAGTTGCAGCATCTTGTGTGGTGTCTTGGATGTGGACATTCGGCTACACGATGTCCCTGGCCGCAA
Organism: Vandiemenella viatica; assembly: GCA_031002005.1. NCBI lineage: Eukaryota > Metazoa > Arthropoda > Insecta > Orthoptera > Morabidae > Vandiemenella > Vandiemenella viatica. The sequence goes on from JARYHS010008074.1 coordinate 48,774,591, forward strand.
CTCACGCATCTTGTCTCCCTAGTACACTGCCAGGATACGTGATTGTAACCCTGGCAGTTGAAGCATTGAATGTAGCTTGGAGGGGTAGGATGTTTCCTCTCAATCTTGACGGGTTTCCCCGCTAAGATTTTGATGTTGTTGAGTGTTTCTGGCGGCGCTGCGGTCTTGAAGGTGTAGAGCGGGATTCGTTCTTCTGTCCCTGTCCACCTTATCTGGTGGACCTCGTTGGTCTGCACGCCTTGCTTGTCGAGTTCTTCCGCCACTGCTTCTTCATCCGTGGTAACTGGCAGTCCGCGAACTACCAGTTTCCGTTGACGACGAGGCTCGTTGGTGCGGGACGCGATGTTTGCACTCCGCAGGTGTTCTTCTACTGCTTTCAGGTCACTGGGGCACGACAGGCAAAGCCGCTGCTTCCTGGCCAGCTCATGAAAGGGAGGGCCGTCTTGCCTCTCAGTTCATCGCAGATGCTTGTCCAGTTGCCCTGAAACATTACTGTAATAGGCCGCACGGGGCCTATTTCTATCGGCGGCTGGGAGTCTTCGCTGAATGCGGCCACGGAGTCCACCGACATGTCCGTCTCCGATAGCTCTTCCGGTGATGGAGGATGCGTTGTGGAACGCAGACTTTCTTCCCCCGTGGCTGCAGTGGTGCTCGCTTCCTCCGTTGGTTGCGGTCAGGTGGGTGAGCTGAGCTTCTTGCGATTCAGCCATTTTTCGACGTTGTTGTGGTCCAGCCGGGTAAGGTCCTCTGCCGAGATGGTCTTGTAAGCCTCCGATAAGTACTCCTCTGGAACTCGACGGAACGGCTGCTTTATCTCTTCAAAGATTGCTAGGTTAGTAGCAATGTTTTCGGCTCGTTGTTTCGCTGCAATCGCCTTCTTCTTCTTGCTTCCTTTGGTCATTTCGAGTCGTCCCAGCGGACCATCGTCGTCGTGGCTGCTGGCTCAATATAAGGCCCGCTGCGACGGCGGGGTCGGCTGCTCGGCTAAACTTGGCGGAGGCCTCCCACCTTCCACCAGGGGCCACTGAACGTGTTGTAGAAGAAGTCAGACCAGAAGACTGGTCCTTTAAAGCTTGGAAAAGACGTCTTGCAAGAGGCAACCCTGAGAAATGGTGTTTCGCTATCTCAGTCATCCTTGACGGCCTTCAGTTCAGCTGGCGGGTTCCCACCTGCGACGCTGCCACTTTCAAGAAGGCCCTGACTAGCCGTGACCACCGACACCTGGTCAATAAGTATCGCCCTGCTGGAGGAGACGAGGCGTGGCCGGAGGCACTTGTGTTTCCAACCCCACTGGCCAGCGACTTCGTCTGGGAGGAATATGTTGAAGACACCAAAAGAAGGTTCCAGACCTACAGCTACGACCCAAAGACGTACCGCAAATTCAAGATGACGCCGATAAGGCCCACACAACCATCTTCACCATCGCCTTCTCCAAACGGCGTGCCTGACTCATCAGCTCCAGTAATCTACCCTGCTGCACAAGTAGGCCCAGTACCACCGATCACTGTCAGCTATGCAGGGAACTACTGCATCTTACTGGCTCAGATGCAGAGTACCATGAAGCTTCCTGTATTTAGCTGGCCAGACCATCTGGGACTGAAGATCTTGCTGTCCTGCCCTGAAGACTTCGAAGCCGCCATCCAGATGTTGCAGCAGGACTCCATATCTTATGAAGTCACACTCTCCTGCCCCAGGACGAAGAAGGCCGGCACCTCTTCGCAGAAATCTACAGCAAAACTGCAGCCACGCAAGCTGGTTCAGTGCTACAGGTGCCAAGAATTCCGGCATCTAGCCAGCGAATGTACAAAGCCAGCAAGATGCGTTCGTTGTGGAGGTGGTCATTATGTCGCAGAATGCAACCAGCGTCGCGAGGACGCTGTTTGTTGCAATTGCGGCTCTTCACACGCTGCTTCTTATCGCGGCTGCCGAGCATGGAAGCAGCAACGCAGCAGGAAGAATCCTCAACCAAGTAGCAGGTCACATACGCAGCCCGCAACAAGCCGGCAAGTGAGCGATGTCTGCCCTACTGCTACCACACGGTCCGGGGAGCGCCGGAAGTTCAGCAGCTCCAGACAACACAACAGGGCCGTCCCAGCGGAGACGACTGTACAAAACGCTGACTACACCAGACGGCGTCCACCAAAGAATCAACCCAGGCAGAAGATCACCGGCAGAAAATCATGCGAGCACACCACCCGTCAATCTTCAGTCCAGAAAGAAGAAAGGTTGGATTCGCTCATCGCCCGCCGCCGTGAGCATTTTCTGCTTTTCCTTTGTTAAGCAGTTGTGGCATGATGACGTTGGAGCCTGGTCTACGAAGTTGTGCTACAGACTGGATGATGAACCCCATCTCAGTAAGCTCATTTTTTAATTCACTTGTTGGTAGAGTTCTTGGGATACCCCTGAAAACTACTTTCAGAAGAGGAGCTGCCCCTGTAGGAAAAGTGTTAGAAAGTAGTTTCTCATTACTAGACCATTGTTTGCAACCAAAACATTTATATTTCCTTTGACTTCTTCTCAGTGTAAATTTGTTTTTGAGGTCGTTCTTGTTTGTCCTTAAGTTGTAATTTTAATTCATAATCAATTTAATTTCCTTACTTTCTCTGCAACATCTTACGCTGTTAGTAGATTTAGATAATCGTTATCACTGTTTTCTGGTATACTTCACGAATTCTAACCTGCTGTGGTTTACGATCTAAATTATCCTGCAAATACATTTTAATTCTGTTATCCACCCTTTTATCTCCTAAGAGATCTTTTAGCGAAGATTCGAGCTTACGGTATTTCGGCTCAGATTTGCGAGTGCATACGTGATTTTCTAACTGGTCGATCACAATATGTCGTTGTTGACAGGGAAGCCTCTTCTAAGATAAATGTTACTTCGGGCGTTCCTCGAGGAAGTGTAATAGGTCCACTTCTTTTCTTAATATTTATAAACGATCTAGGTGACAACGTCAAATGCTGGTTGCGATTGTTTGCCGACGATGCGGTTATCTATAGGAAAATAAGGTGCTCCGACGATTGCTTAGAAATTCAGCGTGATTTGGATGCGATTTTCGATTGGTGCCGTAAATGGCAGCTTACACTTAATTGCAAAAAGTTCAAGGCAATGCGGATAAGTAACAAGAAGAATTAGGTTGTTCACGAGTACAAATTAAACAATTCACCTGTTGACGCGGTTGATTCCGTGAAGTATCTGGGGGTGATAGTACAAAGCAACATGAAATGGGACATGCACATAACTTCCGTCGTAGGCAGGGCTAATTCTAAATCACGATTCATAGGTCGTACTTTGAGGAATTGTAATGCTCAAACAAAGGAGATAGCGTATAAAACACTAGTGCGTCCGCATCTAGATTACTGTTGTGGGGTTTGGGATCCGTATCGCAAGGTTCTGATTGACTCAGTTGAGAGGGTGCAGAGGAGAGCCACTAGATTCGTGACTTGTTGTTACAGCCCTTATGAAAGCGTCACAAAATTGATACATAGATTGGGGTGGGATAGTTTGGAAGACGACGTAGCTTGCGTTCGAATTTATTGGAGAATATGCGAAAAAATTTAAATTTCGAGTGCAATGAAATACTTCTTCCGCCAACCTATTTAGGTCGCAATGACCGGAGGGATAAGATTAGAGAAATAAGATGCCGTACTGATACTTATATGTATTCCTTCTTTCCTCGCACTATTCGGGATTGGAATGGGCGGGTTTAGGATTGGTGCTTAGCACCCTCTCCCACCCACAATGTTTGTGATTTGCAGAGTATGGATGTAGATGTAGAGAAATATCGTCAGAAGAATGTATTGCTGCAATGAGTAGTTTATGATTTACCGTTTGTGTTTAAACCTGAGTATTACTTTGTCGTGCAGACTGTCAGGTTATTGTTTCATACTGCAGTGCAGCTCACTCTCATTAAGATTTATAAAAAGCAAATTGAGGGTAGCGTTGGGTGGTAGCGAATAGGATTATAAACCCCCGCCAAATTAATGTGTGGCCTAATCTGCGAGATAAATCAACAACAGCCGCAAAAAACGGAGGAATCCGAATTATGAGTCACATCGGCCATAAAAGGGGTGGGCGGCGCTTTTATGATTTTCTTTGCTGTGGCTTTGTTTCCCGTGCTGATAAGCAGGCAGTAGTAGTAGCTGTACTCTGTGGTGCCACCTCGTCTGGTTACACTGCACTGGCTGCAGGTACTGAGCTCGCCGCTATCAACTCACTGGCTACAGTGCTACCAACTGCATGCACTGTTAGGATGCCAAAGAGGTATTAAGATATCATTCAACTACACCTATCAATTGATACCTTGGTAGAAACCTTTTTATTGCTCCGTTTGTGAGTTGGTGTAACGTATCAGTGATAAACAGTTTGTAAAATACATAAGAACGAAGTTATCTCGGCGTTGAGAATTTATAAAATGCTCTCAGAGTTAACGAAGTGTTGGCATAAGATATTTCGGCGATCATAATATCACTGTCGCCATATTCAGAACATGGCGCAGTTAACGAAGTGTTGTCATAAGATATTTCGGCGATCATTTGCACTGTCGCCATATTCAGAACTTGGCGCAGTTAACGAAGTGTTGTCATAAGATATTTCGGCGATCATTTGCACTGTCGCCATATTCAGAACATGGCGCAGTTAACGAAGTTTTTCATAAGATATTTCGGCGATCATTTGCACTATCGCCATCGTGAGAAAATGGTGACTGTGTTTATGATCGCCGAAGTATCGTGTGACAACACTTCGTTAACTCTGCTAGTTACGCGAGAGCATTTTATAAATAAAGTTTGTAAAGTGTTTCACAGTAGGGTATAGAGCCTATAGTAGGTAACGAATGAAAAAAATTATTTGCTCTATTCTGGTGAGCAAGGATTCATGACAGTAAAAGTAATCGCAGTTGTTAGAAAAAAATTATAACTTTTGTCACAGTTGCTAAACCTACAGGTTCCTCGGTTCACGTTTTTTGTATCGATACGTATATGCTTGTGGCTTTACGCCACGTCGATGTCGAGGTCATTAGAGGTCGGAGAGAATCGCCATAGTCGTTACGAAAGCATCAAAGAATTGTCATGAGGATTCGGTTGTGATTTTCTCCCCGAAAGATGATATACGAGGCGCGTCCAGAAAGTAAGTTCCGTTTGATAATAAAATGAAATTGTACACAGATACAGAAGAAATTTTTATTGCACAAAATTCTACAACTCTTAAACTACTTTTCCACATAACTGCCGAAATTTTACAGGCATTTGTCATAGCGTGGCACCAGGTTTTGTATACCTTCTTCATAGAAATCTGCCGCCTGTGTCTTCAACCAGTTGGAAACAGTTAATTTCAGCTCGTCGTCATTGGTGAAGTGATGACCGCCAAGGAAAGACTTGAGATGCAAGAACAGATGAAAGTCTTGCCAGTTCTTCTGTAACCAAAGGTGGACGCCCAATTCGTTCTTCATCGTGCACATCACTACGCCCGCCATTAAACTGTCGCACCCATCTTCTCACCATCGAATCACTCATCGCATTTGGTCCGTAAACATCGCAAATTTGCCGATAAATTTCACTTGGTTTCACTTTCCTCGCATTCAGAAACCGAATCACAGACCTGATTTCACAGGCGGCGAGATTTTCAATCAACGCCGACATTTCAAACAAGCACAACAAAGCGTACGTAACTGACAGCGATCTCCAAATGGTGCACGTTCTTCCCCTTGATACACATCGTCTACAGCACATGTGCGGAACTGCAATCGCAGCGCTGCAGCGGAGATAAATTGAAACGGAACTTACTTTGTGGACGCGCCTCGTAGATATCAACTACATTTATTGAGAATGAAGGAAAAGCTCCTTTCGTTTATGAGTGCGATGAAATGCTTCGTTCACCAACCTATTTTCGTAGCAGTGATAAGGGAAATAGCACGAGAGAAACTAGACGCCTACTGAAGCTGATATGAATTCTTTTTTTCCCTCGTCAGGATTGGAATCAACATTATTAGTTTTAATGTGAAGCATCCTCTGCTTCCCACAACTTTGTGTATTGCCGAGTACATGTGTAGATGTAGATTTCGAGAGTCAATGGAAAACAGAAATTTGGATGGCTGGACTGGGATTTGAACCCGCGTCCTCCAGAATATCTGGCAGGGGCGGTAAAGTACCTACGAAACTGACGCTGTTTCCTCAGTGTCGAACGTTCGGAATCGCTGAACAGAATTCAGATTATGTTCGGTCCTGGGGTCGTGTTGGTCATAGACATAAACCAGCGGACAAGTGATTCGTTCTATTACCAACTCACTACAAAAGAATTAAATCCTGACCTGCTCTTAGTCATTAAAAACCTACGCACCTTAAAGGTGATCGGAAGTATTGCGTTAGGGATTTTTCAACTGTACACCTGTGTGAAGAAGTGTATATTTGCCCTCGCATTCAGGAGGACGGCGGTTCGAATCCCCGTCCGGGAATCCAGATTTGGGTTTTCCATGGTTTCCTCAAATCACTCTAGGCGAATGCCGGGATGCTTCCTTCAAAAGACCCATGGCCGAATTCCTTACCGTTCGTTGTCCCCATTCCCATTCCGCCTCTAATGACCTCGACGTCAACGAGATGCAAATCTATAAGTAAAAAAAAAGTATATTTGCCTACATAGTTCTATTTCACGAGTGTACCGTGAATATCTTTTTTTTTTTTTAACTGCTTAACGTCTCTTAACAGCGAGGTCTTAAGAGACGGGAAAGGATGGGGGGCGAGGAATGGGAAGGAGTTCGGCCATGGCCTTTTGAGGGAAGCATCCCGGCATTTACCTGGAGTGATTTGGGAAACCGTGAATATCGGGAATCCGGTAAA
>JARYHS010008074.1:48782424-48812424 GCA_031002005.1 Vandiemenella viatica
CACCTCCGTTCCGGGCGTAGGCGGTTACATGTATGATGTACCGCTCCACATGAACTCTTCTGGCAAGATGAACTGGTGTGATTTCCTGTTGCCAGTAACATCTACATCTACATCTATACTCTGCAATTCACGATTACTGTGTGTGGCAGAGGGTGCTAAGCACCAATCCTATTTTAGAGTATTCCAATCCCGAACAGAAAGAGGAAAGAAAGAATACATAAATGTATCAGTACGGCATCTTATCTCTCGAATCTTATCCTTTCTGTCATTGCGACCTAAATAGGTTGGTGGAAGAAGTATTTCGTTGCACTCGTAAATTAGAGATTTTCGCATATTCTCCAGCAAATTTAAACTAAAACGACGTCGTCTGTCCCCCAAACAATCCCAGCCTAACCACCGAGCGTGGTGGTGTAACGGATAGCGTTCTGGCCTCGCATTCGGGAGGACGGCGGTTCGAATCCCCGTCCGGGCATCCAGATTTGGGTTTTCCATGGTTTCCCCAAATCACTCCAGGTGAATGCCGGGATGCTTCCTTCAAAAGGCCTGGCCGAATTCCTTCCCATTCCTTGCCCCCATCCTTTCCCGTCTCTAAAGACCACGTTGTTAAAAAGGGACGTTAAACTGTTAAAAAAAAAAAAAAAAAAAAAAAAACCAGCCTAACCCACGTATCAACTCTGTGACACGTACATAAGGACTGTAACTAGCGGTCACGAATCGAGCGGCTCTCCTCTGTACTTTCTCTAACGTGTCAATCAATCCCTTGCGATACGGATCCCAAATTGCACAACAGTATTCCAAATGCGGACGCACTAGTGTTTTGTACGCTATGTCCTTTGTATGAGCATTGCAGCTTCTCAAAATACGACCTATAAAACGTAGTTTAGAATTAGCTTTGCCTACGACGGAAGTTATGTGCAAGTCCCATTTCATGTTACCTTGTACTGTTACGCCTAGATACTTCAGGGAATCGACCGTGTCAACAACTGAATTGTTAACTTTGTACTCGTAAACAAACGGGGTCTTTTTATTACTTATTTGCATTGCCTTGCACTTTTTATAATTAAGTATAAGCTGCCATTTACGGCACCATTCCGAAATAACATCCAGATCGCGCTGTATTTCTAAGCATTCGTCAGAGCACCCCACTTCCCTATAAATAAGTGCATCATAAGCAAAAAATCTCATCCTGCAATTAACGTTGTCACCGAGATCGTTTATAAAAAATTAAGAAAAGAAGTATTCGTTTGTGTTATTGTAGGTGAAGTGAACTACACTTAACGGTTCCTTGAGGTTTATTACTCGGTACACCAAACAACTGGTAAACCATAAACAATGTGGGTACAGTTATCAGATGATCGTCGAGAAGTTTAGCCTGGTCCTGATCCGGGGTAGAGTGACGGCTTCTACTTCTCGCGAACTTCCGGTGGTCTTCTGTAGTTGACGCTGGTTCATCGGTCAGGCCGGAACTGTCGGTGGAGCTGCCGGCTACGCTTATATAGGCGGCCTGGCGTAGGAATTCCGTTGTGTGGTAGTACGGCGACCTCTGTAAGAAAAGGTCCCACTTAGCCTCTAGATGATTCTATTTATTTTCCTGGTTTGTTTTGATGCCTCTGCGCCTGTTTGGAGTCGTATATGTATCCCGGCTTGCAGGCGCGTTGTGTGTGAGGTCTGCCTGGCAGGGGCCTTTACTGGCAGACTGAACAGTACGGCGTCGATGACTGTAATAGTGTATATGTTCAGAATAGTGTTGTGTGAAAAGAGATGAAGAAGAGTGAGGTTGAAACACGGTGCCGACCCATTCGAGCCTACTTTTCCGAATCACACTGAAGGCCGCTTGGCTTAGCGTCCGCATCTGAGGAACGAATCACCGTTATGTGTCGTATGCCCTCTCTCCAAAAACTTTGCCCAGAGGTTTGGGATTTAATCCACGACTTTGTCGCAAAATCTGGTAATTAGGTGTTATGCATCAACTCTGCCACGCTGCCGGGCAAGTCTTAGTGATGAAAATTTGCTCCACGACCAGGACTCTTACCAGTTAACCCCGTGTTAGGGGATGCGTCCATAAATTACGTGAGGTGAAGAGAAAGGGGGTCCGGCGAAATCTCACTAAGGAGCCGGGGGGGAGGGTCAACTGAAATCTCAAGTGAGGTTTTGAAAATTTTTGCAGGAATGTAGAGCTAAAAAAAAGAAGAAAAAAAAGGGTCTACAAATGACGCGAAGGTCGATTTTAGGGGTTTTTTTCGTCGAAAAGAGGAGGTGTAACCGGCTTTGGAAGGGTGAGAGGCGATCTGTAGGGGGAGGGGGTTTCACGGACCAGATCTCACCAGAGGGGGAGGGGGGCTCGGACCTAATCTCACGAAGTCTCACCAGAGGGCGGGGAGGGGTGTCCGGAAATCCGGAAAAAACCTCACGTAATTTACGGATGCGCCCTAGCCCCGGACACCCTCAAAGTGCCACAGCCAATTGAGTTAACTGGCCGGACATATGCGATTGAAAAGTGTAAATTCTCCCAGTTAAATCCGAAATAATATTAGTGAAACTATAATAATAACGAAGAGATTATCCCTAAGTTATATGTGCACCGTAGATGCAGTAATCATATATATTATTTCCATAAGGTTTTTTTTTTTTTTTTTTTTTTTTTTTTTCAGAAGCCTATATCTTCCTTCATACTTAACCAAAATCAATGAATGAGGTGTCTTTTTAAAGCGTATGGTCTCTACTTTAGAAACATCATATTTTAAGAAAGAAAGTTTTAGGAATTCGACCCTTAAAGGGCGAAAATGTCAATATTTCTAAAATGCTGTTTTATCTCCCTGGATACCTATCTGAAATCGTATAATGAAGTATCATTTTAAAGATTAAGATCTCCGATTTAGTGACATCATATATTAAGTCAGACATTTTTCGGAATTTGACCCTTAAAAGGCAAAAGGATCAATATTTATGCAATTCGCTTTTGTGTCACGAGCGATTTATCTCCCTTAATATCTAACCGATATAGATAAATGAGATATCATATTAAAGACTAATGTCTCCGCCGTGGTAACATTATATTTTAAGAAAAGAATTTTTCGTAATTCGACCCTGAAAGGGCACAAATGTTAATTTTTCTAAAACGCGTTTTTTGTATCTCGAGCCATTTATCTTCCTGGATATCTAACCAAAATCGATAAATGAAGTTGGATTGTAAGGAGTAATGTCTCAGCTTTGTGAAATCATATTTTAAGAATGAATGTTTTTGGAATTCAACCATTAAAGGGAAAAAGTATAAATTTTTCTATAACGCATTTTTGTGTCAAGAGTGATTTATCTCCCTTAATATCTAACCGATATAGATAAATGTAGTATAATATTAAAGAATAAGGTCTCCGCAATGGTAAAATTATGTTTTAAGAAAGGAGGTTTTCGTAATTCTACCCTTAAAGGGCAAAAATGTTAATTTTTCTAAAATACGTTTTATGTCTTTCCAGCCTTTTATCTCCCTGGATTTCTAACCAAAATCGATAAATGAAGTAGGAGTATGAAGAGTAATGACTCAGCTTTGATGACATCATATTCAACCTAACTTTTCATCGCATTTTTTTCGCGAAATTTTCGCACGGGTCGTCTAGTATGCTTATAATACTGGTGACCTAAATAGAACTATGTAGGCAAATATATTTTTTTTTTTTACTTATGGCTTCACATCTCGTCGACGTCGAGGTCCTTAGAGGCGGGATGGGGACAACGAACGGTAAGGAATTTGGCCATGGGTCTTTTGAAGGAAGCATCCTGGCATTCGCCGAGAGTGATTTGAGGAAACCATGGAAAACACAAATCTGGATTCCCGGACTGGGATTCGAACCGCCGTCCTCCTGAATGCGAGGGCAAATATACACTTCTTCACACAGGTGTACAGTTGCAAAATCCCTAACGCAATACTTCCGGTCGCCTTTAAGGTGCGTAGGTTTTTAATGATTAAGAGCAGGTCAGGATTTCATTCTTTTGGAGTGAGTTGGTAATAGAACGAATCACTTGTCCGCTGGTTTATGTCTAAGACCAACACGACCCCAGGACCGAACATAATCTGAATTCTGTTCAGCGATTCCGAACGTTCAACACTGAGGAAACAGCGTCAGTTTGGTAGGTACTTTACCGCCCCTGCCAGATATTCTGGAGGACGCGGGTTCAAATCCCAGTCCAGCCATCCAAATTTCTGTTTTCCATTGACTCTCGAAATCTACATCTGCACCTGTACTCGGCAATACGCAAAGTTGTGGGAAGCAGAGGATGCTTCACATTAAAACTAATAATGTTGATTCCAATCCTGACGAGGGGAAAAAAGAATTCATATCAGCTTCAGTAGGCGTCTAGTTTCTCTCGTGATATTTCCCCTATCACTGCTACGAATACAGGTTGGTGAACGAAGCATTTCATCGCACTCATAAACGAAAGGAGCTTTTCCTTCATTCTCAATAAATTTAGTTGATATCTATATCATCTTTCGGGTAGAAAATCACAACCGAATCCTCATGACAATTCTCTGATGCTTTCGTAACGACTATGGCGATTCTCTCCGACCTCTAATGACCTCGACATCGACGAGGCGTAAAGCCACAAGCATATACGTATGTATAGGACACAAAAAATATGAACCGAGGAACCTATAGGTATAGCAACTGTGAAAAAAGTTGTAATTTTTTTCTAACAACTGCGATTACTTCTACTGTCATGAATCCTTGCTCACCAGAAAAGAGCAAATAAATATTTCCATACGTTACCTACTATAGGCTCTATACATTACTGCGTAACACTTTACAAACTTTATTTATAAAATGCTCTCGTGTAGCTAGCAGAGTTAACAAAGTGTTGTCACCCGATACTCCGGCGATCGTAAACACAGTCACCATTTTCTCACGATGGCGATAGTGCAAATGATCGCCGAAATATCTTATGAAACACTTCGTTAACTGCGCCATGTTCTGAATATGGCGACAGTGCATATGATCGCCGAAATATCTTATGACAACACTTCGTTAACTGCGCCAAGTTCTGAATATGGCGACAGTGCAAATGATCGCCGAAATATCTTATGACAACACTTCGTTAACTGCGCCATGTTCTGAATATGGCGACAGTGCATATGATCGTCGAAATATCTTATGACAACACTTCGTTAACTGCGCCATGTTCTGAATATGGCGACAGTGCATATGATCGTCGAAATATCTTATGACAACACTTCGTTAACTGCGCCATGTTCTGAATATGGCAGCAGTGTATATGATCGCCGAAATATCTTATGACAACACTTCGTTAACTGCGCCAAGTTCTGAATATGGCGACAGTGATATTATGATCGCCGAAATATCTTATGACAACACTTCGTTAACTGCGCCATGTTCTGAATATGGCGACAGTGCATATGATCGCCGAAATATCTTATGACAACACTTCGTTAACTGCGCCAAGTTCTGAATATGGCGACAGTGCATATGATCGCCGAAATATCTTATGACAACACTTCGTTAAATGCGCCAAGTTCTGAATATGGCGACAGTGCAAATGATTGCCGAAATATCTTATGACAACACTTCGTTAACTCTGAGAGCATTTTATAAATTCTCAACGCCAAGAGAAATTTCGTTCTTATGTACTTTCCATACTGCTTATCACTGGTACGTTACACCAACTCACAGACGGAGCAATAAATAGGTTTCTACCGAGGTATCAGGTGATAGGTGTAGTTGAATGAAATCTTAATACCTCTTTAGCATCCTAACATTGCATGCAGTTGGTAGCACTGTAGCCAGTGAGTTGATAGCGGCGAGCTCAGTACCTGCAGCCAGTGCAGTGTAACCAGACGAGGTGGCACCACAGAGTCCAGCCACTACTACTGCCTGCTTATCAGCACGGGAAACAAAGCCATAGCAAAGAAAATCATAAAAGCGCCGCCCTATGGTAAAAGCTTTCTCTAATGGCCGACGTGACTCATAATTCGGATTCCTCCGTTTTTTGCGGCTGTTGTTGATTTATCTCGTAGATTAGGCCACACATTAATTTGGCGGGGGTTTATAATCCGCTATTCACTACCACTCTGACGCTACCATCAATTTGCTTTTTATAAAACTTAATGGGAGGGAGCTGCACTGCAGTATGAAACAATAACCTGACAGTCTGCACGACAAAGTAATACTCAGGTTCAAACACAAAAGGTAATCATAAACTACTCATTGCAGCAATACATTCTTCTGACGATATTTCTCTACATTTGCATCTACATCCATACTCTGCAAATCACAAACATTGTGGGTGGCAGAGGGTGTTAAGCACCAATCCTAAACCCGCCCATTCCAATCCCGAATAGTGCGAGGAAAGAAGGAATACATATAAGTATCAGTACGGCATCTTATTTCTCTAATCTCATCCCTCCGGTCATTGCGACCTAAATAGGTTGGCGGCAGAAGTATTTCATTGCACTCGAAATTTAAATTTTTTTCGCATATTCTCCAATAAATTCGAACGCAAGCTACGTCGTCTGTCTTCCAAACTATCCCAGCCCAATCTGTGTATTAATACTGTGACGCTTTCATAAGGGCTGTAACAACAAGTCACGAATCTAGCGGCTCTCCTCTGCACCCTCTCAACTGAGTCAATCAGAACCTTGCGTTACGGATCCCAAACCCCACAACAGTAATCTAGATGCGGACGCACTAGTGTTTTATACGCTATCTCCTTTGTTTGAGCATTACAATTCCTCAAAGTACGACCTATGAATCGTGATTTAGAATTAGCCCTGCCTACGACGGAAGTTATGTGCATGTCCCATTTCATGTTGCTTTGTACTATCACCCCCAGATACTTCACGGAATCAACCGCGTCAACAGGTGAATTGTTTAATTTGTACTCGTGAACAACCTAATTCTTCTTGTTACTTATCCGCATTGCCTTGCACTTTTTGCAATTAAGTGTAAGCTGCCATTTACGGCACCAATCGAAAATCGCATCCAAATCACGCTGAATTTCTAAGCAATCATCGGAGCACCTTACTTCCCTATAGAAAACCGCATCGTCGGCAAACAATCGCAACCAGCATTTGACGTTGTCACCTAGATCGTTTATAAATATTAAGAAAAGAAGTGGACCTATTACATTTCCTTGAGGAACGCCAGAAGTAACATTTATCTTAGAAGAGGCTTCCCCGTCAACAACGACATATTGTAATCGACCAGTTAGAAAATCACGTATCCACTCGCAAATCTGAGCCGAAATACCGTAAGCTCGAATCTTCGCTAAAAGATCTCTTAGGCGATAAAAGGGTGGATAACAGAATTAAAATGTATTTGCAGGATAATTTAGATCGTAAACCACAGCAGGTCAGAATTCATGAAGTATACCAGACAACAGTGATAACGACTATCTAAATCTACTAACAGCGTAAGATGTTGCAGAGAAAGTAAGGAAATTAAATTGATTATGAATTAAAATTACAACTTAAGGCCAAACAAGAACGATCTCAAAAACAAATTTACACTGAGAAGAAGTCTAACGATATATAAATGTTTTGGTTACAAACAATGGTCTAGTAATGAGAAACTACTTTCTAACACTTCAATTGTGGTCGATAACGCTAGTTTGTACAGTTCTGGAAACTGTATACATTGAGATATTTGGACCGCTCTGTAGAAGGATGGTAAGGAATGGTAATGCATAATATGATGTTTCTGAAATGGTGAGTGACGAAATAATTTATTTGAAGAGATTCTAAGAATGAAGTGGCAATTTTATGGTTAATATTTTTCGTACATTAGGGATTGTCTAGTGATGAGTTTAGGCTGACGATACAAACCACTAATGTTGCTTGAAATATCTCCTATTGGCATCTAATAACAATACACGATGTATTGGGAACAATATATTAAAACATATTTCACCAGTAAATACTAGGTTCTGTTAAATATCTATTGTACATATCATTACGCTGCAGGTTAAAAGTTAGCTTTGATGCTCCTCATTGTATTGCTGGGCATACTTTCTAATAAAGTATCATATTTTTTTTTCGGTTTGCTTTACCATGAAATATGTGAAATATAAAATTCATCATATTGAACAAGTTTATGTGAAATTTATTTCTATACGGCTTAGTGCTGCATGACAAACTCGGACGCAGCCCACACTCTTGAATCGATTATTTTGAATTGGGCGCAAGAAGTCATTTATATGAAAAACAGCATATTATTTAAAAGTAATATGATAATTTATTAAATATAAACATAATTGGTTCTTATCTGCTCGTTTTTCCGTCAATTCAGATTTCAACGAGAGAGAGACATTTCAAAGTGGTGAGTAGAGAGAAACATAATTAATAATAAATTGTTGATTTATTTACGAATCTAGACTTAGAATGTGGTATCAGTAATCACACTTTCAAAGCAAACCGGAAGTTACTAGTTAGCGCAATAAGCAAAAGTTAATTTATACCTCAATTCACAAAAAAAGATATTTCTTTCATATACTTTCTATTTACATCTTCCTAAGATAAGTATACGTCATTTTTTTGCAAATAATTTGGCAAGACTATTTACTACTGTGCTTCACTCGTAAGCAAGAGTCTGTCACAGCACAATGCACTTGCGAAACCATTATTCAGGGGTAAGGAGCCCTAATATTAAATACAGGGTGCCCAGAAAAGGACTCCCTGATTTCAAAATTAAATATCTCGAAAACAAAGATCGATAGAGGAATGCAGTAAACGGTATGTTTATCGTGACAGCTGTAAGAAGTGTATACAGCAGTTTGAAATAATAGTTACAGAAGCTGCTAACAGATGGCGCTGTAATCGCCGTACGTAATGCCTAAATAGTGATCCGAAGCTCAGGGTAGTGCCAATGGTGAACATTTTGAAAACATTGTGATGTGATTGTTTGCAAAGATTGTTTTCATACGATTATTTCACTTATGTATGCTGATATGAGCTGTACAGCGTACAGCGCCATCTGTTAGCAGCTTTTGTAACTATTATTTCACACTGCTGTATACACTTCTTGAAAATCGCGGACTCACCGAACTGCTCCAGATGTGAGACAATGGAAGATATTTATCATTACCTTCTCAGATGTGATGAATACAAAGAAGCCAGAAAAGAACTAATAAGAAACGCTCCAAAAATGACAGAAATAATATCCTTAATGACTACTCTTTCAGATCCAGACGCAAAAGCGATCAATTCAATACACAAGTACGTTGTAAAAACCAAAAACCTAATATAAAATCATTAAAATAAAGAAAACTAACAACTAAAATAGTATCCCTACCTTCTGCTCCTGTCAAGATTAGCCTAAGGCTAAATGCCAAAAAAAAAAAAAATACACTTCTTACAGCTGTCACAATAAACATACCGTTTACTGCATTCCTCTATCGATCTTTGTTTTCAAGATATTTAATTTTTAAATCAGGGAGTCCTTTTCTGGACACCCTGTATAATCTTAATACGAAATATCAATATAAAATCCTTGCTTACTGTTGAAAACTCTGGTGGGAGACTGATAAAAAAATAAGCAACCCAGTACAGAACAACAATAGGGAGCAGCATTTGCGTTTGAGCTAATCGAATAACAGTTTTAGTCCGTTCATTTAGCAGAGGCGGCTCAAGGTCAGCCAGCCTATATGGACACAGTAGTCAGCAGGGACAACTACCAAGGGATGGAGTGGTGAGGTGAGGAGCGGGGCCAGTGCGGAGTGAACAGGGTATGGTATGTTTCGTTTTGTGAGCAACTTGAAAAATACTGTAGTGCTCGAGATCGATCACGTGACTAAAACCTCTTACCGAAGTCAGTATGCAGGGTGGGCGAGCATGAAGTAGTTAAGCAATGGTAGACTGCTACGACGTGTAGAAGTAGCACGCCGATCAGGCCAAGCGCCAGTAATTACTGCAAACTGGTAAAATGACTTAACACAGCAGGGTTTTTTTTTGTTTTATTTGGTCTTCAGCCCTGCAGTACAACTAGGCATTTTTCATTTACATGATTAGATACTCATGTAGCCAGTTACATACTTCATTGTACACATTAAAATGACGAATTGCATACTACATTCTGTCCATTAATATATTTAGTTTACAGGGTACAAAATATACATTAAAAGTTTAATAATACATAGTAAGACTTTCAACGATAGGATTAGTCTGTTACAGTTATTAATATAGTTGTTTTTATAATTCCTGTTTGATTTGTCGTAAGAGAGCGTACATGAGGTAAAATATTTGTATTTGCCAGTGGCTAACAAATGTCCCTTGGGGACGGGAAATTTATGCGTGTGAATTCCACGTTTTTTTGTCATCGGCGAGAGCCAGGTGACTCATACCTTCGCTGAAAGACAGAAAGATTTATGGCAGGCCGTAAAGTTAAAAGCTTTGCGCATTCAATGAAATTCAAAGGACAGTATAGGGACTGTGCGGAAATGAGGATTTCCTGGTACAGTAGAAAGTTGAAACTAGAGAAACGATGTTTCGGAGAAAAAGTCAGGTTGCGGAACACCTCTGTTGGGAACACCTCTGTTGGGAACAAGCGAATCAAACAGTGTGTTACGAACTTTTAGAAACCATAAGTTTATTTATGTTGCATGAGGAGCGCCAATGGAAATCGTGGACGACCCGCCAAACGCTGCGATTCGCTGAAATTTCCCGCGTCTGCTAAAACTCGGGAGCCTGCAAGTTTTCAACGGGGCGAACAAGCGGGAGAGAAGACATTCTGTTTCTGGCCAGCAAACAATCCGCATCGGCACACCACGGGAGATTGCCGGAGAGGTGACTACCTGCGGGGAGCTAGCTCGCCAAGTGACCTTGCGCCCAGCTGATCAACAGGGTCCGTCTGATTTCTCCGCAACTCATCTGCTACGGTAAAGAATGCCGACGATGTATAGACACTCTTGCGTCATTCAACCCTAGGCAACACTCTGAGATGAGAATCATGCTCTAAATTGTTCAAAAGAAACTTTTAATATTCAGTTCTGTTCAATAAACCAATCAATTTTATATTCAAAGAAAATAATAGGTGTTGTAAACCCTGCTTTCAATAACTTCCTTTCCAATCTATCAGTCTATCATTTGAATAGATGAAGATTTGTGTTTTTTAATGGTATTTTAAAATTACAATTGCTTTGATTAAAAGTATTTCAGAATTGGAATGTCGCTTCTCTCGGATTGAGAACACTTCCATTCTTGGCGCCTACCCGGGATTAATTTTGCAAATTAGTTTATTAATTAATGCATCTTATTTTTTTATTCTAATTTTAATAACGTCAAAAACAAGACGTTACACAAAGTAGAAACATTTGTTGGCTGTTGCTGTCCCAGCTGCACCAGTATCTTAGAAAGGTTGTCGGATAAATCCTTTTATTTTATTTTCTTACAATTTCATTCCTCCCAGCCATCAGCTGGGAGGCAGGCTGCTGGATCATCATGAAGATCCTTTTCATCCTAACTACAGTAAGGGGAGGGAGGTGGGATGGAAGTCGGCCGTGGCCTTAAAGGGAACCACCCCAGCATTCGTCTCAAAGGACTGCGGAAAACCACGGCAAACCGCAATTAGGGTGGCCGAACGGGATTTGAACCCCGTCCTCCCGAATGATAGGTAGGAGAGCGATTACGCTCTCCTCCCACCTCGGTGTATCCTTTTTTTAGTTGACAAACAAAGAATATATGGTTGACGTCTTCTTCCTGACCACATTCACAGTACGGATCGTCTACCCCACCGATCCTACATGGATGCTTCTTGAAGCGTGCATGCCCAAATTTTAGTCGAGATATACTGGTGCATCGAATATTTTGCAACCATGGTCGTTTTACAATTTCCGGGTGTAAGCTTGCATAGTATTTACCCTTCATGATGGAAGTGTGTTCCCATTCTTTGTCCCAGTCTTCGTATAGTTTGTCTTTTAATGTCACGATTAAGTCTGACTTGGGTATCTTTACGTGGGTAGCTTTCCCAGCAACGGTTGCTTCCTTTGTCAGTTGGTCGGCTAATTCACTGCCTCTACATCCACAATGTCCTTTCACCCAGGAAAGCACTACAAGTTTATTACTATTTTCCAGATCTATGATAATTTTTGTGATTTCGTATATAATTAGGTTGTTACTTTCGTTTAAATAGTGATTTTTTAGTGCTGTTAGTGCAGAGAGCAAGTCAGATAGCATAATGATGTTGTTATTGCTATGTCCTTACGGCGGCCGAACGTCACACGGCGGAAAGGCGGTCCACAGGAGACGGTCACGAACAATCCGAACAAGTCCCAGCAGCAGGCCGAAACGTAATCCAAAAACGTGCACTGGCATAGTCCGGCGTGAGGTTCACAGAGTCCGAAGAGAGTACCAAATCGTAGCCAAGAACGAGCACTGTCAGATTCCGAAGATAGCGATTCACAGTAAGAGAGAGTACCGAAAGCGCAGTGGATACTGAACTGAGGAGTGAAGCTGCGCGGGCTATTTATATGCGCGGCGGGTCGGCTCCGATTGGCCGCGGCGGAAAACTATGATGTGGTGGCGCTGGTTGGCCCGATGCCAGCGCCGTCTATATGAGGTCGACATCCATGCCCTCTGCCGGGCATGCGGCGATGGCGGGACGGGATACCAGAGCTTATCCTGTAAACTTCCTGATTTGCAATTAGTTCTGCTGTCATAATATTCACTCGGCAGTTTGAACGTGCCCTGTTCCATACTGTCAGGGTTGATGAATGCACTCTCTGCGTAATTGTTGTTTCTGAACCCTTCTATATATCTGCGTCTTGTCGCTAGCAATTTATTCACATTTTCCAAGTATGTTGCTTTATTGGGATTTTCTTGGGTTATTTGAGTATTTACTGTTACCTCTTTAAGTGTGTGCCATAGTGGTGATTCGTAGCAATATAATTGTTTACTCTTGTGGGCTTTGTCGCTTAGTGTTTTGAATTCAAGGTATGCCGAAACCAAAGGTGGCACTCGTTTATGTCTTCAGTATGTTTTTGTTAAACACTCCATTTATAGTTTATGGATAGCGTTAACTAGTTTATTATCAGACACCTGTTCATGTTTCAGTACGAATTATGAGTAAGTAGGACCTGCGTAGGTGCAGTTGTGGTTCGCCTGCTTCTGCGCATTACGCATTCGTCGGTGTGGATCGCCTTGCCCCCAAGCAGGTGCGTAGTACTCTATACTGCAGAACATCTAACCTGGCTATAGTAC
Organism: Vandiemenella viatica; assembly: GCA_031002005.1. NCBI lineage: Eukaryota > Metazoa > Arthropoda > Insecta > Orthoptera > Morabidae > Vandiemenella > Vandiemenella viatica. Next base: position 48,795,623 of record JARYHS010008074.1, read on the forward strand.
ATTCGGAAGCTGACCCCTAACGGATACACCCATAATCAAAATGTGGCCGTGCTAAGGATCTGTACAGCTTCAGAGCAATTGGTGGGCTTGCTCCCCACTTTAATCCTGTAACTCTTGAATCAGGTTATTAGCTAAACAGCGTTTTTTTTTTTTTTTTACCCCATCTAAGTTTATTGTCTATTGTTAATCCTAGATTCTTCACGCTTTCTTTACTGTAAGATTGTAAGGTCCAAGGATCTTACTGGTCACTGGAGGTATTCTATAGCGAATGAATATACAGACTGTGCTTCTGATGATTGATAACTCCTGTCCATTACCAAAGAATCACTGTATCAGTTTTAGCATCGCTTCATTTAATATTAGCTGACAACTTTCGATGCTTGTGCCCATTGTATAAATGCAGATGTCGTCGGCGTATTGTAAGACTATGATCGACTGTGGCAATATCTTCTGCAGGTCAGCTGTGTAGATATTAAAAAGTGATGGAGACAAGACTGATCCCTGTGGTATCACTTGGCTACATTTTCTTGGCCCCAAACTGATGGATTTCCACTGAGCTACAAGCCATCTATTGGTAATAATAGATACCAGTCTGACTATGAAGGGGCCTGGCACACCGTTCTCCATCAACATTTTGCCCATTATCGGTGGCAAGACTTTGTCGTAAGCGGATTTGAGATCTGTGAAGATGGCAACGATTTAGTTATTATTGGTAAGGCATGAGTGTATGTCGGTGTTGAGGTACGCTAGTATGTCGTTAGTGCCTTTACCTCTCCGAAAATCATATTGGGGGGATGAGTACATGTTGTGTTCGAATCACCATTCAAGTTTGTGTTTGACCATCCTTTCAAGCACTTTATGCATACAAGTCAACAGAGATATTGGTGTATATGCTGAAGCTCAGTCAGTTGTCTTTCCAGTTTTTCTTATGATAATTATTCTAGCTGTCTTCATAGTTGGGATCTCGTTCTTCGCAGTCCAAATACGATTAACGAGTTCGAGCAGGTGTGATTTCCCATTAGCAAGGGGTAGGCGGAGCATGGTTATTGCATGTCAACCGGTCCCGGGGCTAACACATCAGGTTAGCGAGGAATATTGTCATCTCAACACAATGGTTATAGGAAGGGGACAAATGTATTTAAACCCTGTGGGCAGCACCAGCGGAGTCTGTCTGTCTCTCCGGAAGTCTTAAGGCCACGTTCCCACGATCTCTTGTAACGGAGGCGGGACGGGACGTGACAAATACTCAACAACACGCCATAGGAACAGGGCCGCCTCTGCTAGCGGAGATGAGACGCAGCTACCCACTCTGTGTCGGTAATCATCACAGGCGTGTGTAGAGGTGCGCTGTTGTCATCGGTTTGCAGCATGGGTGCGCACGCCTTCTGTAGCTGTAAATGTGCTCTGTGCCAAACGACACTAGGCAACGTGGTGGGGAGGTGGCGGCGAGGTCAGCTAGGGCTAACCTGCGGCAAGCGCTCGTCCCTACATTTCGGCTAATGAGGTCCCGTCTCGTCCCGCCACCGTTACAAGAGATAGTGGGAACGCGGCTTTCGATGTACCAAATGGAATCGGACGCCGGGAGGCGTCAATTTGGCGCCATCGGGCGGAGGTCGCAGGCAAGAAGATGATGCCAAATGTCTGATAGCAAGATGGGGTGTGGATAATTAGATGGTTAATCATGTGGTAATAGTTATATGAACATGGTCTTGCAGACATATTTTTCATATTGCAGACCAGTTAGGTTGGGCTGGGAGGCCTTGTCCTTCGCCCTATCTTTAACGTGCCAGCATTATACATGGCCATTTTGTTCTAAAACTAATTAAACATTTTATATACTCACGTACACCATCAGTAATTTCTCACGTAAATACTGTAATTGCAGTTTTCTGCAATTTATCCTAGACTTCTCATCCATTCCTATCTGAAAGTACTTAACCACCCTTTTGGAATAGGGACCTATGCTGAATATTCACATTAGAACCATGGTCGACCTCTAAACTAGACCCTTATCTACGGCTCCACCAGATTCTTACCCTGTCCATCATAGCCACTCGGCTGACAATGTCATTACAATGCTTCACGTATCAAAACTGCAATTTATATTTACTGTTTATGTTAAAAATAAGATGCGTCCTAGCTTATTGTTATGGATTAATTCCTTTGTTTTCGAATTTCGTAGTTAAGAATAGAAATAAGTGAGTGTTAATTGTTACAAAAAGTTACCACTGTCACTATCAGCGTAATTATCAAAGAGGTCTCCACAACATGTGTAAGAGGCTACATGAAGCTGCTATACTGACACGTCAATTAGAAAACAAAGGTATACTTAATAGCCAAAACAACATAAGCGATGGTTCTATGAGCTATCGAATTTCTTATACATCTGAAGGAAGATCCAAACCTTCGAGTTGAAGATGTTGTGACTATAACGGTTTTTACGCTAACTTAAAGAGACATGTAATCAGCGTTTGATGTTGGAATACCTTTATTTTATTCGTTTTTCAATGAGAAAGTTAGAACTTTCATACCTGCCGGCTACAGCCGATAATATTGTCAATCCATTAAATCAGGAAAAGACAGACGCCGGGAAATAGTCGTTTATGAAGTTCGTATCTCACACGCATGGCACCGTCACTTCCTTAGGTTACAGGCAGGAGCAGGGTGGAGTATTTGTCCGTGGACATTGCCTCCAACGTCACGCAGGAGTTACAATTCTCTTAACTGTCGGTGTGTCGGTGTGTCAGTTTGCTAGGAGACTGAACAATTTTCTATGCCTGACGTCGCCATTGTTGTAGCGTCCAAAAGAGTTGACCGCCGGGTTGTTGCATTGTCTGGTGTTTTTGTAAAATGTTTCCGCCAGCTGGCGGAATCTGTCCTTCAATTTAGGTATGCCGGCGGTCTCGTGGAGTGCATCCGTGGGGAACCGACACGGGAGGTGTAGGGCTCTCTTTAGTTCTGGAGTTTTCTGAGTATGCCCACACAGGACATGCATACTCCATAATTGGGCGTATGAGCGATGTATAGATCTTGACTCCTGTTGAAGGGGCTAGCTTGCTGTCCTTATTTAGAATAGAGTAAAGACTGTGGAGCCTGGTACTTGCTCTCCAACGGACTTCATTGATGTGACTACACCAGTTTAGTCTTTTGTCTAGAGTCATCCCCAGGTAGCATGCCGTGATGGACCATGGGATTTCTCTACCATATAGGCGAAGTGTTGGGTCAGGATGAGTTGGTTAATATAATGGCTTGGGTCTTGGTGGGGTTTATGTAAATACGCCACCTCTTAGCCCAGGCCTCCGTTACTTGGAGAAGTTCCTGCAGTCGTCGGGTGGCTAGAGCTCTACTGCGGCTGGAGGCCAAGTACGCAGTGTCGATGGTGTAAGTTGGTGTCAGAACACCATTGCTAGTCGGTACGTCAGCGGTGTACAGGGAGTATAGCACTGGCCCAAGCACAGATCCCTGTGGGACTCCTGCCTCGATGTCCCTGGTAGAAGAGTAAGCCTTGTCCACCTTGACGCTGAAGGTCCGGCCGGAGAGGTAGGATTTTAGTAGCTTCACGTATGGCCCCGGTATACCCTGTTCGTAGAACTTGAGCAGAAGCCCCGGAATCAAAGGCACGCGAGATGTCAAGGAGTACCATAGCACTATAGTGCTTGAAGTTGAAAGCGTGCGTCACCGCTTCTGCTACCCGCATCAGCTGCTGGGTGGTGGAGTGACCTCGTCGATATCCTAGCTGGTGATCTGGAATAACATTGGCGTCATCGATGAATGTAGGCAGGCGTTTTAGTACCAGTCGTTCGAACACCTTACTAATGGCTGGGAGCAAACTAATAGGCCTATAATTCTGAGGTAGGTGTTTGTCTTTCCCGGTCTTATGAATTCCCACAATTATTGCGTGTTTCCACAATTGAGGGTAGTGCTGGCGTCTCAAGATGGCATTGAAGATAGCGGCGAGGCCTCTGGTGGTAGGTGCCTGAGGAGGGTGTTGCTGATCTCGTCACGGCCTGGTGCTTTGTGTGGGTGCAGTTTCGACAGATAGCTGGCTACCTCCTCCGGGGTGATGTCATCTATTTGATGATCATCTTCGGCGTCGAGATAGACTCTCAGGCGTCGGTGAACTGCAGTGAGGTGGGTGGGGTCCACGTTTGTTTGCGAAGGCCGAAAATTCGTCACAAAGACATCAGCCAGTGCGTTGGCCTTTTCCTCCGGAGTGAAGGCTAGGCATCTTTCGCCGTGCAGTGGGGGGAGCCGCTGTCTTCTCCTGATGAGTCTTCTTGTTTGTAGCCATAGAGAACCATCCTCCGGGTGAAGCATGGAGACTCTCGCTTCCCACTCTTGGTTCCGATGTTGAATCAGGGAAGCTTTAATTTCCCTTTCCAAGCGATTTAACAGTCTTCTAGTCGCCTGATTTCTCGTGAGCTTCCACTCTTTGGCAATCCTGTTTTTGTAGCGGAATTCAGCCAGTAGATGGGGAGGAAGCTGCGGAGTGGGAGCTGGTCTTGGTATCCTGACTGGAGTGGAAGCTGCGGTTGCATCTTTAACTGCTACCTCAAAAGACTGAATGGCGACGTCAATGTGGTCGATTTCAGGTGGGTCAGCTAGATTAGTCTGCAAGTGCTCCTGGTAACGCCTCCATTTTGTTTTTTGGTAGTTGAAAGATGGTTCTTCTTGAGTTTCCCAGGGTCCAACCTCAACCTCAATCATAAACGGACAGTGATCTGAGGAAAGTCGATTTATGACTGAGTTGGCGACATAGCCGTGGATGCCCTTGGTGATGACTATATCTAGTACATATGGTCTGTTGCCGTTGCTCGGGTAGTGTGTGGGCTCTTCTGGTGCCCATACGCACATATTGTGTCTATTTGTGAGGCGTCTCAATGCTATACCCGCTGTGTTGTTGTACCTACTATTCCAGTCGGAATGTTTAGCATTAAGGTCGCAGCCAATCGGGACTTTTCCGCTGACATCTGCCAGAGTCGTAAAGTCGGCTTCTTCGAGTTGTCTTCGAGGAGGTCGGTAGCATGAGATGATGATTAGCTTCCCATTAGCTGTAGCCACTTCAATTCCGACGGCTTCCAACTGTTGGAGGGGTGGAAGGACTATTACATAATGTGGAATGCTGTTCTTAATTAAAACCGCGACTCCACCTCCAGCGGTGAGTCTGTCACGGCGGTAACAACTGTAATTCGCTACTGCGGCTCACAGACCGGGTTCCGAGAAAGTTTCTGAAATCAGACATACGTCAATATCTTGGTCTCGAAGGAACTGTCTAAACTCAAGCAGTTGGTTGAACATGCTGTTAGCATTCCAACGCAGAAAGATAAGGAGTGAATGTGTGGCTGTCTATTCATTGTGGTTGGAATGTGGGCACTTAGGGACAGCCAGAGCGTTAGTTACGGCGCTGGTCATTTTATCCAGCTGCTCAGTAAGGTGGCACATCATCTTCAGGGCAGACTCCAGCATGTTACTAAGTCTGTCTAGGTTGTGTTGCGCATCACGGTCCGTTTCGCCTGTGATTATTTGCTGTTGCGGGGGGACGTGGTGACCAGTAGGTGGGTCGACTGATTTGATTCGTTGCTCAGGTGACGTAGATGCAGACGGTTCAGCAAGGCGCCCGGTAGAAACGCCTCGTTCGTTTCTGGTAGTGGAATCGTCTTCTCTCGCCAATGGGTGTTGTTGCTCAGTAACATTGTTCGATCCAATCTTTCTACTCCGTCTGCGCCGCAGCTGCGATGCGGACATCTCCTTTACCGTGGCAGTGGGGCCTGATCTTGCCCTGATGCGGGAGAGCTGCCCTGCTGCCCTGGAGCTGGTGTCTGGTCTTGCTGCGCTATGCTGTTTGTTGTTGATGCACGGTCTAGTGGTTTTTCTTGTTCAGTTGGAAGGCCTCTTAGTTGGTATCTGGCTCTCTTAAAGGCCGGGCAGCCTTTGTAACTGGCCACGTGTCCACCTCCATAGTTGGAACACTTGGCGGTGCCTCGTCCCTTCTGCGAGGTGCATTTGGTGGAATCGTGTTGGTCTGCGCACTTAACGCAGACTGGATGCATTTTACTATTCTTGGCCACGTGACCGAAACGCTGGCAGTTATAACATTGCGCAGGTCCGGTCGTTCCCCGGAGTTTCTCAACTTTCACTTGGAGGTTGCAAATTCTCTCCACCTCAAACATTGACCCATTTTCTTGGCAATCCGCAAGGATCACCAGGAATAGTGGCATTAATATGTTGCTGTTGGGCCACCGTTTGGACAGTAAAGCCCATCTCTGAGAGTTTCTCTTTGAGATCTTCAGTGGGCAGAGTTCTTGGGATGCACCTGAAGACGACTTTAAGTAACGGGACTGCTCCGACTGGAAACGTGTGATATCGAACGTTGCTGTCCTGCAACATCCCTGTAGCGGCTGAGTAGTCTTCTGCTGTGATGAAGGTGAAATTTATCTTATCACCACCGGCAGTTTTGGCGACGAAGGAGCTCTTCACAACAGCTTCAACCATGTCATGGTGTGTCTTATAACTCTTCTCAAATTTCACCACTATAGGAGGGATGTGAGCGGATCTCTGCACTGGTGGTGTTGGTTCAGGCTGCATGGACTGGATTTGATTTCTAGTTTCGACGATGTTGGGGTCCAGCGCTGGTGGTGGAGGCTTACTAGTATTTTATTCGGAAACACAAACCTTCCTGATCAACTCGCTGGTGTGGTTGTCTCCCAACAGTTGGACTTGAGCTTCCTGGTTTCCACACAAGTGGTGTGGCAGTGACTTGGTCAGTCACCCCCTTCATCTTCTTCATCGTCTTCCTATCTTTGCTGGCAACATTCCTCTCCAGCTACTTGGTGCAAACACTGATGGTGGAGGATGTGCCCTCTATAGTGGAGCCGCACACAAGGTGTATATTCCATCTTGGGAATTTTGAGGTTTCAGCAGCAAGAGGCGAGGTGCGCCTCTTTGCTACGCATGGTTCACCTCATCCTTGTGAGGGTTGGGGCGTCAGCTTGATGCTTGGCAGGGATGAGTCCTTCCTCTTGTCAGGGTTCTGACTGTCCATCAATTCTTCCGTCTCGTTCTCATATTCTTCTGTGGAGGGTGAGAGCGGAGGGTTGCTGAGATTGTCAGGTGCCTACGTACTGGATGTATTCGTCACTTCCATCTCGTTGTCTTCCGGTGAAGGAGAGCGCGGAGAGTCGCTGTAGATGTCAGGGGCCGAAGCGCAAGAAGTGCTGCTAGAATGAGACATCTTATGAGATAGGAGGAGGCCTAAAGGGAGTGTTGTTCCGGTCCGTTGTTGTCACTGTAAGGGCCCTATTACACTAGGCGACTTGGCAGCGCAACCAGCCACTGCACTGGTGTCTCTGTTGGCGACGCAACCAGGATTCTGGTGGCGCCGCCAGCCAGCCACTCGCACAACCGAGCAGTCACTTTGATGTTATCCTCGCATTGTACGCGAATTGTGCAGTTGAGTATGTCCAGTGAACTACAGAATGTCACTGTGGAAATGAGTGGAAGTGAAAATGTAGAGAAGACAAATGGGTAAAGCAAGAAGAATTTCTCATTTTCGTATCTTTCCCGGTAATATCAACCTTTACTAAGTACAATGATTAAAAGAAAGACGATTTAGACATTCTTAAGTAATTAAAAAACTTGTCGTCTGAATACAGTTTAATTGCGATGGAGCTAACACTCCGGTAGCAATTTGCATATTCACAGCACTCTCTTCACCCTCCTCCTTTCCTCCAATGACTCCCAATCCAGCTCCTGTATCATTTCAGTTACTGACTGGGTCCTGCGATAATTTCCACAAACAAATCTAGTTGCTCTTCTTTGCACACCTTCCAACTCCTGTATTTGATCTCCAAAATGTGGTCCCAAACTACACCACCATATTTAACAAATGATCTGACCAAAGTTTTGTAACCCAACTCCCTAACTTCTCGGTTACATCCTCTCATCACCCTCTTCAGCAAATGAAGGATTTTTTAACCTTTTTCTACCACCTGCCCAATTGAGTTTATCAAACTTTATGCAAAGAATTTACACTTCATCAAGCAAATCTGACCCCACTCTGTAATCATAATTATCTTTGTATCTTATAAGCCGACTCTTCTTGGCATTTATCTTCATTCCATGCTGACCTACCCATTTAGATATTCTATCCAGATCATCCTGCAATTGTTCAGTCTTCACCTGTTTTTATCCTATTGTATACCATTGTATCATTTGCAAAATACCTAGATTCTGACCGTAACACAGTCATTCATAACAATAATGAACAGCAACTCCCATATTTACTTCCACTTCTCTTGATAATGTATTTCCTACTCTAACCCATTGCTTTCTGACTTTTAAGAATTCCTGTGACCAGCAAGTAACTTTTTTATCCAATTCAATACATTTCAGTTTATTTAAAACCATTTTATGGCTCACTCTGTCAAATGCCTTAGAAAGATCTAGTGCGACACTATCAACTTGGCCTCCCATTTCAAATTCATTTGAAATATCTTGCATATAGCCCACTATCCGAGATACAAATGAATATCCTTGCTTAAAGCTATGTTGTCGATCTGAAAACTAGTTTCGTTCTTGACAGACATTTCTGATATAGTTGCATATCAATCTCTCAATCATTCTGCCCATCACTGATGACGAACTAATTGGCCAGGAATTTTCACCATATTTTTAACCATTCCTTTATGAACTGGTACTACTATCGGTCTTTTCCAATCCTTTGGTAAGAAGCAAGTCTCCAAACTCATTTTAAACAAAATTTTAAGGTAAGATACAATATCCTATCCCACAATCTTTAATAAATCTGTAGTAATATTACCTACATCAGTTACACCAGTTTTAGCTTTCTGAGTTACTTCGCAATTTCCTGATTTCAAATTTTGTAGGTTCGTCATTTATAATCTCCTTTGATTCATTCCCTCCCATCACAGGAAGACTGCCCCTAGTTTTCTCACCAAAACTGACACTCAGTAACTCTGCAATTGTAAAAATGTAAAGTAGGAAGGGGGCATATGAACAGTAGACTGAACGCGTGGTGGCGAGTCTGGCGGCGCCGCCTGGTGGCCTAGTGTAATAAGCTACGTAAGATACAATGCCCCGCCACGACTCTCGGCCACCAGTGGTTGCCGGCCTGGTCGCCGGGCAGGGCAGCCAGCCGGCCGCCAGTTTCTGGCGGCGCCACTGGCTGCCCTAGTGTAATAAGCTCCATAAGACTCAGTGCCCAGCGACGAGCAGAGCCACCAGTGGCCCGGCTGGTTGCGCCGCCAAGTCGCCTAGTGTAATAAGGCCCTAAGATTGCTTGAACCGGAAACAACCCTAAAATACTCACGCCATGGGGTTCCACTCCCGCGGGAGTGTGCCGTGTGGTGGTAAAACCCTACTGAGCTCGGGAGGGGAGTTTTTTCATTGGTTTACATCATTCCGATGGCATGTAGAGATAGAAAATACTTCATATTAGTACTGTAGTCCTTGCATGCTAAGTGTTTGAGACCCTATGAAAATCCGCCCAGTTGTATTGTATTACTAAGTTAGTGCTCAACGAAACAGTTGTTGCTTCTCGCAGTCGATGTGCTTGAAGCTAACAATATAAATTTCTAAAGCTCCACGGAGAAAGGTGTCGAAAATCCCAATTAGCCGAAAAGAAAACCATACCTTGCCACTAAGTAACGCGTTTTCTGTGTTGAAGATTTACTCGCAGACCCCGACCCTTGCCAGGAAGAGGTTTACTGGTCATTGGCAGCTCGAACGTGCGACGGCTGGAGAAACCGCTACGGGAATTAGCCACGAAGAACGGTGCAGATCCTCATACTAACGTTCATTCCGTTTCTCTTTCAGGAGCAACCGTACCACGTGTCATCGAGGCCATTCCACAAGCGATTAGGGAATCGAACTGCCGTCAGTTAAGAGTAGCTGCGCACGTCGGCACTAATGACTCGTGTCGTGTTTCTGTTCCAGATATAGTTAAATCCATGGACAAGTTGGGCCGAAAGGCGTATGAAGCCGCCCGGGAAAATTCAGTTTCATTACAGTTCTCAATTTGCAGTGTGGTGCCGCGTGTCGATTGTGGGGAGGCTGTGTGGTGGAAGATCTTTAATTTAAATAGTAATTTGCAGGAGCTGTGTCGCAAAAAACAACTGGGGCTTCGTCGACCTTCGTCCGATGATAGCTGCCAGCTGGGACGCATTTGACAGGTCGGGCGTCCACTACACACCTAGAATGGCGTCCAAGGTGGCTGCTAAAATTTGGAACCGCCTTGATATGAATTATTTTTTAGGAACAGTGTGAGGCCCGAGGATCCTTCATTTCACCGAAGAGGATGTGCTGATAACATAGAAGCTGGTCCCGGTAGTGATGGCCCGAATAATTTTAATATTACAGCTCCAATTACTTCACCCGTTTACGGTCAGAGTGCGACTATGAAAAATGCTATTTTAGACTCCAAAAATAACTATACGAAGCAGCTAAGGATAATGGTACTAAATTGTCGGAGTATTAGAGGGAAAGTAGCGGATTTTCACGCCTCAGTTGCGACTAATGATGTCGATATAATACTAGGAACCGAGAGCTGGTTGACGCCTGAAGTTGAATCTAGCGAAGTATTTGGCCCTCATTTCAATGTTTTTCGGAAGGACAGAACTGTCTCAATGGGCGGGGGTGTGTTCGTGGCCGTAAGTAAAACCGTTAATTGCTCTGTCGTAACTGAAACGGAAAATTTTTGCGAGTTAATATGGGTCAAGGTAAAAATTGGTAAAAATTTAAAGTTCATACTCGGGTCATTTTATCGACCTCCGGATTCTGATTTAGCTAACGCGGAATACTTCAGAGAGTCGCTTAATAACATTTACAAAAAATTTCAAGGACATATATTAATCGTGGGTGGTGACTTTAACCTACCGTCGGTTAGGTGGGACACATACACGTTCAGGTTGGGTGGAAGAGATAGGTTAATTACCGAAACGTTTCTAGAATCATGTGCAGAAAGATTTCTTGAACAGATGGTCGAAGAGCCAACGCGGTGCGACAAAGATTCCTCGTCCATTCTGGATCTTTTTCTAATTAGCAATCCTGATATTGTAGATAAAGTTTGTATAGAAGACGGTATAAGTGATCACAAGGCGGTTGTGGTAACGTTAAACTCTAGTCTGAGTCTGAAGCATGACAAAGAGAAACTCGTTTTTTGCTTCGATAAGGCAAACGATGCGGGTATGGTTGATCACTTTGCGAAGAATTTTGAAACGTATATGCAAAATACAAATGTTGAGGAACTTTGGTTTAATTTAAAAGAACTGATATGGACCGGTTTAAACCAGTTTGTTCCTAAGAAGTGTATTAAGGACAGTAATAACTTCCCTTGGTTCAATAAGGAAGTGAAACGTTTGCTCAGGAGGCAAAGGCGTTTACATGCCGCGGTGAAAAAATCGGGGGACTCATCTAATCCTGCTAAATTAGTTCAGTTGCGTGCGGAAGTACGTAAGGCAATGCGCGATGCGTTTAAAGAATTCCATGCCAGGAATTTATCCGAAGATCTTATTACTAATCCAAAAAAGTTCTGATCGTATATCAAAGTAATAAGAGGCTCTCGAAAGGTTATGCCGTCGCTGATTAAAGAAAATCGTGAATTATCAGAAACAAGCGTAGAGAAAGCAGAAATTTTGAATGGAATATTTAAAAAGGCTTTCACGATAGAAAACTCAGAGGAGATACCGATATTTAACAATCGTACCGACAAAATTATGAATGATCTCGCTCTTGATGTCGAGGGAATAACTAAATTGCTTATGAATGTAAAAACCAATAAGGTTCCCGGACCAGAAGGTATTCCTAGAAGATTCTACTCAAGATACGCAAAGGAAATTGCACCTTATTTGATGAAATTGTATACAGTCTCTCTGGATCAAGGAAAAATACCAGCGGAATGGAAGACCGCTATCGTAACTCCAGTGTTTAAAAATGGGAATGTTAATGATCCTCAGAATTATAGGCCGATCTCGTTAACTTCAATATTTTGCAGGATTTTAGAACATATCATCTATTCAAATGTCATGCGGTTCTTGGATGAAGGTGAGCTTTTAAATCCAAATCAACATGGATTCAGAAAAGGCCGATGCTGCGAAACACAACTTGCACTTTTAATTCACGACTTGTGCCGAATTATAGATGAGCAATACCGGGTTGATTTGGTTCTATTAGACTTTAAAAAAAGCTTTTGACACTGTGCCTCACACTAGGTTACTTAGGAAACTTCGCGGTTACGGCATATCTAGACAAATTTGCGACTGGGTTGCAGACTTCCTGAAGGGCAGAACACAGTGTGTAGTTCTCGACGGTGAGCGTTCATCACTTACTGAAGTGGGGTCTGGAGTTCCCCAGGGAAGCGTGTTAGGGCCTCTGTTGTTTCTCATATACATAAATGATCTATGCGACATAATAGGGGGGATGAAAAGATTATTTGCCGATGATGCTATTATTTATCGCGAAATAAAAACCCAGGACGACTGCGCTTTGTTACAAGACGATATTATGAAAATAATTGCGTGGTGTAAAGATTGGCAGTTGGAATTAAACGCTAAAAAGTGCCAAGTCATGCGTGTAAGTAAAAAGGTGACACCATTTACCTATGAATATACAATTAATGGCACTGTCCTTAGAACGGTAGATTCCGCTAAATACCTGGGGGTAACAATTAGTAATAATTTGTCGTGGAATGTGCATATCGAGAATGTAATGGGAAAAGCAAATCGTATGCTCCGATTTCTAGGTCGTAATTTAAATCAATGCACTCAGGAAGTTAAATCGATTGTATACAAATCACTAGTACGTCCTAACTTATTGTTGTTCTGTGTGGGGTCCCCATCAAAAGGGGTTAATGGAGGCCTTAGAGAAGGTCCAAAGAAGAGCCGCCCGATTCGTGACAGGTATATATAGTTGGAGGGAAAGCGTAAGTGCGATGTTGAATGAGTTAGGTTGGGAAGACCTGGAACACCGAAGGCGTTGCTCTCGACGGAAGCTAATTGAAAAATTCACGACAGACGTATTTCGGAATGACAGCCAGCAAATATTGTTACCAACAACATTCATATCTCGAAATGACCGCGAAAATAAGATAAGAGAAATCAGGGCCAGAACCGATTCATTTCTGTACTCATTTTTCCCACGAGCGATTAGGGAATGGAATAGAAAGGATTTACCTGGCGAGTAAACTTAAAATCCGACAGGAGTAGCTTTCGATAAATCACTCCAGCCATCCTGATCTGGGTTTTCCCAGATCTCTCCACGCGAATGCGGGGATGGTTCCTCACAATAGCCCATGGGCGCCTCCTGCCATATCCCTTATAACCCTTCCAAACCATAACCCTTTTCGATAGGTGCAATGCACCCTCTGCCACACACTTTTAGTGAATCGCTGAGTAATAATAATAATAATAATAATAATAATAATAATAATAATAATAATAATAATAAATTATTATTTTTTTAATAAAATTTTGCTCACTTGGTGGATGTACCATATGACTGAGATCAAGTAATTTTTAAAAGAGTATCATTTTGATTAAAATTATAGTGTAAAATTACAAAAAATAAGTTTATTGTTTTGTTCAATGACTTTATTCATATTTTATGCTTACTCCAATATTTACGTCACGTGTTTCTCCGGAATTACAGACACTCCCCTCCCCCCCCCCCCCGTGGTGTGAAATCTGGTTGGACTCCCCTCCCCCTAAGATGATGTGAGATATTGAGGGGACCTCGTGGTTCTTTGAGACCTATTTAGCTCTAATGTTCTTTAAGAAATTGAAAAGATGACGTGATATTTCCGTTGACTTCCTCGATCTTGTCCATGGTGAGATTTCGTTGCCCTCCACCTCCCCCGTTTTACCTCACGTAATTAATGGAGGCCCCATTTTGAGGTGGCACTTTTTTTAATTTTTATTTTATTTTTTATTTAAATGGCATTTGGCTTCCTTAGGCCATACAGCCAGCTCAAGTATGTGTTCATTTCATCCAGTGTTTTTCAGTTTCTCTACGTGATTACATATATATCTTCCAAGTAATTTTGGACACACCACAGGACGGACACGACAAGCACACTAACACACAACACTTAAACACCCATGCCCTTGGCCGGACTCGAACCGGCGACCTTCGGTACGTTGGGACAGTACTCTAGCCCCTACGCTACCGAGGCCGGCAGGTGGCAAATAGGAACGAACATCTCTGAAATGGCGATGTTGTTGTTGTTTTTGGCGCTTTAGGGCGTGTCGACATCAAGGTCAATAGCGCCCTGACTACAACACGGAATAACAATGTGTAATAAACTAAGGTATAGTCTGCAAGGCTGGCTGTAAAGGTGTCGGCAACACAGACAGCAGAATAAAACACTAAAATTCTGACGAAAACACGGTCTGCATGCTCGACAAGAAGCAGCTCGGCCATGCAGACAGCAAAATTGAGTAAAACACTAAAACAATGGCCATAAATGAACACACTAATAATACTGGCTGGTTGGCTGAAAAAGGGCCAACCAGCTTAAACACTGAAACGACAAACTGGCTGGCTGTAATGGGGCCAGCCGCATATAACATGTCAGTCTTAACAAACAAAAATAAGATAAAACGAGAAAGGCAGTACATGGGTTGGTAGTTGTAGACAGACCACCAAACTATTCTAAAAACTAGGCCGATCTACCAAAAATCTTTTTTGGCGAGACCGGCCAAATAACAAAATTTTAAAACCTTCACCGCGTTGTCAATGTTTAAAATATGGGACAGATCGTTCGCAAGGCGAACGTCTGTCCTTAAGTCCAAAAATAAAACACAATCACTTAATATTTAGTGCAACGTCAGAGGTACGCCACAAGCATCACATTCTGGTGGGTCCTCCTTGCGGAGAAGAAAGCTGTGTGTCAGAGGACAGTGCCCTATGTGGATTTTTTTTTTTTAATTCACTGCCTCAACGGCGTAATACAGTCCCGCTACGGTTTGTAGCTTAATCTGTGGATTCACTGATGTTCTATAAGAGATTTTATTTTCTAAAACTAAAGAGCGTGGTGGTGTAACGGTTAGCGTTCTGGCCTCGCATTCGGGAGGACGGCGGTTCGAATCCCCGTCCGGGCATCCAGATTTGGGTTTTCCATGGTTTCCCCAAATCACTCCAGGTGAATGCCGGGATGCTTCCTTCAAAAGGCCATGGTCGAATTCCTTCCCATTCCTTGCCCCGCCATCCTATCCCGTCTCTAAAGACCTAGTTGTTATAGGAGACGTTAAGCAGTTAAAAAAAAATCTAAAACTGTTCACTTTGGGAGCAAACCGGCTTTGACCGTAATGATTGCGGCCTGTGTGGAACCCCTTTGGTATTCTTATTAGTTCGATAATTAAAACGCCCTACTGGATTCGTGTGGTCAGTTGGGGATCACTGCCGTTATCAGCTGTATTAGCAACTGGACGAATGTCCCCAGCTGATTTGTTCATCTTGTCTCTTGGTTACAGCATAGGAGCACGTGATGGTCACTTGAGTTGGTTGGCGGATGGTTATTGCTGCGGCTTGATGCCCATCTCTGTGTTCTATCCAGTACTTCCATTCGTTGGGTATGACTGGGTTAGCGTTGGCGTTGATGGCGGCTTGAAGCTTTCTTCTCACGGGTCAACCCCCGTAACTGGCGGCGTGGGCATAACCACAGTTTGCACAGGTTGGTGTTATTTCACGCGGACGTGCGCAAACCAGGTTGTTACGACTACCACCACAGCGAACGCAGCGCACTTGTTTGTGACACTCAGAAGTTTTATGCCCGAAGCCTTGGCAGCGGAAGCATTGTTGTATTGTTGCCATCGGTCTCCTCTTCTGTGGATGCTTTTTGGGTTCAGTTTGCTCCTGTTCATGACATGGCTTTTCCTTTGACATTCTCATCTCTTCGAACCACCAGCTCTTATAAATACACGACGGAGAAATATTTAAGACCATTTCTTGATCAAGTAAAGTAAATTACGAAACATTGTTACAATTTGAAAGTGGAACATCATAAGGGAGGGCAATGACCTCGGCGGTCCCAGCGCTTCGGGGGAGAGAGTTATGGCAACCCAACTATAGACCTGGACTGCCAGAGGAACATAGCCGATCAGACTGGGCATTTCTTCTTCTGCGAACCTGCCCCGAATCACGTGTTGCAACGATTAATTACTGAGTAGAATTATATATTGTGTATCTAATATAATTTTTAACAGTCAAGTGCTCAACAGTAGGTTTTTTCGTACTTAAATAAACTGTTAAGTTCTAACAGTATCCTTAACTTTGGAAAAGTCCTCTGAACGACGTGTTGTAGTGCTTATTCACGTTAATACTGGCGGTATTACAACCAACTTCCACCTACTATCACTTTTTCATTATTTGATTTAACAGCTCCTTTTGTTAACAATGAGTTTGTAATACAAGATAATGACTTGCCGCGACTATTCCAACTCTTATCATATCGTAAAGTTGCAAAAGTGAAAACCGCAGAGGAAGGAAAGATTAAGAAAGTCTTGGGAACACGAGTGAGGACCAGTAATAAATGGAGGATTGCACCTAAAAAATAAATGCACTTTTTAGAAAACTAATTTTTTTAACTTAGTTTCAGAACGGGCTGTTAATAATAAATAATTCGATAAATCGAAAAATCTATATCTTTTTTTGATGATATCTATAATAATGAGTTGTATTTTTTTAGGATGGTACAATGACATTTCAATTCTGAAATATGGATATCGGTGTCGATATTTTTAAAAAATAAATTCATTTTATGCCAAGCTATTTTTGGAGAAAATAAAAGG
>JARYHS010008074.1:48813424-48869009 GCA_031002005.1 Vandiemenella viatica
ATCCTGATGCGCTGATGCAGCCCTGGAGAATGGCGTATTGTATGACAGCCGTCCACAATATGAGCTCTAACGTGGAAAGTAAGCGTTTCCGGACACATGTCCACATAACATATTTTCTTTGTTTGTGTGTGAGGAATGTTTCCTGAAAGTTTGGCCGTACCTTTTTGTAACACCCTGTATATGCTCCAACTGAATGATAATTTCTTAAAGCGAATAATGTAATTGTTTTAAATTTAAGTTATTGGTGATTTTAAAAGTTTTAGAAGGTTTTTTAAAAAATGTATACAGTTTAATACACGGATTTTGTACGGAAAAAATAAGATTTTTCAGGTGAACTGGAGAAGTAGCATGCCACTAATTATCTCCAAGCCGTTCAACTGAGTCGGTGACAAAATGGTGTTAAATTAGGTAAAACTAATTGACTGGAAGAAAAGTTACATGGAGGAAGATAGAAAGCAAAGAGTTAGTTTAAGAATTTACGTATCATAAGAGGTGGAAGTGAAAATGCTAGTGCCAAAGAGTAGTGTATTGGGATCTTTGGAGTCATTATTCTAATGAATGATTGTACTGATGGCTTGCAATCAAAAGGTAGGATGTTTGCAGTAATATGAACAACACAGAATATCATAAATAGCTGCAGGATGACATAGACATGATAACTAGGTGGGTAGGTCAACACAGAACGTAGATAAATGCCACGAAGTGTCAACTTATTAGGTACAAGAGTGAGAAGGAATTGTTGTTTGCAGGGCTAAAGAATAAATATTTTGGCATAACATGTAATAGTAAACTCAAACGGACAGATCACCTTGGCAAGGTGGTGAGAGAGCTTTTAAAATCCATTCTTTAGTAGAGAGGGTAATGAGGGGATGTACGAGAGAAGTGAAGGAACAGGATTATAATGCTTTGGTCGCAACATTGCTTGGATATGGGTGATGTAAGACGGGTACCACATTTTTGGCATCAAATACAGGAGTTCGAAGGTATGCAGTTAAGGACAGCTAGATGTGTTTATGGAAATTACCGCGGAACACAATCAGTAACTGATGATAACGTGGGACAGGATTGAGTGTCATTGGGAATATGGGAGGCGGTGAAGATTGGTTGTTGTGTACAAGGCGAATATTGGTGAAAACATTTTTTGGAGGGAAACGATGACTATGACCAGAAGGTGGGACACAATATCAGGCATATGTGAGGGAGAAAAATAGCTTCTTCAGGTAAGAGAGTGGGAGATTATAATAAACATATTACAGAGGCCAATACTGAACCGTGCTCCAAAAGAACTGAAAGTATTTAAATTCAAACTCGTAAAGGACAAAAGTAGATGGGAGGGGAAGTTACAGACTTTGAAATTAATATAAAATAAGTGTGTCAATCGCATTAGAAAAATTCATTCAGCGGTGAGTTAAGCACAACCAAACATCTGTTCTGGTTCTTGTTAGATCTGACGGAAGAGCACAATTCTGGTGCTTCCAGAATTGTTTCAGAACACAAGAATCGCGATTCTGTTACAGATTGCCGCCTATTCTGCTTTATACAGCGGGCAATCCTCCGACCTCCACGTTCTGTGATGTGGCGTGGGTGTCCACCACATTGTCGCCTATTCGTGGTTTCAACCCTTACAAACACTTTCTATAGATGCTCACTACAGTTGCACGCAAAACAGACCAGCCAGCCTATGCGTTTCGAAGGTGTTCGTTCCCAGACGTCTCGCTCACAATCCACTGGCCCGTAATTTAAGGAATTCCTGTATAAATCTTTTTTCGGACACCTCTGGAAGCCTACCAATGATTTGTAGAATCCATGCTACGTCGAATCGCTGCTGTATTGCG
Organism: Vandiemenella viatica; assembly: GCA_031002005.1. Lineage (NCBI taxonomy): Eukaryota > Metazoa > Arthropoda > Insecta > Orthoptera > Morabidae > Vandiemenella > Vandiemenella viatica. The sequence goes on from JARYHS010008074.1 coordinate 48,815,260, forward strand.
TTCTAAATGTGACCATATGCTAGCAAGTAGGTGGTCATAATGTTTTGGCTTATCAGTGTAATTAGGCAGAAGCATATCGCACAATATGCAGTTAAAAACTTTTTAATCGCTTCTAAATATCAAATTCTATGTTAACCTACAACGCTACAAGTGCACTGTACCTGAGTGCCGAATTGGCAGACATTGTGATATTGTCGGTATCACTGAGTTTCACACACTATGATTGCCTAAGCACGCCATACCAAACAACATTATACTTAAGAAGTGAGATTCACAGAGCAATCATCGTAAATCCGATCTAATATACAGGAAGATTATTGAAGTTCTGATTCTTTCAAGATACGAACAGTCGCCAGACCAGGACATGGTCTCCCTTCTTACTTAGTACAGTGTTTAAAAAAGTAATGAGAATGTGGAAAAATCCAACGAAAGGAGGAGGATTAAAGTGATATACTTAGGCCAAAGCATGCAGAGTTCAAAGGTGAAATGTCTTGCTTTTGCTGATGATCTGGCTTAACTAGCAGAATATGAGCAGCTCAAAAATGGTTGAAACATTTCGTGATACAGAATGCACGATATAATATGGAAAAACAGAGTATATAATAAAAATATATTAATGAAAAAGTCTGTACGCTAAATTTCGAAAAGAGGCTTGACAAATTTAATTTCTGGGTGGATCGCTGGGATACAACCGTCTTGATGAGGGGCGAATAAAACCAGATCTACAAAGATGAAACTAGTGTATAGACCAACACAAAACAGATAAAACAAGAAAGCGATCTCGTGTAAGGCAAAGAATAGACACTATACAACAGATGTTAAGACACAGACAATGTTCAGCTCAGAATATGTGGTATTGTATTGGGATATGAAGAGGAATAATCTTACCTGGTGCAGAAGCAACATACAAGGTATACAAGGGAAATTACAGACTCAATTCAAAAGAGAAATTTGAAGTTTTACGATCACCTTATGAGAATAGGTTGACATTAAGTATTTTAACTACATCACTAAATTAAAGGTGACAAGAAGATGCGTTGCAGAGATGAGAAAAGATATGGATACTGTTAGGATCCATCGAGATAAGAAGAGAAACGAAGAATGTTTCAAAACAGAATTTATAAATTTAGTGGGTTACGAGAAAAACGTACGAAGACCTAGTCTCAACAAAGGAGAAACTTCAGAATGAGAATGAAACAATTCTGGGACGACACGAAGAGGCAAACCATTAAACAAGTTGCTTCTCGTGGTCGAAAGTGAAGCACAATTGAGAGAAAAAGAAGATAATTTAAGCTTAGTGGGGAGTTACTTTTGTTAAATTTGTGCTTCTCCAAATAACATGACACAGTGGCGGACTTGCCACTACAGGAAAATTCATGCGGGAATTTAATTTGGTTGGGTACGGGAAGGCTGAGCACGATGGCAACGTTACATCAATGCTTCCGCTGCCAAGACTTAGGGCATCAAGCTGCTGACTGTCTCAAACAATTGCGCGTGTGGAGGGAGCTTGGTTTGCACACGCAACGCCGACGTGTGCAAACTGTGGGTCTGACCACGCTGCCAGTTATGGGGGATGCCCCATAAGAAGAAGAAGCCGTCAACGCCAGCGACAACCCAGTGACTCCCAACGAATAGGAAGACCAGAAGGACCTCAGAGATGGTCATCAAGCCACTTCAATAATCATCCGCCGACCAACTCAAATGACCAACACGGGCACCAATGCTGTAATCAAGAGCCAAGATGAGCAAATCAGCTGCAGAAAATCGTCGAGCTGCTAACACAACTGATTGCACCAATGATCCCCAACCGACCACATGAAAACAGTTAGCTATCGAACAAATAAGATTATCAAAAGGGTTTCCACACAGGCCTTAATCACGACGGTCAAAGCCGGTTTTCCCTCAAAGTGTACAGTTCGAGAAAATAAAATCCATCACCATCAGTGAAACCACAGATAAAGCTACAAATCGTACTATCCTTGTATATACCAGAATTTTTAGTAACTTTTTCTTTAAGTTTAGTACTTAAAAAAAAAAACAATTTTTCAAAAACGTGCCCGAATGGCCACATTGCCCGACATGGTCGGGCAAAGTGGCCACTTAGATTCAAAATAGCAGATGATTGATAATAATGCTTTAAATTTGCAAAACTGTAGGCTACATTATTTTTTAAAAAGTCATATAACTTGTAAATAATAGAAATTATAACGGGCAAAACGCACTTAATGGTAATTTTCGCAAACGAAGGAACAACTGTTTCGTTCAAGTTCGTCACAGAGTACCACTTGCATTCAGCGGATGACAAATTGATTACGTTCATTCAAAATAACCAATAGAAATATATATGTTTCCCATTCAATATTCATTTTTAGAATAATAACTGTCATTAACAGGACCAATTACAAACCTCCAATTATCAAAACAGTCGCATGGTTCCATAAGATTTACAATCATAGGGATAGCCTGTGTTTCAATAGTAGAAGACTTAACATATTTCATACATTTACTTAAAATAGTAAACTTGTATTTTTTTCCCCATATCTATGGGTTACTTGACGCAACATATCATTAGCACCAACTGTAGAATTTAAAAGATCCATTCCTCTCCAAGATCCTAAATACAATCTCTCTGGTGGACAAACCTTCTGTGATGAATCAGGAATATGTTATATTTATCTGATTTTTGACAAATATTATGTAACATATCAGAACAACAAGCTGTATTAACACCAACAGCACCATTAGAACCATAAGACTGTGAATACTTGTCAACTGTTGTTTTAAGATTAGTTGATGGTTGATGGTATAGAACGGTATATCTGATCAGATTTGCGAATGGATACGCGATTTTCTAACTGGTCGGTCACAGTATGTCGTTGTATTCGGGGAAGGCTCTTCTAAACTAGATGTTACTTCGGGCGTTCCTCAAGGAAGTGTAATAGGACCATTTCTTTTCTTAATTTTTATAAACGATCTCGGTGACGACGTTAATTGCAGGATGCGATTTTTTGCTGATGATGCACTTATTTATAGGGAAGTGAGGTGCTCTGACGATTGCTTAGAAATTCAGCGTGATCTGGATGTTATTTCTGACTGGTGCCGTGAATGGCAGCTTACACTTAACTGTAAAAAGTGCAAGGCAATGCACATCTTATCTTACATCTTTAAACGAGCAATTTTGTATATATATATATATTTCGGATCTCAGAAACGGCTATGACGATTTGGATGAAATTTGATATTAAGATAACGTTTTGACTTTTAAGATTACCTAAATAGTTGTCTTCCCTACAAAAAAGCGAATTTACAAAATACGAACAATTATTTCACTTAATATCTCGAAAACGACACTACCATCTCGTAGACAATTCAGGTACCAAAGAGCCTACAAATAGCTTCTCATTGATTTCAAAGAATATTTAAACGAACAGTTCTTGTACACTGGCTGACTCGTGGAAATATTAGCACTGCAAGACTAATTTTAAAACATTTAAAAAGGAAGATAATTAAAAATTTATCATTGGTTTTGTCAGAGGTGATATTTTACAGAAACTTCTTTGAAAATAATATTACCGGTACCAGTAATAAAATAATCATCGTTTACTTTTTGACCGTAAAAAGTGGTTGTTAGTTTGTCATTAAATACTACCATGCGAGCTATGAACATAGTTTTATCGGAATGATTGAATTTTGCACTGATGATGTTCTACCATTACCGCGAAGTCACAATCTGATGATGAATTCTTGTAGAACTCGGCGATGCATGTCGAAAATAAACAATAAATGTTCTTGATATTTTGCTTGGTTATCGAGATATAGCATGTCAAAAATCAGTTATGGATATAGTTCCTTGTGCTTTTGGTGACGTTTCTTCTGGTCCAAGCCGTATTTCAACCTAACAACAACCATTAGTAACAAAATAAAACATTGAAAGTACATTACAACCGTATTGACATAGGGGTTTTGGTGGGTTTTTTTCTAGTCCAGGACGGATCTAATCCTAACCTCTTCACTTGAGATATCAGAAAAATAAATTCTTTTATTTTCGATTTGTCTCGACGAGTTTCATACGAATTCGTCATCATATTTGACTATGGCGAAATTTATCTTCTGATCTAGCTCGCATTTCAACCAACCACGTCAATTTTGAGATACGATATCTCGAGAACTAAGCAAGATATATATATAAACAAAAAAATTTACTTTTATTGTTTTTCGTCGAGCTACATAACAATTCATCATGAAGGGTTATCGTAAAATCCCCTAAATTACTACAAATCTCGCACCATTAACTGGCATTAAGATTTCTATTTATCATAATAATAGCATTTTTCTTTGAAAGCAATTTATGAGGCGGTCTCGCAAATGGATAAAGCGATGATTTTTGTATTTGGTTTCTCGAAAACGGCTCTAACCTCATTACGTGGAAGGTTCAGGTACCAGTAAGCATACTAATGTTAATTAAGCTTCTCTTTGGTTAACCGTAACACCTCAAAACGCCTAGGAAGCCTTCAAGCCTTTTACTTTAATCAAACTTTACTCGAAATCTTGGTTATTGAACAGAAATCGAAAAATGCCGAGCGTAGATCGGTCACCCAGGTACTAAGTAATAAAAAGACCCCGCTTGCTCAGGAGTAGAAAGTTAACAATTCAGTTGTTGGCACTGTGGATTCCCTGAAGTATCTAGGCGTAACAGTACAAAGCAACATGAAATGGGACTTGCACATAACTTCTGTCGTAGGCAAAGCTAATGCTAAACTACGATTTATAAGTCGTATTTTGAGAAGTTGTAATGCTCATAAAAAGGAAATAGCGTACAAAACACAAGTGCGTGCGCATTTGGAATACTGTTGTGGAATTTGGGATCCGTATCGCAAGGGATTGATTGACACATTACAGAAAGTACAGAGAAGAGCCGCTCGATTCGTGACTGCTAGTTACAGTCCTTACATAAGTGTCACAGAGCTGATTCGTGGGTTGGGCTGGGATTGTTTGGCGGACAGACGACGTCGTTTTCGTTTGAATTTGCTGGAGAATATGCGAAAATCTTTAAGTTACTAGTGCAACGAAATACTTCTTACGACAACCTATTTAGGTCGCAATGACAGGAGGGATAAGATTAGAGAAATAAGATGCCGTACTGATTCATTTATGTATTCCTTCTTTCCTCGATCTGTTCGGGATTAGAATGCGCAGAATTAGGATTGGTGCTTAGCACCCTCTGCCACCCACAGTATTTGTGATTTGCAGAGTATAGATGTAGATGTAGATGTAGATTTTTTTCATCTTTCTTACTCTCTTCATTAGCAACAATAATAAAGTTTTCAGAACAGACATCATGAACTGTAATATGTACGTGTGATAAAATAAAACGTTCATAAACTTTAAATTAACCCTTCAATCTTTCTCCTGCACCATTCCAAAAATTGAAAATAGAATACTGAAGTGGTCTCCATTCCTTAGTGTCATAACCAAAGCCTGCTAAATAAGTATGAACCTAGTGATTCTGCTGACTATCATATACAATATGCCTCAAGCCGTATGTATGCTCCTTACTTATTCTGTAAACTGTGGTTAAGAAATGTCTCTCCCAGTGATTCAACGGTCATTTAACAACAACAAAATCCAGATGTGGTGTCACGCAGATTTTTAACTAGGCATAAGACTTCATTCACTTTCAATCGATACTTGTGAGTTCATTCCCTGCAAACCTTTCACAGAAATGATGGCTGCGAGGAAAAAGCAGAGGAACAGCCTTTTTTCCCCCTCTTTCTTGGTTATTTTCTATTCTTCGAAATTTATGTTGAACGTCAATTTATAACACATGTTTTCAAATCATTACCCCTCTTCCGAAGAATTTGTACATGTGGTTGACCCATAGGCGTATTTAGTATTCTTCACCACGTTTGTCTATAATATGTCTAATATTTGAAGTGGTGCTTACATGAACAGATTATCTTATTAGCATGTGTTTAAACTGTCATACAAAACCCATATTTGAACCATATAAACAATCTATTAATGTATTAAAGAACTGAACACACCGATAAAATGTATAAACGTTTAATGGTATTCCTTATATTTATTTGTAACTTAAAGAAAATCATTCATATACAGATCATAATAAACGCAATAGTTAATTCTTTCTTTGATTGCGCTGATTTTTTGACAAATGTCAGTATGTACAGTTTACTGATTATAACTATTTTACATTGCAAGAAAACAGAATCAATGATTTTCTAAGAAATTAAGAAAATTATAGTCATAAAATGTTTAACCTATTTTAACCCATGATATGAACTTGTGTAAGTTTTGTGCAAATACCTTATTTAGTTTTAGTTTATGCTTGAACAGGTAGACTACTTAACATTTTGGCATCTGTATCATTAGTAATGAAGTAAAGTGAGATAAGATGCCTTATTTGTTAACTAATAACATAAGCTGTCGTTATGTGTATGTAGTTTTGTCGAAATTTATGTGATAAGATTTTGCTTAGCGAGTGTATAGCCACATATACTGCTGTTGGACTTCAATTATGTATTACTGACGGCATAAAAATTATCTTGCATATTCACTCATGACTTCGGCCACTACTACGTTCATTTTATCGTGTTAATTTCTGCGAGCTGCGTGCATAGATACAATTGCTCAAGTCCACCTGTGAGCAGCACTGAAATAGACTTAACGTTTCTCGCAGGCTTTTCATGAAAACTTTCCTTTAAGTAAATGTAACAGACTATAGTATTCTGTATTATTTGCATTAGCATTATTTTTATTTTTAGTAACGTATCACAATCAGAAATATTTTGTTTCTCTCGATTTCTTTTGACATTAAAGGTTAGGATAAGGAATCGAGTAATGATTAATTTTTAAATATTGAAATATTCGTGAGAAACAATGGAGATATGCGGAAACTTGTTTTAATGTTTAAACCGCATTCTGAAGTACTCGGATAATTTGCCTCTTCATAAGTGATGCAGCCCCAGATTAACACCTTCACAGAATACTCATTAAAAAAAATCTTTACGCAGAAGTGTGTAATAACTCAGAATTGTATACCAGCCTTATAAAAAACCAGTATCTGGTAAGAGGATACTAATTTTGTATCACAACACCAAAAATTAATTTTTAAAATTCAATTTAACCTAGATCCTCAGTCATCTTCCGCTACATCAATTTTTTTTTTGTTTCATCTATAATTTTTACGTTATAATTCAACGAATAAATACAAAAGTCACTACCATATTTTGCTTTCCTTACATGATGAATCTGTAAAATCAGTTGTCAGTAAATAAATGAATACGTAAACGTATTACGTGTAAAGCTTTTCTGACGTTTTGTCATGGTAATAGATTTGTCTCTAGAATTTTCTTTGTTAGTGAACAGTTAACGATAGTATTTGTGAGTACGAGAAATAAAAAATCTAGATATAAGCTCTCCATGCTTATATTTAAACATGTTGCCGATTAATTTCTTTTCCTGTTGAATGTCTTAAATCTGATGTCAAGTTGATGCGAATATTACTTTTTTTTTTATTTCGCTGCCTCAACGGCGTTATGTAGCCCCGCTACTGTCTTAGCTTTATCTACTGTATCATATTGGTTGGTTTTGGGAACATAATATACATGTTAGGGAAAAACCCGGCTTTGGCCATTACATAATGACCTTAGAGGGAAACCCTTGCTTATTCTTATCGCCTGGTGGGGATGAGCGTAGTTAACAACTGCGTGAGCAGTTGTACGCCCATCCCTAGTTGATTTTCTTGTGTGGCATTGACAACGGTTGTTGTGTAGATGTTCATCGTGTCTGGTCAGGTGGTTATGCTTGGTCAGATGGCCGTGGTGGTCTTATCCTTCGGCGATCTTGGTGGCGTCGTGATCTTCTCTGTGCTGGTTTGGGGGCGGCTCCTGTTGATAGCCGCTTGTAGCTTCCTCCTCAGTGGGCAGCCCCCGTAGCTGGCCGCGTGGTCCATGGCGCAGTTGGCGCAAGTTGGTGTCGCTTCGCGCGATCTGGTGCACACCAACACGCTGTGATTTTCTCCGCAGCGAACGCACCGAACTTGGTTTCAGCAATCCTTCGATCGATGCCAGAATCCCTGGCACCTGAAGCATTGATCAACAGTTGATAATGATGATTTCTCCTGCGGGGATTCTTCTTGGTGCTCCGGCCGTTTTTTCTTGACTTGGATATTGGCTGCCTCAACAACATTGATTTCCGATGGCGTTGACTGCTTGGGTTCTGTGGGTGGTGGGAGGCTTTCATCTCGGGTGACCTCCATTCCTCGGTTGGTTGCTTCATCTGGTGAAGCAGTGTTTGGGATGCTATCAGTTTTCGGAAGCCCTGCGCCTCCATACTGGACGAGCTGAAATTGAATGCTGTGGCTCTCGAGGAAATCCTTAACCGCCGCTAACTCTGATGGGCTCGCACATGTTACGAGCAGGTTGCCCGGTGTCAACCCTGTCGGCACCCGCGATGCCACTACTTGGTGGTCTGCACTAGGCGTGGCGTCGAGGTGCTTGGGCAAGGACGGTGTTCTAGGAGATTCCGGTCCTTTAAGGCCGTCGGTAGTACCGTCTTTTCTTGAGGTTTGCGACTCATCTTCCTGGCTAGACGAAGATGAAAGTTACTGTGGTTCGCAATATAGCACTCGATGTAGGTCTTCAAAATAGTCATCCTCTCTGAAATCCTTGCTGAGGATGACAGGAAGGCTGACAAACCGTGACCAGTCTTTCTTTCTTGTCAGTGATGGGCGTGGCGAGGATTGCACAGGAACTTGTTTCTTGGTATTTCCTATGCATACTCTTTACTCCCGGACTTGACTCGGAGTTGGATTATGCATGGTTGAACCTGGGCGTCGAGGTATTTCTTCCACCAGCTTCGGGATGTGTACTGTCCTTTTGCCATGAAGATTTCGCTGTACTTGCCAGATGTACAATGGATAGATCAGTGTCTCCGCCTCCTCAAAGTCGGGGTCGTCGAATCCATCTTCAATTCTTGGTGATGACCATGTTGTCCATGATGAGTTTGCGGTGTCTGACCCCTGGGATCGACATGAGCGGGCTCCAACATAGCTGCACGCGTTAGATGTCGTAGGAGTGACGCACTGGGGAGACCGCACGTCTTTCCATGTTATGGTCTACCCAACTATATCATGCCTGGTAGTAATTTATTACCAATGATTTTAATCCAATTAATTGACATTAGTGTTGCCCAAATGCAAGAACAAGACGAGACTTGGCCAGTCTTGCTCTTGGTCTTGCATCAATACACCTGGTCTTGGTCTTGGTATTGCACTCCCAGTCTTGGTCTTGGTCTTGCAGCAAGAGTCTCGCAAGTCTTGCAATTACCTATTAGCCTGTCGCTATTTATTAAACGTTACTTTAGATATTAGAACAACGCAACAGAATAGGTACATTTTGAGCTTGAATTAACATAGCCATGGTAAAGACCAACCAAATTAATAAATGTCTAAACATTTCATGAGAAATTCAAAACATCAACTGACACCGGTTGGGGTTTGAACCCACGATCTAAGCGATCAGTGGCGATGCTCTAACTAACCAACTGAGCTATCAACTGTGTCCCGCGGGAGTCAGTCTGTTTCTTAATAAACGTTTACATTTAATAATCTTCAATGTACTAAAACATGGTTTAAACATATAGAAAACAAATTAATGACATTAACTTGACTGTATTTTAAAGAACATTATCTGTCTAGAAAGAGATTACAGGTGGGTGTAAGCATGCTGCTGCACTCTTGCTATGGTTACACAGCAGATCTGAGGAGCCTTACATCTATAACATTTTACTGGAAGAAATCAAATTTATCTAAAAGTGCTTCTGGAAAATCTTTTATAAAAGCCAAAGAAATAGGTCACATTCCTGTCACTAACAGTTTCTCTCAAGTAAGCAGTTCAGTATACCTGTTTATTTGATGAAACTATAAATCTTTATAGAAAGAAAAGATGGAACTCACCACAGCTGGATTCGAACCTGCAGCCTTTGCCTAACAAGGGCAATGCTCTATACCCCAGAGCCACCAAGGTTCTCACAAGCCGTGGCGGAATCCAACTTGTGGTGAATCTTTCTCTATACAGGTTTATAAGAATCTCTAAAGCGTGCATAAATGCTGTTAAATAAATAGTATCAATGAAATTAATAAATATTGTTATATGCTACAATAATAACCTCATATTTTTAGGTGGATATTCTGAGTGAATATATGAATGCAGTAAAAGAAAAGGGTTGTGAAGCGAGTCTTCTTCATTATTTTGGAGAAGATTTACAAACTGTAAAAATCCATAAAGTGTGTTCAAGCTTGATTGAAAAAGTTGAACTCTTCACAAACTCTCCTTGAAATATTATCAAATACAATGACCGCTGATATGATTAACATGGTTTTTTCCACCACAAAACGACAAGTTTACTTCCACAGCAACTGACAGGTCAGAAAGGACTTCATAGGAGTGACGTCATCGGCTCTAGAAGTCAGTTTTGGCGCGCAAATTTAAACTGTCAGTTTCAGACCGCCGATTTGCGAGACATATTACTGTTTTAATTTTTTAAATTTATTTGTGGTGTATTCTGCATGAAGTTACTTAAAATGAAAGCAAAAATAAAAATATTGCATGTTCCCTATTAATAAGGTAGATAACCTTATTAATTATTATTAAAAGCTAGATTTCAAATTAGTTTGTAACTTTAACTTTTGAAACTGTAAACTTTTGAAATATTAAGAAAATAAACATCTTCTCGGTAACATACTACATATAATTGATTACGCATATTCTATATAGTTTATTTTTCGTTTTTATTATTTCGATACTTCAATTAAGTATCATACTTACTATATTTAATGTATTATTTTTATTTACTTATTCAGACCGTCAATTCCTTCTTCAACGAAAACGCACTGATAGTCATTATATTATATCAGTACTTTACGTCTTCCTACATATTTTCTGCCTATTTTCTTCTTCAAAATTCTATGTACTAGTACTTTCTTTAAGTTTCGTTTGTTTTCTATGTGTCAATTTCTTGTATTATATAGGATAAGTATATAATTTAAATTAAGCCTGTCCGGTCCACTGACTCTGGAGTTTACTCCTCGAGTTAAAATTGTGCAAATACTATATATTCTTTACATGTAAATGAATATTTGCAAAAATATATTGTGATGCAACAGTCAATATATCAATTATTTATTTAAACAGTTCTCTCATATATTATTATATTTGGGCTCCTAAACAGTACATAAATCTTATTGCACGCTTTTTATATTATTCGATTACTATTATAGAAATTTTTTCGCGTTTGAAGTGTATTAAAAGTGTCTACAATATTTATTAAATGGGTGACGACATATTTAAGCACTTTGTGTTTTAAAACCACACAGAACAGATCAGCATAATGTATTCGTGTCCATTCTAAGAACCCAAAAACTTATTTAGTATAGAAAGTATATAAAAAAAGTCCTAACTGCAAGACGCAAGAGTCTCGCAGGCTCGGTCTTGTTCTTGCTTAAATCTTGCACAGTCAGTCTTGGTCTTAGTCTTGCTAAAATTAGGCGGTCTTGGTCTTGGTCTTGCAAAAAATGCAAGACCAAGACCAAGACTGCAAGACCAAGACCGATTTTGGGCAACACTAATTGACATGATAGTTTCAACAAGCTTTTTTGTTTCGTACCAACTCATTAACGTCCCCCCCCCCCCTTTAAACGTTCTTCTTGTATGAATACTTCTAATTTTCCAACAATACTTTTTATCGCTCCCAGCTGACTACTGTGTACATTATGATTGCGTCTGGTATTGTCTCTGCAGCATATACCGTTATTGACCATACTGTTGCTTTCTAAGCTATTTGCTTACCTTCCGTTCCTCTTCAGACATGAAGCACTTCTTACCCCTGTCACCAAATCGAGAGGTTTCTGGTTATTAGTACCGGGTGGTTATAATTAAACTTTCCCTATTTAACACGTTGTAACACGGAAACTAATTACCATACGAGTACCAAACTTGGTAGCATTAATGTCCAGAGTATGGGGTGCATGATTTCCAGGCATCACAGCGCCACCGTCCAGTTCCGATTATGGCCACCAGGTGCCGCGATCAGTCATCGTGATCAACACATTTGAGAACGATCGAATTATCAGCCGATCGTTTCCAAATGCTTGGCCGGCACGATCACCTGACTTCACTCCCTGTGATTTCTGGTTGTGGGGCTACCTGAAGGACAGGATTTACCAGGGGAACATTCACACATGTGCTGATCTGAAGCGCAGCATATCAAGAGATGTAGCCAGCATACCTACGGACATGCTTCGTTCTGCTGTGCGGAATGCAACAATCCTGCGCTTTCAGACTCTTCTGGACACTGATGGGCGCCATATTGAGCTCCTTCTGTAGCAGTAATGGTATCGATATATAATGGTATGATGTACCGCAGCAGCACATTAAAAGTGTTTCAACTGAATTGATTCTGAATTATTTCTCTTCCCCATGTCCTTGACATTAATGCTACCAAGTTTGATTCTCGTAAGGTAATTAGTTTCCGTGTTACATGTTAATTAGGGAAAGTTTAATTATAACCACATGATATACAGGGTGTTACAAAAAGGTACGGCAAAACTTTCAGGAAACATTCCTCACACACAAACAAAGAAAATATGTTATGTGGACATGTGTCCGGAAACGCTTACTTTCCATGTTAGAGCTCATTTTATTACTTCTCTTCAAATCACATTAAACATGGAATGGAAACACACAGCAACAGAACGTACCAGCGTGACTTCAAACACTTTGTTACAGGAAATGTTCAAAATGTCCTCCGTTAGCGAGGATACATGCATCCACCCTCCGTCGCATGGAATCCCTGATGCGCTGATGCAGCCCTGGAGAATGGCGTATTGTATCACAGCCGTCCACAATACGAGCACAAAGAGTCTCTACATTTGGTACTGGGGTTGCGTAGACAAGCGCTTTCAAATGCCCCCATAAATGGAAGTCAAGAGGGTTGAGGTCAGGAGAGCGTGGGGGCCATGGAATTGGTCCACCTCCACCAATCCATACTAACGAAACTAAAATGAGCTCTAACATGGAAAGTAAGCGTTTCCGGACACATGTCCACATAACATATTTTCTTTGTTTGTGTGTGAGGAATGTTTCCTGAAAGTTTGGTCGTACCTTTTTGTAACACCATATATATATATATATATATATATACACGTGTCTGTCCTTTGATGCCACAACTACATATCGTAGACCATTGACGTTTGTGTGTGGTAGCAGCCTCGAGTATCCCAACGTGCTCATGGGTTTGTGTAAGGTAGTAGTGCTGTAGTGGTTATATGCCAATAGTCGTGAGATATGTTGGTTCAAAGAGGTCAAGCTAGGGCAAGTCCTATTTTGACAAAAGACATGTGTGTCCCGATATTTAATTTTGCAGCCACAAACATCCTGGGTAGATCACTTATGTTTATGTGTGGTATTAGCTTTGACGTTTCCAACGTGCACCATGGTGGTTGCTTGTCGGTAGTTATCAATGAAAATTCTTTACAAACAGGAATTAAGTCAAGGAACCAGCTGGTTTTTTGAATAAGCTTAAAATAAGAATAAAGTCATTGATTAAATGTAAACATGCTAAAGTGTATTGTGAAAAAAAAATCTATTCAATTATTCGTTAGTCTACTCGATTATTATAATACTGATCACATAATAGCCCTGTTAACTCACAGAAAAGATACTAAGAATAATAATTAATATTTTTTTATTTTATTTATTTGTTATTTCATTTCCCCACACATGGCGCTAGGCTGGCAGCGGGTGACGCCCGCTCTTCAGCCTACATTTTTTATTACAAGTCTGGTCTATTTGTTACAATTTATCATTCTTACAATGGTTTACAGTATACTTTGTATATGTTAGGACTGTTGATAATATATCGAAATATCGATTTTCTTTTCTGAAAATATCGATATTTATGAGTGATACTTTTTAGGACGATATATCGATATTTCGATACTGAAATCTAGATATCGGCTTCGATATTTTTTTATATATGTTATTATTTTTCGTTTGCTCTGAATGACACTATGTCCAGAAAATTTCTGGTACACATAGAGATCAGCAAGCTTAAGGAAATCTTACAACTTTACTATAATTAATAGGTAACTAGTCTACTCACTTGATGAAAACAGTGAAGGCAAGGCATCCCTCGCCCAGCACGAATGGAACGCGAGCTCATTGTTTTAAATGAGCGTGCGCATTGTATAGGGAAGTTCAGTGTGTTAGCAGGAATAGTGGGAAGTGTAAATAACAAATAGTTGCTAATTTAGAGGAACAAAAGTAGGACAACTCAGAATAAGCTATCAATATACAAAACTAAATGAAATACCACAAAAAAATCTTATGTAAAAAAGTTATGTAACTTGGCCATAATGCATTCTATGATAGCTAAACTTCTAGGTAAATAAATGCCTCAATCTTAAAAATACACAAAATGAGATTTGCCTTGAACCTCTCGAGTTTTATAAATTTTTATAAAAATTATGACACACATAATGGTCAATTAAAAAAAAATCAAGAATCATCATCACCAAGAGAAACCATTCGAAAATGAAAACTTGATTCATAACAAAATCACACGTCTATTTATCAGAGGACAGCCTAATTTTTACAAAGTTTGGTTTTATGAAATTGCATTTATTAAAGTATCGATATATCGATAATTTTTCCGATATATCGAAGCCGATATTAATACTTTTTAAAATATCGATATATCGAAAAACCGATATTTTTAAAAATATCAACAGCTCTAGTATATGTTACAATACATATTTAATATATAGTTTTTATAATGTTGTAAAATTCTTTTTTACTTTTAGAACTTTTTGCACACAGTTTTAAGATTGCCAGATTGTTCCATAATAGATTTTATTAATTCTGGTATTTCATTTTCTTCTGTGACTGACAGTTATGATTGAAATGAAGGGTATACATCTGAGCGGATGTGTTGGTTGGGTAAAGGGAGGAAAATATTGAAGTTCTGATAGTTTAATGTGTAAAGTAAATTAACATATTTTTTTTTTTTTTTTTTTTTTTACATTTCATTCCTCCCAGCAGAAGGCTGGGAGGCGGGCTGCTGGAGAGTCATAGGGGACTCTTTTCAGCCAATCTACTACTACGGGGAGGGAAGGGGGATGGAAGGTCGGCCGTGGCCTTGTAGGGAACCATCCCAGCATTCGCCTAAGTGTCTGAGGAAAACCACGGAAAACCTCAGACAGGATGGCCGAACCGAGTTTAACCCCAGTCCTCCCGAATGATAGGTAGGAGGCCAATATTGGCCTCCTCCCATCTCGGTGAGTAAATTAACATAAAGCATTAGTCTTTTATATAGCTAAATCCAAACACTTCGCCTGCGAGAAACAAATCCTGACCCAAATCCGGTTAGCGCTTATACAGCAATGATAAAACAACTGGACAATCTGCCATAGTGTATCAAACACTAAGCATTTAATTTAATTGTTTGCTCCGGTTGCCAAGACACCCATCTTTCCTCTTACGTTTCCCACATACTTTTTCCTCTACTAACTTCAACTTTTAACTCTTTTGCCGATTTTGATAAATTATTCGACATTTATCTGGGTAAATTATTCCAATCCCTTACTTAAGAAAAAAAAAAATACTTCCCGCACCCTTATGCCAAAAATTGAGTAGCAGCTTGAAGTCATGGTCATCTTTTCAATTCCATGCACCTCTCTTATTTCTTCAAGCAATATGTTTCGACGATTTATCACCAATATTCGCCTTGTACACTCCCATGATTTTCTTCATACTCGTACTGCCTTCCAATGAATCCCATTCCACATCCTTTATCATACCACTTACTGATTGTGTGCTGCGCTAGTTTTCAGAGAAAAATATAACAGCTCTTCTTTGCACACCATCCAACTCCTGAATTTGAAACCGAGACTGTGGGTGCTGTACAACATCACCATATTCAACCAATTGTCTTACCAACGTTTTGTAACACAATTCCTTTACTTCTCTGGAACATCCCCTCATCGCTCTTTCCAACAATTTAAAGAGTTTTGAATTTTTTCCTTACTCCCTGTCCAATGTTAACTGCCCAGTTGAGTTTGCTATCAAATGTTATTCCAAGATAATTTACATTTCAAGTCCTCATTAAAATTCAATGCTTTACCCACCCTATTACCTTAATAGATCTTTAGCTTTTTATATGTGAATCTAATAAGCTGACTCTTTTTGCATTTATCTTCATCCCATGTTAACCTACCCAGCTAGATATCCTGTCCAGATCACCCTGCAGTTGTTCGGTCCTCTACCGTTTTGATCCTCTTACACAGTCATCTGCTAACAACCTACCTTCTGATAGAAATTCACCAAAACAGTCATTCATAAGAATGAAGAATAGGAATGATTCGAATATGCTACCCTGTGGCTCTCCCATTTTTACTTCCACTTCCTTTCATGCTGTATTTCCTTCTCTAACTTTTGCTTTCTACCTTGGTGTATTGGTAGATGTGTCTCTCAAATTGGCGGAAAAACTGATACAGACACAACATCTTCAACTCTAAAGTTATCTATAATAATGACACTAATGATATAGTAGTATTAGTGACAGTAGTAACAACTACCGAACGTGGTGGTGTAACGGCTAGCGTTCTGGCCTCGCATTCGGGAGGACGGCGGTTCAAATCGGTTCAAATCCCCATCCGGGCATCCAGATTTGGGTTTTCCATGGTTTCCCAAATCACTCCAGACAAATGCCGGGGTGCTTCCTTCAAAAGGCGATGGCCGAATTCCTTCCCATTCCTTGCCCTACATCCTTTCCCGTCTCTAAAGACCTCGCTGTTAGAGAGACGTTATGCAGATAAAAAAAAAGTAGTAACAATTATCAGTCACTTACTTTTAATCTTAACTAGGTATTTTGAAAAAAAAGGAATGAATTCATAATAATAAGCCAGGCCGCATCTTACTTTTATTGTAAGCAGTAAACATAAAATATATTTCAGCCTTTATCCGTGAAGTGTTTTTCAAGCATCTCGGTAAACAAAGCATTCTATACTCTGTTCACTCAACACTGACGGCTCAAGGTCACACTCCCCTGACGCCGCTCCTCACCACCGCCTCCCTTGGTAATTATACAAGGTGATTGCTGTGACAATATAGGTGTCTGGCAAATTTCCTTTCCGCATGTAGTGGTAAGGGCAGCGGAGAGCAGATTTTCCTTAAGCCGTCTCTGCTAACTGAACGGGCTCTACCTTATAATCGCCAACTTCAAACGTAACCGTTGCTTGCTTTCGTTGTTCTGGACATGGTTGCTTAGGGATTTTTTTTTTCAATTTTTCATCACAGTTCAACTGGCCGCAAGGATTTTACATTGGTATTTCACATGAATGACATAATTAATACTGAGGCACTTTACCCTAGAATAACGCCTTCTGCAAGTGCTTTGTTCTTCAATAGTGACTATTCATTATGCGTGTGAAACAGGATGCGTAAAGTACAGTTTTAAGCAGGATTGCCACCTTATCTAAAAATATAATGTATTCAGATCTTTGGAATTTCTTTTTTCTGGCATTTCTTCTCGTCGACATCGAGGTCATGGGAAAATTTTGGAGGCAAAGAAGTGGAAGGAATTCGGACGTGGCATTTTGAAGTAACCATTCCCGCATTCACCTGAGAAAACGACAGTAAACCCAAAACGGGATGCCCGCACGGCGGTCCGAACCCACGTCCTCCCGAAAGCTGGCCCAGAGTGTTACCGCTCACCTACCACGCTCGGTCTCTTTGGAAGAGGAAAATAAAAAGTATATGAAAGAGAAATTTATTTTCTGAATTTAGGTATATTTTAACAATTCCGTATGCCAATAATTTTTTGATTTTCTTTTAAAGTGTGATACCTGGTACCATATTTTGAATCTAGATTTATAAATAAACAATTAAATGTCGAAACCTTGTGCCTCTCTTTCTGCCACTCTGAATTCATTGTAAGGAGCCTTTGCTAATTTTTACCCGTAGCGTAAAGATAAATCATCATCATTATCATCATCATTATCATCATCATCATCATCATTAGTTTTCTGCCCTCGGGCAGGTTTTCACTTGGCTGCTCTCCATGATCTTCTGTCTTCTGCCTTTCTCTTAAGAACCATGTAGTTGCCGTCTTCCTTGATGTTGTCTATAATTTGGTATCTCTTTCTTTCTCTTATTCTCCTTCCACAGACTAAACCTTCCAAGGCGTCTTTTATCAGGCACTCCCCTCTCAACAAGTGTCCCATCCAGTTTTTCTGTCTCTCCTTTATTACTTCGAGAATTTTTCTGCTTTCACTGACCCTGTCCAGCACTTCAGCATTGCTTATTTTATCCACCCAGCTTATCTTCTCCATCCTCCTCCACATCCACATCTCAAATGCTTCTAACCGCTTTTCATCCTCTCGTCTCAGTGTCCATGTCTCCGATGCATAAAGAGCCACACTCCATACAAAACATTTACAGAGTCTTTTTCTAAGTGTTTTGTCTATTTTTCCAGTTAGTATCCTCCTACTCCTATTAAACGCTTCCTTCGCTACGGCAACGCGAGATTTTATCTCCTGATGGCACCTCAAATCTTCGCTGATCATACTCCCAAGATATTTGAACGATCTTACTTGCCTGATATCAGCTCTTCCTAACTTAATATTTATTATATTCCTTCCTTTTCCAATCACCATACTCTTAGTTTTTGCTGCATTGATTTTCATTCTAAACTCTTGGCAAGCTTCATCTAGACCTTTCAGCATTCTGTTTAGAGTTTGTTCACTTTCTGCCAATAGTTATTTAACAAAACCTCGCAAATACTGGTGAGATGTTTTTTGTTGAAATATACGTTTTTCTTCCACATCCTGTATTGATTGAGTCGCTGATAAAGACCTGCTAATTCTCATTACACGCATTATTAGTGGTTCGTATCCGTTGCTTCTGCAGTGTTATTAGACTTACCGGACCGAGCGTGGTGGGTGAACGGTTAGCGTTCTGGCCTCGCATTCGGGAGGACGCGGGTTCGAATCCCCGTCCAGGCATCCTGATTTGGGTTTTCCGTGGTTTTCTCAAATCACTCCAGGTGAATGCCGGAATGTTTCCTTCAAAAAGGCCATGGCCGAATTCCTTCCCATTCCTTGTCCCCAGTTCCATCCCTCTAATGATCTTTAGACATGCCTTATGTATGATAATATGATCGGTTAAATTGTCAATTGATACTTGGACTATATTCAAAACAATTTCTTTCCTCACCCAGCATTTCTAAAATATCTTCACTTCGTCCTTTACTACTCATTAACATCCTACTACAACAGTGCGATTCAAATACCACAATGCAGGGGCGTAGCTACTATGGGGCTAGGCGGTGCAGTGCACAGGGGCCCCTACGCTTAGGGGGCCCCCAAGCATACCACAAGGGGCCCCAAAGCGCATCTCTGGGGGGCCCCAAGCGCGGTTTAGAGGGCCCACGAGCCCTCTCGGCAAACTAGCGACCTTTTTTTTTTAGCTCTACCGTCGTCTAAAGGGGCCCTCTGGACACAGGAAAGACCCCCACTAAGGGCCCTCGCTGCTCAGGGGGGCCCCCCAACCACTGCTCACGGAGCCCCTAAGGACAACTCAAGGGCCCCCATCCTCAGCTCAGAGGGTCTATACCAGCACACGAAGCAAAAAAAATAGGTCGACCGTCTGGCCTGAGGACCCAAAATAATTTTTTTTGCACCGGGGCCCTTGTTGACCTAGCTACGTCACTGCCACAATGTTTACAGAATCGACCTAAATTTCAGTTTTAGAAAGTTGTTTCTCATTTCTAAGCAAATCTTTGTAACCAAAACATTTTTATTTTGGAAGAAAACTTCTTCTAAATGCAGATGCTAGTAGATCTGGTTAATCGTTATCACTGTATTCTGGTACACATCATGAATTTTCACCTGCTGTGGTTTACGATAAAATATCTTGTGCAAATACATTTTAATGCTGTTATGCTCACTATTATCTCCTAAGACGGAAGTATAGTCAGCAAAATGTGATGTAGCTAAAGGGTAGTTTATGATTTGCCGTTTGTGTTTGAACCTGAGTATTACTTCGGCGTGCAGACTGTCCAGGTTATTGTTTCATACTGCAATGCAGCTCACTCCCATTAAGTTTTATAAAAAGCAAATTGAGGGTAGTGTCAGAGTGGTAGTGAATAGCGGATTATAAACTCCCGCCAAATTAATGTGAGACGTAATCTGCGAGATAAATCAACACCGGCCGCAAAAAACGGAGGAATCCGAATTATGAGTCACGTCGGCCATTAGAGGCGGCTTTTACGAGTGGGCGGCACTTTTATGATTTTCTTTGGTGCGGCTTTGTTTCCCGTGCTGATAAGCGGCAGTAGTAGTGTCTGGACTCTGTGGTTCCTGCTCGTTCTAGTTACACTGCACTGGCTGCAGTTAGGGATTGCAATCCAGCAAAGCGGGATCCCACAATCCCGCGGGATCCCGCATCATTAGACAATCTGGCGGATCCCGCACAAAATTAAGTTGATCCGCAATCCGCAAAATCCGGCGGAAACGCGTGTCAGTCTGCGTGACTCGCTGCCCCACTCGGTCTCTGTCGGATATTTTGCCCTGTTTGCCTGTACCAGAGCAGTTGCCATTTGTCTCATGTGAACAAGTGTTTGTTTTTGTCAACCTTCGTTATTCGTAAGTAAATAAATACACTTTTAGGTATTCATCAAAACTTACGTTTGTTTGGAGTACACATTTCTGTAATTTGAATTATGGTGCGAATTTAGTACGATTTTCTAACTATATAATTATTTTTTAAGTGTCGCACACGTTATCTGAACTACACGTTACAGCTTTTTATTCACGGTTTCATTATTCCCATTTTCTATATTTGCAGATAAAGTAATTGTGACAATTTCCTAATTTGCGGCTGAAAATATGATTATTCGTTGATATGAAACTAATGTTATCGTAATTTTAACGACCGCGCACCTATTTATTTAACAGCTATCAAAAGGAAATTGAATATCCTTTGATTGTTTTGTTGTTTTGGCCGCTGCCTCAATGCGTTTCTTTGACGAAAGCCACCTACTTACATGTGCTGCTCAGGCTTTCAATTAATCCCTCTTCTTGTTCTTATTTCGACTAAAGGTAAAAAAAGTTATAATGAAATTTTCACAGGTGTATCGACGAATTGTGTTGTAGGAACACCATACTTTGACGGCTGCCTCCACTGTCTTCCTCACGTGTGTAATTTCGTGTGTTTGCAATGAAATCCGGAGATACAACCTATGACGACTTCGCCGAGAAAGTCTCCTTTCTTAATAAAAAAATAATAAGTTCCACTCTAAAAACGTCGTTACGCCACATAAGTAAATCTGAAATACTTGACAGTTTACGTGTTGGTCGAGTAGTTTCTTTTAATAACATTGAATCAACTGTAATATCAATCAAGGAATCAGGAGATATAATAATGAATCACGCAAAAAAAGAAGGCCAAGTCTCGTGCTTGTGCAGTGACAAAAAGTTATGAGATCTTGTTCTGAGCCAAGTCTACACTTTACAGAGTATATTCACATCACTTTGTGAAATGGAATTCTTTTCCCTGTGTTATGGAACGTTTATTTAGAATTAAAAATAAACTCTGGTAACTTGGTCACTAAGCAAACCATATTTTTAAACTTATATGATGTATTGCAAGGCACATTATATGACCAAGATTCAATATTTTCCATTTTTATTATTTATTTAAAAATCGGTTTAGATTAACAAACAAAAATGCAAAACCTCAAAATACACTTAAGACACGCTAAAAAGTTTTAATGTCATTTTGCCAATCAAAATATTGTTAATTGTTAATTTGTATCATTTAACATTCAAATTTTTTATTAATTTAATTATTATTTAATATATTAACGTTTTAAGTAACTATGCTTTAAATATGTGCGTAAAAAAAATTGTTTGTACCAATCCCGCACGGATCACGCGGGATTGACGCAAATTCCGCGCGGATCCCGCGGGATTGAAAACACTGCGGGATTGCAATCCTTAGCTGCAGTGTTACTAACTGCGGGCGCTGTTAGGATGCTAAAGAGGTATTAAGATTAAATGAACGATTCGAGGAACTTGCTAGCAATGATTACAATGCAGCACATAAATCTAACAACTCACTAATCAAGGACCTGGGGAACAATCTGTGGGAATAAGTCCACACGTCGGACCTCTCTCTTTTCTACACTAAAATCCCCAACCATCTGACAAAAACTACGCCAAACATTACGACATATCTGACATGAAGCAAACAACCATCTACAACACTAGTAGTAAATGTCGTAAGACAAACTCTCCAACCGCCTCTGCCCAAGTAGGAAATGGGCAGCAAATGGCGTGGCTGAACACATACAGGGTGTTACAAAAACGTACGGCCAAACTTTCAGGAAACATTCCTCACACACAAACAAAGAAAATATGTTATGTGTACATGTGTCCGGAAACGGTTACTTTCCATGTTAGAGCTCATTTTATTACTTCTCTTCAAATCACATTAAACATGGAATGGAAACACACAGCAACAGAACGTACCAGCATGACTTCAAACACTTTGTTACAGGAAATGTTCAAAATGTCCTCCGTTAGCGAGGATACATGCATCCACCCTCCGTCGCATGGAATCCCTGATGCGCTGATGCAGCCCTGGAGTATGCCGTATTGTATCATAGCCGTCCACAATACGAGCACGAAGAGTCTCTATATTTGGTACCAGGGTTGCGTAAACAAGGGCTTTCAAATGCCCCCATAAATGGAAGTCAAGAGGGTTGAGGTCAGGAGAGCGTGGGGGCCATGGAATTGGTCCGCCTCTACCAATCTAAAATGAGCTCTAACATGGAAAGTAAGCGTTTCCGGACACATGTCCACATAACATATTTTCTTTGTTTGTGTGTGAGGAATGTTTCCTGAAAGTTTGGCCGTACCTTTTTGTAACACCCTGTATAACTAGATTCCTTTGCAGAAGACTCATATCATATTCCTACGTTGCTCTGAGTAGTTGCAAAGTTGTTAATAATAGGCAATTAATAAAGGGTTACGCAATAGGCTTAATTTACTATTTTAGGCGTAATGAAGTTCGTTCTTTGGTTGATATGGGTGTTTAAGCTTGTACTTTCTTCGGAAGTGTGAAGATAATATTTTTATTAAAATCAGTTGGAAGGGCCAGTATAATGTTATTTTACTATTACTATTACTCTGCGATTTACTAAAAGTGTGTGGCAGAGGGTGCATTGTACCTATCCGAAAGGGTAATAGTTTGGAAGGGATATACGGGATATGGTAGGAGGCACCCATGGGCTATTGTGAGGAACCATCCCACCATTCGCGTGGAATGATCTGGGAAAACCATGGAAAACCCAGATCAGGATGGCCGGAGAGCTTTATCGAAAGCTACTCCTGTCGGAAATTAAGTTTACTCGTCCGGTAAATCCTTTCTATTCCAATCCCTAATCGCTCGCGGAAAAAATGAATACAGAAAATAATCAGTTCGGGCCCTGATTTCTCTTATCTTATTTTCACGGTTATTCCGAGATACGAATGTTGCTAGTAGCAATATTTCTTTGCTGTCATTCTAAAATATGTCAGTTGTGAATTTTTGAATTAGATTCCGCCGAGAGCAACGCCTTCGGTGTTTCAGGTCTTCCCAACCAAACCCTTCAGCATCTTACTTACGCTTTCCCTCCAACTATATATACCTGTCACGAATTGGGCGGCCCTTCTCTGGACCCTCTCTAATGCCTCCATTAACCCCTTTTGATGGGGACCTCATACAGAACAACAATATTCCAAGTGAGGACGCACTAGTGACTTTTATGCAATTGATTTAACATCAGGAGTGTATTGTTTTAGATTACGACCTAGAAATCGGAGTATACGATTTTCTTTCCCAATTACATTCTCGATATGTTCATTCCGTGAGAAATTATTACGAATTCTTACCCCTAGGTATTTAGCGGAATCCACAGTTCTAAGGACAGTACCATTAATTGTATATTCAGAGCTAAATGGTGTCATCTTTGGCTTATACGCATGAATTGGCACTTTTTAGCGTTTAACTCCAACTGCCAGTCTTTACACCACGCAATTATTTTCATAATATCGTCTTGTAACAAAGCGCAGTCTTCCTGGGTTTTGATTTCACGATAAATAATAGCATCAACGGCAAATAATCTTTTCATCCCTCTTATTATGTCACACAACTCATTAATGTATATGAGAAACAACAGAGGCCCTATCACGTTTCCCTGGGGGAATCCCCGACCTCACCTCGGTTAATGATGAACGCTCACCGTCGAGAACTACACACTGTGTTTTGCCCTTCAGAAAGTCTGCAACCCAGTTGCATATTTGTCTAGATATGCCGTAGCCACGAAGTTTCCTAAGTAACCTAGTGTTCTGTATGTTCTGCATATGTATCTTATGAATAATATCTTTCTACTATTATTGATTCATAAAAGTAATTTAGGATTGAACTGAAAATATTTATTCATGTGAATCAAAAAAACAGAAGTGAAATATTAATTGTGACAGTGAATGCTTGAATGCATAGCAGATTCAGAAACGCTAAGTTACACTTGGAATGCAATGACGGAGGCTTGGTATGACGATTAGATTGACAAGACTGCTTATTGGTTGTGTCATGTCGCCTTTATAATGACGGGACGGTTTAGCGAAAATACCATACTGAAGTCAGTACTTCTCTCAAGCATCACACATTGACAGTGATCTGCAAGAAGCGCGTCGCCGTCGGACAATATTGGCCAGAGAGGACGATCAGAGATCGTTAGTCAAATGTGGTTGGCATTGTAGTTGGTTGAATTTATTTAATTTGGTTTTAACTAACTAGTCGTGCTACATGTCACATTCTCGCTTGTCGAATACACATTTCAGCACAGATCATTTCAGACCGTCTACTTTTTTATACGGTACTACTTTTATGGATTACTGCATAAACCTGTAAAGATTATGGTATAACAACTTATCCATTCTCAATCATGGTAACATACTAATGTTGAATGCAACAAATTAACTACAAGGGGTGATTAAATGAAAAGGTACGAAACGACGTAAAAACGTAACAGTTAAATATTTGCATATTCCGCCATGGGAGAACGTAGCGAGACATCTCGGGATGCGATTGGAGTCTCTGACTGAGATCGGAGCATGCGCGGGCGCCCGCATGCGCAGTAGAGAGCAGAGGTTCTTATTAAAAGCGGCGTCCAAATGAAGCGGCAGTCCGTATGAGGACAGGATGGCGTACAGGTAGGGGATATGTACTGTGAGACACTCCGACGCCTACGCAGGTCCATCAAGAACAAAAGACCGGGGCTGCTCACGGAGGGTGTGGTTCTGCTCCATGATAACGCGCGTCTACACGTCTCCAGAGTCACACACATGGAACTGGCCAACTTCAAGTGGGAGACGTTGGACCATCCGCCCTACAGTCCGAACATGCCGCCCTGCGTTTACCATGTGTTTGGTACTCTGAAGAAACACCTGAAAGGGAAGCGCTTCAACTCGGACGACGTACTCAAGGACGTTGTGAAGGACTGTGTCTCGCCACGGCCACAGGAATTCTGGGAACGAGGAATCCTGCGGCTTGTTCATCAGTGGGATCGTTGTGCTCGGGCCTATGGTGTATATTTTGAATAAAGTCTACATTTGTACCCACCTTGTCGTTTCGTACCTTTTCATTTGATCACCTCGCATTTAAAAATCATCCACGAGTACCAGGGAATGAGGTGGGTCAGAGGTAACGCTCTGGACCTGCATTTGGGAGGATGTAGGTTCGAATCCTCGTCATAGTTGACGAGGAAGCTGGAGAATCTCTTTTTGAACAAGGAGTTACTTATGTCCAATCCACAACCAGGCCGTCCGTGCCAGCGCGATGCTCAAGATTCAGATTGATAAGTGACGTCACTGTCGACTAGACTAGTTTCCCCCATTTTCACGGAAGCTGGTCAAAATTGTTTCCCAAACTTTTGTCGTAATTTCTCTGTACAATTAGTAGAATGAATCGACGCAATAAAGCATGGTGTGATAACAGTACATCATGGAAAACTGGAATCCTAATGACCAGAGCGGGGTTTGAAGAATATGATAAATCCATGTATCCATTCTGAGTCAAGGAGGTATTGTCTGCTGAGGTAAAGCGATTAG
Source organism: Vandiemenella viatica (assembly GCA_031002005.1). Lineage (NCBI taxonomy): Eukaryota > Metazoa > Arthropoda > Insecta > Orthoptera > Morabidae > Vandiemenella > Vandiemenella viatica. The sequence goes on from JARYHS010008074.1 coordinate 48,841,493, forward strand.
ATACCGGTCATCTTCTGTAATCAGTAGTTCCAATTTTACTGCTTTTGTTCAACCCTTGAGAGTATTCTTGGCAACAGAAAAAATTTTAGCAGTGAAGTATTCTGTCGGTATTACGGAAAGGATCGGGAAAAATTCAAAACTGTATTTTCTCACATTACCAACCCCGGAGAAACCATGCAACATGTTCTTCCGGTGCCTGCCTAAACCAATGTCTTGTCATAAAACGTTTAAAATGATTATTTAAAAAGTTATCAACAAACGTAAGAAAATGGATATAATATTTTTGCTGGGGAGATTTGAAATGTTGTTCGACCTCTGTTTTTGAACTGGCGCAAAATCCGCCTCTGCCATGACAGGACCTACAATCTGATGTGGAATCCAAACAACTGAATATCTTGGCGTATCTCACGTGTAGAAGTTCAAGCCACAAAAAATTTCTATCTGCGACGGTGTACGAACTAGCGACCAAGTATTTTGCAGGTGAGTTTTACGAGACAACTAGGTCAGAGAAAGTTAATGCTGAAATGACTGAATCATTGCTAATGTAGTATACTATGATTAAAACTAGCATCTGATCTAATAGCGGCCTAGAGTTTTTAAACTTGATAAATCTGATATAGAAATCCCCTGTTAATGATGTTTCGTCAAACGGGTTTTCCTTTCTAGCTTACTGGCAAACTAAACTCCGAACGCATCGTAAATTTTAAGAGATCTCGGGAATACCTCTTGGTCTTGTCAGTAAAATTTCGAGCTAAGGCATTGTGTATTGGGGTTTCAATCTAATCACGACAACTTTTTAACTTTTTTTCGATTCGTAATATGCCTCATCTATGGCTATGAAAAAGTTTTTTGTTTTTTTTTATAACTGCTTAACGTCTCCTATAACAACTAGGTCTTTAGAGACGGGAAAGGATGGGGGGGCAAGGAATGGGAAGGAATTCGGCCATGGCCTTTTGAAGGAAGCATCCCGGCATTCACCTGGAGTGATTTCGGGAAACCATGGAAAACCCAAATCTGGATGCCCGGACGGGGATTCGAACCGCCGTCCTCCCGAATGCGAGGCCAGAACGCTAGCCGTTACACCACCTTGCTCGGTCCTATGAAAAAGGGTCAAGCGTAATAACAAAGTGAAAAGTGCCCCTGGCCCATCCCGTTCATGGGGCATATCAGTTCACAGATCTAGGTTAGCATAGCCTTCGGACCGATTTTTATTTCAATGCCGCCAATCTAGAGGACGCTACGGGTGTTAATGTGCCATTGGGGCCTAAATACATAACTCGTGAAATCAATGCGGGAAAATTTTGAAAAAGTAAGGGATGTACACATTGCTACAGGAAATATCTAGTATTTTTGTGGAATTTTTTGGTGCATTTTACAATGATTTATCGCAATTTGTTTATAACGAGTTCCTAGTAAACAAAGTCATTTCCTTGAGTGACAACTTTTAGATTTTTACTGTAGAATCATCTATGGGCAATGTATCTATGGTATAGATTTCAGGCCTGTCAGAGTGGTGCAACATAGCGAAAAAGGTAAACACGCAATTTGATGCCATCGGGTTGCGTACCACATAGGGGCCCTTACGGTGGGTACGAATGTGATAATTATACAGTAGTTGTGACACGGGTGATGAAATATTATTTTGAGGATTTCTGAGTTGTTTGTTTGTCAAATGAAAGGAGTGGCTTATGGATTAATAAAAGCTACTAAATAGTCCACGAAAAAGAAGAACTTAATATATTTTTCAGGCATTTCCTGCTAAGAAAATCTTTTTGCAGTGCAAAGCACTCAAAACAAAAATCACAGGGCGTAGCAACATTTTTCCCCCCTTAAGTTTAATCTTCGTCGATATCCGTTTCTATAACAGGATTTACATGAACGTCGTCAAAAAGCCTGCTTAGAACTTGAGACGGTAAGTATCGAGCATTTGAAAGGTAATAAATTGCCGCAGCTACGTGAGTACAGCATCCTATCGTTCTGCTACCATTAGCGCATTCGCAGTATTATCGCTTGATACCAGCGTAACCTGTGGAGTTCGGCGAATAATCGATACAGCATCTGTACGTCTTGGTGTTAATATGGCGTGATCGAACTTCGAATTAGGCGATGTTGCCCTTCTCTTTCAAATAGCGGAGATTGATTGTGTTATCATCGTTTAACATTTCTGCCAAATATGTAACAGCTTGAGACAATTAGTATGAGCCCGTAAATAGTAATTTCAGGTCTTTTTCAGACATTTGCGGAAAATAGTCTACATCTTCAGATGTTACTGCGGAAAAGAGCCTGTTTCGTCGGTTCCATCCATTATCTATGTTTTGCTGCATTTCTATCTGCCCCAAAACTTCATCGAATACATCGTTGTCGGAGTTGAGACGACGTCCAAAAGTATTATTTAAGAAACAAGCTATGCGAAATAGCGCTTGAACATTAGGTAAAAGCTTATTATCAATCCTGTTGTGGAGAAGGTGACAATATTGTCCAATGATACTATGCTCAGCTTCGACAACCCAACAAATCTTGGTAACTAAACGGGACTCTTTACCCTCAGCGGTTGTCAACTGGGCGGGTTTATCTTATAGTGCAGGCGTTAGCACAACAAATCCTTTGTCTTACAGAAATTGTTTTGCAACGCGAAACCCTCGATCCACAAAACATATGTCACAGTCCTTCAAGAACCCTCAGCTGCCTATTCATCAAGACATGATTCAAGCGAAACACCAACGCTTGAAATCAAGAAAACCACCATGGCGCACCGCAATCAACCTTACAGAGTCCTCTTTCAACACCAATAAGCTGTGGACAACTCAATGGAAGCAGTCATCAGTAGCCAATAAAAATCTAGTTGAGGACCCCTCAGTAAGGTTACAAGGTTTCGATCTCCCCAGGCGGCAGTGGAGAATCATCAATCGGATTCGACCAGGACAAGGCAGATGCGACTACTTATTATACAAATGGGGCTGGGTAGATTCTGCAAATTGCGACAGTGGAGCCACCTTACAGACAATCAATCACATCGTTTCTGACTGTCCTCTTCGGGCCTACAAAGGAACAATGGCGGAAATACATGATGCGTCGATCAGTGCAGTTGACTGGATTAAAACATTAGATCTCGAGATATGAAATTGTACAAGCTTGTGATATGTACATTTCCTATTGTGTACCTCGTAAATAATCATACGATAAATAAAACAAATAACTTAAGCTCATCCGCCTTGAGTGCCTACAAGGTAGTGTTGCCCAAAATCGGTCTTGGTCTTGCAGTCTTGGTCTTGGTCTTGCATTTTTGCAAGACCAAGACCAAGACCAAGACCGCCTAATTTTAGCAAGACTAAGAGCAAGACTGACTGTGCAAGATTTAAGCAAGAACAAGACCAAGCCTGCAAGACTCTTGCGTCTTGCAGTTAGGACTTTTTTTTTATACTTTCTATACAAAATAAGTTTTTGGGTGCTTAGAATGGACACGAATACATTATGCTGCTGTGTTCTGTGTGGTTTTAAAACACAAAGTGCTTAAATATGTCGTCACCCATTTAATAAATATTGTAGACACTTTTAATACACTTCAAACGTGAAAATTTTTTCTACACAGACGGAAAAAAAAATCCCAACACCAAGAAAAAATTATTGTAGAGTAATGAAATTTGGACAATGCATTTGTCAAGTTAACATGTTTAATTGATTAAATTTTCAAGATCACAGGTTAATTTAAGCTCAAGAAAATGCATTTCAAATGTGAAATACTGTTAAATTAATAGCCGGTGTAACCTCCAGAATTTTGAATGCAAGCCTGCAAACGTGAATGCATTGTGTCATACAGGTTTCGAATGTCACTTTGTGGTATGGAGTTCCATGCTTGTTGTACTTGTGCTGTCAATACTGGGACGGTCAGTGCTGGCTGTGGATGATTCTGGAGTTGTCGTCCAATGATATCCCATACGTGTTCAATTGGAGACAGATCTGGTGATCTCGCAGGCCAAGGTAACATGTCGACACTCTGTAGAGCACGTTGCGAGACAACAGCGGTATGAGGGCGAGCGTTATCCTGTTGAAAAACTCCCCCTTGAATGCTGTTCATGAATGGCAGCACTACAGGTTGAATTACCAGACTGACGTACAAATTTGCAGTCAGTGTGTTTGGTATAACCACAAGAGTGCTCCTGCTGTCATAGGAAATTGCTCCCCAGACCATGACTCCAGGTGTAGGTCCAGTGTGTCTAGGCCGCAGACAGTTTGGTTGCAGGCGTTCCCCTGGCCTCCTTCTGACCAACACTCGGCCATCACTGGCACCAAGGCAGAACCTGCTTTCATCAGAAAACACAACAGATCTCCACTCCGTCCTCCAATGAGCTCTGGCTTGACACCACTGGAGTCGCAAACGGCGATGGCTTGTAGTCAGTGGAATGCACGCTACAGGGCGCCTGGCTCGGAGCTGTCCTTGAAGTAACCGATTTCTAACAGTTCGTTGTGTCACTGTGGTACCAACTGCAGCTCGAATTTCTGCCGCAGACGCAGTACGATGCGCCACAGCTGTACGCCGAATACGGCGGTCTTCCCTCTCAGTAGTGCCACGTGGCCTCCCGGAACCCGGTCTTCTTGAGGCAGTACCATCCCTTGACCACTGCACCCAACAATCATGCACAGTGGATACATTCCGGCCAAGTCTTTCTGCAATATCGCGAAAAGAAAATCCACCTTCTCGTAGCCCTATTACACGACCTCGTTCAAACTCGGTGAGCTGTTGATAATGGCTTCTTCGTCTTCTTAAAGGCATTCTTGGCTAACATCAACTCACTATGTCAAATCTCAGCGGTAAATAACGTTCACAAACTTTACAGCGCGTATTTAAAGCAAACCTGATTTGCAAGCTCTGAGTAGCGCTACTAGCGCCACACTTATGCGCGAAGCGCGAAATTTGAATCGATGTCATCTTTCAGATGTATAAACACGCCTACCAAATTTCGTTTATCTAACACAAGTCTTTCTTGGTGTTGGGATTTTTTTTTCCGTCTGTGTATATTAGTAATCGAATAATATAAAAAGCGTGCAGTAAAATTTATGTACTGTTTAGGAGCCCGAATATAATAATATATAAGAGAACTACTTAAATAAATAAACTGATATATTGACTGTTGCATCACAATATATTTTTGCAAATATTCATTTACATGTAAAGAATATATAGTATTTGCACAATTTTAACTCGAGGAGTAATCTCCAGAGTCAGTAGACCGGACAGGCTTAATTTAAATTATATACTTATCCTATATAATACAAGAAATTGACACATAGAAAACAAACGAAACTTAAAGTACTAGTACATAGAATTTTGAAGAAGAAAATAGGCAGAAAATATGTAGGAAGACGTACTGATATAATATAAATGACTATCAGTGCGTTTTCGTTGATGAAGGAATTGACGGTCTGAATAAGTAAATAAAAAATAATACATTCAATGTAGTAAGTATGACACTTAATTGAAGTATCGAAAATCGAAATAATAAAAACTAAAAATAATCTATATAGAATATGCGTAATCAAATTATATGTAGTATGTTACCGAGAAGATGTTTATTTTCTTAATATTTCAAAAGTTACAGTTTCAAAAGTTAAAGTTACAAACTAATTTAAAATCTAGCTTTTAATAATAATCAATAAGGTTATCTACCTTATTAATAGGGAACGTGCAATATTTTTATTTTTGCTTTCATTTTAAGTAACTTCATACAGAATACACCACAAATAAATTAAAAAAATTAAAACGGTAATATGTCTCGCAAAACGGCGGTCTGAAACTGACAGTTTAAATTTGCGCGCCAAAACTGACTTCCAGAGCCGATGACGTCACTCCTGTCAAGTCCTATGTGACCTGTCAGTTGCTGTGGAAGTAAACTTGTTTTGTGGTGGAAAAAAAACATGTTAATCATATCAGCGGTCATTGTTTTTGATAATACAGGGCGTTCGCCGGAAAACGCTACCCTCCCAGTCTGTTGCCGTCGGCAACTTGCTCGGTCAGTGGAGCCAGCAGTTTCCGCCACACGGCACCGTGAATCACCGCACTGTTTAACACCTCCGCTGCCCCAACAGTGCAGTGCAGTGACCCTTACATTCTTAAGAACGGTTTCTTTGCATTGTAGATAGTTTGTGACTTCAGTCTCTTATTAATCAGTGCTGTGAATAAACGTTTCTTTGCGGTTTGGCTGGTTTGGGGCTTCATACTCTTATTAATCTGTACCGTGTTTGAGTGTGAGTAAAATTATGGTACGTTACAGTTTGCAACAAAGAATATTTCTCTACGATACATATGTGAAGAAGAAGTCGTTTAAAAAGTGTCGCAGTAAATTTCGTCGCGAATTTCCTGGCGCTTTACTGCCAGCTAAATCAACAATTCTGCGTCTGGTTAAAAAAGTAAGAGAAACGGGTTCATTTTTTAACAAAAAGAGACTGTCGGTCAACCGTATTCTCACAGAGGAGAAAATTGACGATATCGCTTTTCGACTAGAACAGTCACCAAAAAATCATTAAGTCAGTTAGGGCAGCGTGTGTCTCGAAATATGTTCAGAAGATGTGAAATGTGCATTACACAAGAGGGTCAACACTTCCAGCATCTTTTATAAGGTAAGCTAATGAATTACGTCACATTTAAATGCTTAGCACACAAGTTTATGAAGTTTATGAAGCGTAATTATTATGAAATAGTCCGCGGCCGACGGTCGAACAATGCCGGAAACTGACCGCTCTCTCGCTGGGAGCAGTTTCTTCCTTGTAGCGCTAACAGTGGCTTGCGTTTCCCGGCGAACGCCCTGTATTTCAAGGAGAGTTTGTGAAGAGTTCAACTTTCCAATCAAGCTTGAACACACTTTATGGATGTTTACAGTTTGTAAATCTTCTCCAAAATAATGAAGAAGACTCGCTTCACAATCCTTTTCTTTTACTGCATTTATATATTCACTCAGAATATCCACCTAAAAATATGAGGTTATTATTGTAGCATGTAACATATATTTATTAATTTCATTGATACTATTTATTTAACAGCATTTATGCACGCTTTAGAGATTCTTATAAACCTGTATAGAGAAAGATTCACCACAAGTTGGATTCCGCCACGGCTTGTGAGAACCTTGGTGGCTCTGGGGTATAGAGCATTGCCCTTGTTAGGCAAAGGCTGCAGGTTCGAATCCATCTTGTGGTGAGTTCCATCTTTTCTTTCTATAAAGATTTATAGTTTCATCAAATAAACAGGTATACTGAACTGCTTACTTGAGAGAAACTGTTAGTGACAGGAATGTGACCTATTTCTTTGGCTTTTATAAAAGATTTTCCAGAAGCACATTTAGATAAATTTGATTTCTTCCAGTAACATGTTATAGATGTAAGCGCAGGCTACTCAGATCTTCTGTGTAACCATAGCAAGAGTGCAGCAGCATGCTTACACCCACCTGGAATAAGATTTTAGTGATAATAATGTGCTAAATTAGGGGTGTGGTGAGAGCACAGAACAACTGAACTCTCTGGCGAGACGATGAGAGTTTTCTGCTCCCCATTTGTCCGCATGACATTTTATAGGCTATAAATAACATACAAACTTTACCTTCAGAAGTGGCACAATCTTCGCATTGGCAGGACTGGACTAAACCTTCCCTTTCATTTATAATGGCTGTAACATGATAACCTTCTTTGCGAACTTTATGCTCCGGTGTAACTCTACTTTTTACTATACACAATTCGCCATCTCTTTTAATTTGCACATAGCCGATTGCATTATCGCCATAAGATTCCCTTGTTGGGCTGAAATAAGAGCTATGTATAGAAGCTGCTAAACGAAATAGGAAAATTCAATGGGATTTATACGTACCATAGTAGTTTAGTCCCTTTCATTTCTACACTTGAATACTCAGCACTTTCGACAAAAAAAATTACGACCATATCTACACTGACTTTCGGTAAATTCCTGGAGTCCGCTTTTATAAATCTGACTTCCATTTTTATTGAAAAATACAAATAATTTTCTCAATAAAACAATGTTCTCTTTGACAACAATAAGCTGTCATAACAGTAATGACGTCACTAGACGTTGATTGGTGTTTTAAAATACGTTCCGTTTCAAGTAACTTCAAATCGAAATTATTGTAAAAAATTAATATTAACCAAAATTAAAATATTGCTGTAGTCTTTGTTTTATATTTTTTTAACATTTTAATGACAAAATACCCATAATTCTTAGAGACCAGTGGGTCAAACTAAATCGCCTAAGAACAGGCCATGCGAAATGCAACGCCATGCTGTATAAGTGGGGTCTTCAGGATTCTCCTGCATGTGACTGCGCTGCTCCTTCCCAGAGTGTGGAGCATATTATCAGGGAATGCCCTCTACGGAAGTATGATGGACCATATGAAGATGTTTTTGGAGCTACAAGTTACTTCTTAGAATGGCTGGAAGAATTAGACATCAGCTTGTGAACGCTACCAACGTTCTTGTCATTGTATATATTTATTATTGTATTAGTTGCTTGCCATACGACAAATAAATAATAAATAAATACCCATAATTCTTATAACTGCATGTTCCCTATTATTATGGAAGCAACATAGGAGCGAAATGCAGGACACTACAAATAATGAAGAAGACTCGCTTCACAATCCTTTTCTTTTACTGCATTTATATATTCACAAAAGAATTAATATAAAGTAACAGTAATGTAAGCTATTGTGTACTGTTCTGTAATTTCATTTGTGTTGTATTTTTATTGAAATAAATGGTAAATTCAGTAAATTGTATAATTATTTTATTCCATTTCATATAAGGTGAGGGTCTATCAATCTCTTTCTAGACAGATAATGTTCTTTAAAATACAGTCAAGTTAATGTCATTAATTTGTTTTCTATATGTTTAAACCATGTTTTAGTACATTGAAGATTATTAAATGTAAACGTTTATTAAGAAACAGACTGACTCCCGCGGGACACAGTTGATAGCTCAGTTGGTTAGTTAGAGCATAGCCACTGATCGCTTAGGTGGTGGGTTCAAACCCCAACTGGTGTCAGTTGATTTTTTGAATTTCTCATGAAATGTTTAGACATTTATTAATTTGGTTGGTCTTTACCATGGCTATGTTAATTCAAGCTTAAAATATACCTATTCTGTTGGGTTGTTCTAATATCTAAAGTAACGTTTAATAAATAGCGTCAGGCTAATAGGTAATTGCAAGACTTGCGAGACTCTTGCTGCAAGACCAAGACCAAGACCGGGAGTGCAATACCAAGACCAAGACCAAGACCAGGTGTATTGATGCAAGACCAAGACCAAGACTGGCCAAGTCTTGTCTTGTTCTTGCATTTGGGCAACACTACTACAAGGTAGGTAAACCGATGGCATCAAATTCAGTGTTTATCTTTTTCCGCTAAATTGCAACACTCGGACAGGTCTGAAATCTAAACCGTAGATAAAGTGCCCATAGATGATTCTACAGTAGAAATCTAAAAGTTGACACGCAAGGAAATGACTTTGTTTACTAGGAACTCGATATTAAAAAAAATGCTAAAAAACATTGTAAAATGCGCCACAAAACAATCCACAAAAATACTAGATATTTCCTGTAGCAATGTGCACGTTCCTGATTTTTTTTTTTTTCCTTTTCAGAAGTTTCCCGCATTTATTTCACGAGCTATGCATTTAGGCCCCAATGACACATTCACCCCCGTAGTGCCTCCTAGAGTTGCGGCATTGAAATAAAAATCGGTCCGAAGGCTATCTACAGGGTGTCCAGAAAAGGACTCCCTGATTTCAAAATTAAATATCTCGAAAACAAAGATCGATAGAGGAATGCAGTAAACGGTATGTTTATTGTGACAGCTGTAAGAAGTGTATACAGCAGTGTGAAATAATAGTTACAAAAGCTGCTAACAGATGGCGCTGTACGCTCATATCTGCATACATAAGTGAAATAATCGTATGAAAACAATCATTGCAAACAATCACATCACAATGTTTTCAAAATGTTCACCATTGGCGCTACCCTGAGCTTCGGATCACTATTTAGGCATTACGTATGGCGATTACAGCGCCATCTGTTAGCAGCTTTTGTAACTATTATTTCAAACTGCTGTATACACTTCTTACAGCTGTCACGATAAACATACCGTTTACTGCATTCCTCTATCGATCTTTGTTTTTGAGATATTTAATTTGAAATCAGGGAGTCCTTTTCTGGACACCCTGTATGAACTGGTATGCCCCATGAACGGGATGGGCCAGTGGCACTTTTCACTGTCTTATTCCGCTAGACCCTTTGATCTGAATGAGAATCTTAACACAATCCCAACATCATAATTTTTACAATACTATAAGCACTGGCCCACTCTCCCATGATTTCATCACTGAACTCCTGAGTTATTTTGTACCATACGACATTTTCTTCGATCTACATATTAGCGCTGAAAGATTGCAATAGATTAAACCCAGTGTTGTAATTATTGTATCAAACTACATTTCCTTTAAATTATATTCCTCAGAATAAAAGCATACACATGAAACCATCCATTTACAGTATCATAAATCTGTAAGCGTATTGCGTTTGTCTGTCACTTTGTCCAGGCATCACACAAAAACCACAGAAATAATTTGGACGAGGTGTTCATAGTTTCAAATGTTACGATCTAGCTTCAGAACTGGGATATAACCTACGTTTTTACTTGACCGGGAAACGAAATGATCATTGGATCGTACCGAGATCAGATACCCGACACATACCTCACAGTGCCTTTCAGATAAATAGACTCTTTGAGATATTAACAGAAGAAAATTCGGATTAGCTCTTCACAAATATAGACGCCGTTGAAATTGTTGTTTGAATGTGTAACTAGTTTTTTTTCAGTGTTCTGAAGAATACAGGGTTAACTTTAATCAAACCACCACATCAAAGATTAACAATTCAATGAGCATAAAAAACCTGGGAATCTTATTTATGCTAAAGTATACAAAGATACTACATTACAATAGTTTAAGCTTTGCTACCGGAAGAAAAAACAAAAGAAAAAGCCTCACAAGATCCATACGGACGAAGCACTGGGAAAATACTATTAAGAAATAAAATAAAGTATAAAATAGAAATAAAACAAAAAGCATTGCTCATTTAATAAACCCTTTAAAGCTATTGTATGTACTAAAATAGCTTCCTGTTTTTTTTTTTTTTAATGGGTTGATGGTAACAGGACTCGAAACGTTTTCTGAAGAATAAGTTGCAGATGTTTTGGACCATGCTGCATTAGGAGGCTTGTATAATGCAGCTCGTAATCAAATAGAATGGTGATTTCAATAACCGTAAGGTCCAACTATACCGCAGTTATATTCGTGAAAGAAGGGACAGTTAGAAATAACAACATACATCTGAGATATAAAAATCCGTTTTTACTAATTCTGATAGCCCCCCTTGTTAGTTATAACGATAATGATAATATTTTCCTGATCGCAACATTACTAAATCTGAATAGCAACGGAAGAAGAAGTTTGCTAATAGAACCCTATTATTTATGGTTGCCGGAGTGCGCACGTGTATAAAATATTTTAGCAATGTCAGAAGCTAATTGGAGCTATCAAAACAGGAGCCGAGCTGAGTCTTGCTTTGACGACTGTCACATCAGGACCACTCGTATCCAACTTAGGACTGCCTGACCATCTCTGACATTCACCAACCCTGTGGAACACGTTCGCGTCAACAACCCACATTTGTGCCCACTGAATATATCAGTTATACTGGCTTCTGCTGCAGCTTCTTCCGCTTGCTTTTAGGTGCGTGGACGAATTTTAAATAATCACGGAAGAATATCAGGAATTATGAAATATTTTTTCATCAGTATTCCTAATGAGGAAGCAAGTTATATCGTATCGTATCAATTATATGAAACCTTCGAAGAAAAACAGATTATTAATTGTAAACATAAATCAGTAAAAAACAGTAGCAAAAAATAATGCCGGTGAAGGAAAGAATTATGACTTGGAGTTGTTATAGAAACTGCTACCCGTGTTTATGTTCTTTTTTTTATTTTTTTTATACAGTTTCATTACCCTGGACTTCAACCAGAGGCGGGTTGGTGTAGAGCTGCCACTCTTTTCAGCCAGGATAGGGTGTTATATAGTATTTGGGTTTTCTCTTTATTTTTAACAATTTAAATATACAATATTCTTGTTTGGAGTTTTGGGTTTATATCTGCGGACTTTCGTCCTTATTATTGTTTTTGTTTTCAATCCCTTATGGGATTATGGTCGAAATAAGTTGGGTGAGCAGAGTGACATGTTTGGTCAAGGCCTGGTTCTTGTTGTTATTGCTGCTGTCGTAGTTTGTGTTTTTGTTTGGAGAAAGCACACAGTTGTTTTCTTGGTGTGTGCATTTAGGTCCATGTCGGTTAAGTCTGTGCATTTCTTGTCCATGGTCTGTCCTATTGTACAGTGCATCCGATCGTATATCGTTGGGCTGGCTGGATGCAGTGATATATGAATACGGACGCCTTAAAACGCGCATCTGCTCTCTCGCAGTCGTTTTCTCAATATTTTATTTTAAATTTAAATGTAAATTTTTCTGAGCCATCAATCTAAATAACATGGGTGGCCTTCATTAGGGATGGGCAATCAAAAAAATATATCGATAAATTTCGAACCGATATTTACAAACACTATTGATATATATCGGGGAAACAATATCGATATTTCGATACTTTTGTCTAAAGGGAGTAATTATCTCAAAAAAAATCATAAAATACATCAAAATATTTGAGAAAATTCTGAAAATTAAAGACATAGGTAGAAATTATACAAACTTTTATTAATTTATTATTTTTTTCAATCAATCAAACCAATATTCGTCTGATATGGACATCAAAAGGACTCTCTGTTTTATGTGCTCCCCCTGTTGTTCAGTACAGCTAAGTTGACTGCAGGAGCCACTCTCTTGGACGACACAGAAGAAGCTTGACATATAAGGTATTTCAGCGCGCTGGATCACTGGCAATTCACCCAAAACTTTACTGGGTCTGATTTTCTGTCTATTAATGGTTGGTCCAGATACTGCTTAAGCTCATTAGGAACTGAGCCAGAGCTTGGAAGTTGGAACCTCTTGCATAACAGTAGTGCTAAGGGATATTAATAGCTTTTCATGTGTGGACCAAATTGATGCGTTATCTGCGATATATTGTGTTGCTGCTGTAAACCTTACTTCTGGAGAACTTTGTCCTCGTCGTCTAAGTTCCAAGCGAATATCATTACTTATTGTAGATATCGCATTTGACACACCGATTGGAGAAGTGAAGTGTATACGTTTGAAACGCGGGTCCAAAATGGTAGCTGCTGCAAGGAATGTATTTCCTTTTAAAGGACTTTTAATTTCTCTTGAATTCTTTGGAGTAAAGCCTCTTTTACCGTGAATCCTAAAGTGGTCAAAGGAGTAGCTTGTTCCGTTACTTGTCGAATCAGATTTGTAACAGGAATGGCTAAGCTAGGAGTCACATAACCTCTTCAGTGGCTTCTTTGAAAGGACCAAGCTGGACAGTGAGATCACGTATTACATTAAGCTGTTAAGTTGCAACCATATCAAGTGTGTTTATATTTGACTGACTTTTTGTAGCTAAGATTTTAGCTACAATTGCAGAGAGTCTGACAAATCGTTCTAACATATTAAAGTAGGAGTTCCATCTAGTGCTAACAGCTTGTGTCAAAGTCAACACCTCTCCTACCTTCTGCTCAGATGCTTCTTGTTCAGATCTTAATAGATCCATAGCATTGACAGACTGCTTAAAATAAGTTACAATACTTTTTGCGTGATCGCAGAGTGCTGCAAATGAATTATTTTCACTTAACACTACATCAACGATTTTCATCATCAGGGCTTGACCAGTAAGTTGCAATTTCTAATCACCAAACCTCTCTGCATTGCATATGGTGCAAGGGCATACGATGTTGTTGATGGTGATTCATCCGTTGGATGGGAATGTTAGGCTTGGCGCCCCCTTTAGAATGTTTCGCAAAAGTAGGCCTGAAAATGCCGACACCGGCTTCCACCCTCTCCCTTCTTTCATCTCTCATCCACAACACTCTATACTGAACCACACAGTGTCACTGTCATACACACTTAGGAGCACTGTCACACTGAGGAAGTAAACGAAGAATTTATTTTAACTGCTGAACGTCTCTTAGCATTGAGGTCTTTAGAGACGGGAAGTGGAATGGGATGGAAGCATCCCAGCATTTGCCTGGATTGATTTGGGAAACCATGGAAAACCCAAATCTGGATGCCCGGACGGGGATTCGAGCCACCCTTCTCCCGAATACGAGGCCAAAACGCTAACCATTACACCACCATGTTAGGTGAAACGGGAAACCACCCTAGTTCATCTTCCTAGGACTTTCCTTGGAGGGATATACATCACCCATGGTAATCGCCTACAACCTGACACGGGAGAGGCGTTCGAAGAGTAGCTTACTATCAGTAAAAACCATTGGTGTCTCGGTGAATAAAAAATTAAAAACCGCTCTCACTACATCAATCGAAGACAGCAATCACAAGAAAGTATTCTTTAGTGGGGCTGTAATTCACGAGAAAGCTATATGCATATTTTAAAGAGCATTACAATGAACTTTAGGATAGAGGATTTAAAGCAATCCAGAATTGGTCTATTAAGTTCAAAGTGCGATAATCACTCCATTACATCAAAATGTTTCTGTATGCTTGGAACGTATTCCCTATAATCCTATATAAACTAACATTCTGTATTCAAGGTTTCCGTATTCAAGATTTTCGTATTTGCGGCTAATTTACGGAACGTATTCCTTGCGATTAAGGAGTTTTGACTGTAGACTAGATTGTAGACATTTAAATGAATTAACAGTCATTCATAATGACTTGTGGTTCATCAACCCATTAATTGTTATTCGTAAATGAAAAAAAAACAGTTGAAAAGATAATATTTCAACTACAAAGATAAAACAACCTCTTACATGCTAACATAAAAATGACGTTAACGTAAAATTGTTAAAATTTAACAGCTTTTTTTAACCTATCAACCGCTGATGAAGCTGTTATATTTCGACGAATTCACTTTTTAAGACACTTTCAGAAGATTGGATATATACGTATATTTATCCTATATACATGTAACGATTTAATTGGATACTGAATTGCGTTCGTAGGAAAAATATCGAATTGGTGCTTAAAATCGATACACTAAATACAATATCGATGTATCGATATATCGAAAATAAAAATATTGGCGATAAATATCGATATTTTTTAGAAAAAATATCGATATATCGATACATCGATATATTTTGCCCATCCCTAGCCTTTACTGATTCCATTTACCATGACAGATTAAGGTGTCTAAAGACTCTACTTGAACATCAATGGGGGAACTTACAAGACAAATGCCGAAGATGACAAATCCAACTACAAAAAAAAAAAAAAAAATATTATGGCAACCCGATAAATAAAATGGGAGGAGATGCGCACGACCCTGGGGGCCCCAACTGGCATGGGAATACTGCGCTCAAATTTCTTACTCTTCAAATGACTCACCATAGGATCACTTAGTGTTGCCGGGGCATTTAAGAATATACGTGCGTGCTGTATTGCTGTCGCGTATCACCAATGCGGCCGGTAACCCACTGTACCGGCTGTGCGTTAGACACAACTTGCAGACCTGGGGGCCAGACGAACCGACCAACCACCCCTGGAGTGGAAATTGCCCCGACATGCTGGATATAACCATAACTCGAGGTATTACCGAATTCGTAGCTGCACGAACAATGAACTACCTTTCATCTGACCACTCGCCAGTCATTATAGACATAGATATTGACTCGTGGACACCAGCCACACCCAATCATCCAAACTACAATAGAACCAACTGGGAGCGGTTCAGAGAAGAGGTCACTGAATGCCTCCAGCATCTGCACCCTATTGATGATAGAAGAATTGAGGGAGCAATAAATCAATTCTCTACATCAGTAGTCGACGAGGCAAACTCAAACATGCCGCCACCAGTAACAAGGACGCAATCAAGACAACCTCCGCCACAACTTCTTGAGCAAATTCCATACAAGAATAGAGTGGCCAAGAAGTGGCACCTGACCAAGCATCCGGACACCAGACGCCTGTCAAACCGCCTGCAGTGCGAGCTGAAAGCAGTTCTTCAGGCACACCGCAACAGGGAGTGGGAAGTACGCCTGGCCTTGCTCAGTGTAAGCGATGGCAATCTCTGGTCACAGACCAGACGCTTCACAAAGGGAAGCAAGTGACTGCCACCACTATTCGGTGAGAGGGGCCTGGTATTTAGTGATGTTGATATAGCCAATGCCCTAGCTGATAACTTAGGCCCAGCGCACACGGCCTAACTGTTTTATGACAACAATTGCAAACTGGTTGCACTCGCAACTGTTTTGCGACCTTGGCATTGTAAGGGTTGGGGAACCGCACACGAGGCGATCGGTTTTAGACTAATCTCAAATCAGTTGTATGCAACCGTGGATCCGCGGTCGCAGTTGCGTTGCAGAATTCATTTGCACGAAACCACGGGGTGTTTAGTGTTTATTTATTTCAAAGATAAAATGAGTGATCAAGAATTTAATTCAAAACTTGTAGGAGAGGTGGAAAAGCAACTACAAACTTCCAGCATATTCAAAAAAAGAAGTAATGGAGAAAGCTAGGCAAGAGGTGGCCGCCCAATTAAATATGTCAGGTGAGCAAATGTTTATAAGTAGTTTACACTTTAGTTACAGTACTTATAGTTTATACATTTATTATACGCCTTGGTCTGTTATGATACAAAGCAAGAGAAAAAACAAAGCTCAAATTTACAAACTATTGGAGGAATATGTTGGACCACTGTGAACTATTCCAAACTTTTATCTTGTACTGCTGACTTCCATTGCCAAGGTAGACTTGCACGAGGAGAAAGAAAGTAATTGGCCAGATAATTCCTGAAAACAGACGCTGAAGGGGGTAAGCGGGTCAAAAGTACCCGGGCCCGATGGCTGTTGGGGGGCCCCGATCACTGACTGTAGGGGCCCTCCGCCCATTGTCGCCCGGCCAATTTGTAGAGCTAAAAAAAAAAAAAAGTCGCCAATTTTACCCCGGGCCCGAAAGCAATAAACTTTCTATCCGATTGAGAAACTCTTTTCGAGAAACTCTTTTCGCTGCTAGGAATAGCCTGTAGTTCACATTATTCTTTAAATATGGATGGACCCAAAGCTTCCTCTGCACCCTTCCGGGAGTGATAATAATTAACATCTTCCTCGGCTGAATCTGAGATAGCAAAAATTCTGCAAACTTTGCACCGACTATTGCAAGTTGAATGAAACTAATCCACAACCAGACTAACCGTGTGCGGACACAGGTTTCGTTTCGGTTGTAAACTAGTTGCGAGTTCAACCGGTTTGCAACTTTCGTCACTAAATAGTCGCGCCGTGTGCGCTGGGCCTTATAGAAACAGTTCCGGCCTGCTCAGGATTATGCTGCGGACGAGTCTGCCAACATTCGAACGAGACTAGCACGTTTCCGAGCTGCCGAAGAACGACGGATACGAGTTCAAGGAGATCCCGACAGAAGAATTGCTCGGCTTAACTCAAAGAAGGCTCCTGGCAAAGAAAATTTGGGGAACAGGTTCCTAAGGAACCGTCCACCAATGGTGTCCAACACATTACCGTACTGTTTAATGCTGTACTCCGCACGCAACACTACCCCAGGTGTTGGAAGGAAGCTCCTGTGGTAGGCACCTTTCCGCACAATTATAGGCCAACAAGCCTACTTCCTTCGCTGAGTAAAGTTTTCAAGCGGCTTCTTTTTAAAATATTAGAAGCTCATATCTCAAGAGAGAACATCATTACAGAATTTCAATTCGGCTTTCGAAAGGGACACTCAGCCACCCAACAAGTCCTACCAATAGTCGAACGCTCCACGGTAACATTCAACCATCGAGTCTACTGCCCACTCGTCCTGTTGGACGTGGCACATGCCTTTGACTTTGTATGGCATAGCGGACTCCTATATAAAATGTACACGCAGGACATCCCCCGTCCCCATAGTGAAAATATCCGGAGCTACATCACAGGTAGGTCCTTCCGATTAAGGACAGGAAATGACTTATCAACACGCCGTCCAATCAGCGCAGGGGTACCGCAAGGGTCGGTACTTGGACCTGTGCTATACAACATATATACTTCAGACATACCAGCACTACCGACTTTCAGAACAGCACTATAAGCAGACGGTACTGCCTTCTTTACGGCTCACAGGAGCAAAGCTGCTGCTATAAGGAGACTGCGACAAGTCTTACAGCAAACAGACGCATGGGCCAGAAAGTAGGGGGAGAACCTGTTTTCTGGAACACCGCCAGGTGGCAGCACGGTCGGTGTGGTGGGGGGGACCTCCGTGACGTCACGAAGATGGCGGATTGTTAGTTCTTTGGTCGGCCGCTAAGGGGGCAGCACCGGCCGGGCTTGCGCATACGTTAGTTCCTTAACCGGCCGCCCAGATGGCAGCATCTCCCAAGGGCTTAATTTCTTTAGGCGCAGATATTCCACTCCCTTACGAGAGAAAGCTAGCGAGGAAATTCCACCGCTCGGGGCGTATTTACACAGGTGCACTCGCCTGCAACTATTTCCTCAACAAAGTTGCAGGCGAGCGCACCTGTGTAAATACGCCCCGAGCGGTGGAATTTCCCCGCTAGCTTTCTTTCTTAAGGGAGTGGAATATCTGCGCCCAAAGAAATTAAGCGCTTGGGAGATGCTGCCATCTGGGTGGCTGGTCAAGGAACTAAGGTATGCGCAAGCCCGGCCAGTGCTGCCCCTTAGCGGCCACCAAATGAATTAACGATCCGCCATCTTGTGACGTCACGGAGGTCCCCCCCACCACACCGACCGTGCTGCCACCTGGCGGTGTTCCAGAAAACAGGTTCTCCCCCTACTCCAGACGATGGCGGATTACCATTAACTCAGCCAAAACACAGGCAATCATGCTGACCAGGCGCTTGGGGAAGCGGAACTGGCAGCAGGACCGCACACGTAACCTACAACTAAATGGTGTAAACATTGAGTGGGCTAAAACTGTGAAATACCTCGGCGTTACATTATACTCCAGACTAACTTGGAGGCACCACATCGAGGAGGTTCGACTGAAAGTCGCAGCCAGGATGAGGGAGTTGTACCCATTTCTGAACAGGGACTGCTCCCTTGCAGCCATCACCGGGGTCACAATATTTTACAGCCTCATCAGGCCAAACATGGAGTACGCGTGTCCTGTATGGGGCTACACCTCCAAATCTGCCTTACGTCGTCTGCAAACAATGCAAAACCGCGCACTTCGAAGAGCACTTCACGGATGCAATCGATTTCCCACAGTTGAATTGCACGAAGCCGCGGGTGTTCCACTCCTGAGGGACACGATAGTTCAGATAACAAAATCTGTTCTACAGAGCCCACGTAAATCAACAAATCCTCTCACATCCAACTTAGGGCAGTACAATAATTCTCAAGACAAACATTAAAGACCCCTGTCAATACTGACAAATAATTAACTACCAAACAGAGCAACAGCAATAACACACCAAAAGTAAAAGACTTCCATCCTACAACGCCGGAGGAAATTCTTAGACAAAACCTCTGATCACAAACTGCTTACAATGAAACAAGCAGTAAATGCTCTGGTGTGTGTGTGTGTGTATTGTGATCGTGATTTTTTTTATAACTTGCTGTAAACTTTATTAATATGCCAGGATGTTTTGTCGCTGGCTATACAACTTACAGCAGAAAACAAAAGGTAACTTGTATCACTTATCATTTCTTTCCATAGGACCTACAGCTTACGAAAATACGGATTCAAAAATTCTTACAGCTTACGAAATTACGGATTCAAAAGTTCTATTGTAACGACGATTTCAGTATGATACCAGAAACTGTGTGTTCGTAACATTTTGTTGCAGAAGATGATTGAAAAATTAATTGATTTAGATAATGGTGAAATGAAAGTGTGCCCCAAGCTTACGCAGTTACATTTGTCAGTTAAAGGAAGGAAGCGCTAGAGGGTATTTTTGGCATTGCAATTGTTTTCTGACACCACAGCACAAGCAATACGTTATTTCATGTCAGAAGAAGAACATGTTGCTAATTTTTTCCAGCTTGTCAACGATTCAATCGACATTATGAACATTTGATTTTAGTTTAACAATAAGTCGTTAGCATTTGTGTATGGTTTTCACCATGACATTCAAGAAACAATTTTGAGAAAGACGTATGAATGCAGTGAAAAAATGCAGGTTGGTGCATCAAAACATCTACTTCCCTTCAAGAAAGAATCTATCAAGCATGTGATTTATACTCCGAACACGAGAGTATAAAACTAAAATGCATTTTGTCCGCTCGCCTGTATCAAGATTGTTTGCCGAATTTTGTTTCTTAGATATTACCTGATATTTCTGAACCCCTGCCTCTAATTGAAGGTAATTATGACCTTCAAGATGTTAATATTTCATTCGAAACTGATACCGATCAGTCTTCATTTACACAAGGGCCTGGCTGCTCAGTCGAAGGCTTTCGTTATCTTGCTGGTTACTTCCCTCGGTGCTACCATGGGAACACTTACATCAGTAATGTGTCTGTCTGTATCTACATAAAAATCTGAAGGATGTGTAGAAGCACTATAACGAGGGAGACTTATTGTACAATCCGATGACTGGTTAAATAAAGTGTCACAGTTTGAATTAGTTTTTATGGATGTGAATGGTTGTGATTTTATGTCGAAAGAAAAGAATATTGTTAAAACAATTTGTGCCAAAATAATTGACAAATATCCAGAGGTACCAGTGGAAGTGATTTTAAAAATCTATGTAAGGACAAAAATGTTTATGCGTTTACGCTACATGAATGCAAAGCTGAAAATGCATAAGGTGGCCGCGGCACATAGGAAGAAATCTCAATCAGATCCTTGCAATTGTCCATTCCAAATACGGAGAAAAACTATCACAATAAGGTATGTGAATCTTACTATGAAATACTCAAACATTTTTGTTGAATTAATTGCTTAGTTTTGAACAGCAGTGCGCTTCGCTCGTTAGCCGCTTGCATCCATTGCTTGAGTTTGCTCCTACAGTGATGTCTATCTGTCATTATTGTAGTTTTTCTATCTATCTTTCCAATAAAATAAGTGCCTACTATTACTATAGAGCTTTTTAAATTTGTTTTTGTTAATATTTTTTAGAACATATAGAAACAAAGTAAGTACAGCATTTAAACTTTTTGATGTTATGAGGAGACGTCTGTTCCGGCGCCAAATCATATGGATATGTGAGAAGTGCCATATTAAATGAGACTAGACGACCCATGCGAAAATTTCGCGAAAAAAAAAATTCTGTGAAAAGTGAGGTTGAATATGATGTCACAAAAGCTGAGTCATTGCTCTTCTTACTCCTACTTCATTTATCGATTTTGTTTGTATATCCAGGGAGGTAAATGGCTAGAGACACAAAAAACACATTTTAGAAAAATTGACATTTTGTCCCTTTAAGGGTCGAATTACGAAAAATTCCTATCTTAAATTATAATGTTACCACGACGGAGACCTTAATCTTTGGTATGATACCTCATTTATCTATATCGGTTGGATATCAAGGGAGATAAATGGCACGTGACACAAAAATGCGTTATAGAAGCATTTATACTTTTTCCATTTAAGGGTTGAATTCCAAAAACATTCTTTCTTAAAATATGATGTCACCAAATCTGAGACATTACTCCTCCTAATCTTACTTGATTTTTCGATTTTGGTTAGATATCCAATGAGATAAATTGCTTAAGACACAAAAAATGAATTTTAGAAAAATTAACATTTTTGCCCTTTAAGGGTCGAATTACGAAAAACTCCTTTCTTAAAATATAATGTTACAATGGCGGAGACCTTATTATTTAATATGATACCTCATTTATCTATATCGGTTAGATAATTAGGGAGATAAATCGCTCGTGACAGAAAAATGCGTTATAGTAAAATTTATACTTTTTCCCTATAATGGTTGAATTCCAAAACAATTATTTCTTAAAATATGATTTCACAAAGCTGAGACATTACTCCTTGTAATCCTACTTCATTTATAGATTTTTGTTAGATATCCAGGGAGATATATGGCTCGAGATTCAAAAAACGAATTTTAGAAAAATTAACATTTTTGCCCTTTAAGGGTCGAATTACGAAAAATTCCTCTCTTACAATATAATGTTACCATGGCGGAGACCTTATTCTTTAATATGATACCTCATTTATCTATATCGGTTAGATATTAAGGGAGATAAATCGCTCGTGACACAATAACGAATTGCAAAAATATTGATCCTTTTGCCCTTTAAGGGTCGAATTCCGAAAAATTTCTGTCTTAATATATGACGTCACTAAAGCCGAAATCTTAATCTTTAAAATGATACTTCATTAAACGATTTCAGATCGATATCCAGGAAGATAAATGACTTGTAACACAGAAAACAGCATTTTAGAAATATTAACATTTTTGCCCTTTAAGGGTCGAATTCCAAAAATTCCTTTCTTATAATGTGATGTGCCCAAAGTGGGGACCATAAGCTTTAAAATGACACCTCATTCATTGATTTCGGTTAAGTATGAAGGAAGATACAGGCTTGTGACAAAAAAATACCTTATAGAAATAATATATATGATTATAAGCTGTCAAATTGTGAAAATAGCTTCAAAATCTGTTCTTGAAGTTGTGTTATCGTGGAAAAATACAGACGCGATCCCCTACATTATCGTCTATGTGTAGAGAGAAATTTAATACGGGGGCACCTTTATTCCGCGAGGATCAGATCAAATTAAAAGAAAAACATCCTGATACTTGCCACACGTGTGGGGGAAGTAATCTCAGTTTCCATTCTGACGTAGGATTAAAAACATCAGGGTGAGCTATACAATCTACAATATCAAGGAAAACATTGATGTAACTTCACTCAGGAATAACGCTCCCATTTAAATTTTAATTTCAATTGCAATGTAGCATACACTTTCCGGTGGCAATGTTCCTACACCCTAACCTTCGCAGGTCTTGATTTTTTTTTCTTTCTTATTTTTCCTCCCTACACCTACGTACGGTTGTCGTTTACGAATTGCAACTTCAAACTCTTACAGCGTATTTGGTAAACTGTCCAATATTTCCAGTCCCTGAAACCATTTCCCACAAAAGAAAGCTTTCCCACCCCCTCTCGCCTGAATTCAAGTGCCAGGTTATTATTGTGGTCATCTTCTCCCCTCCATGCAAAACTCTTAGTCCTTTTTTTTTTTTTTTAACTGCTTAACGTCTCTTAACAGCGATGTCTTTAGAGACGGGAGAGGATGGGGGGCAAGGATGGGGGGCAAGGATGGGAGTAAGGAATGGGAAGGAATTCGGCCATGGCCTTTTGAAGGAAGCATCCCGGCATTTGCCTGGAGTGATTTGTGAAACCATGGAAAACCCAAATCTGGATGCCCGGACAGGGATTCGAACCGCCGTCCTCCCGAATGCGAGGCGAGAACACTAACCGTTACACCGCCACGCTCGGTTCTTAGTCCTACTCTACCGAGAGTGGTGGTGTAACGGTTAGCGTTCTGGCCTCGCATTCGGGAGTACGGTGGTTCGAATCCCCGTCCAGGCATCCAGATTTGGTTTTTCCGTGGTTTCCCAAATCACTCCAGGCAAATGCCGGAATGCTTCCTTCAAAAGGCCATGGCTGAATTCATTCCCATTCCCGATTCTCCATTCCCCTCATCCTCTAAAGACCTCGCTGTTAGAGAGACGTTAAGCAGTTAAAAAAAAAAATAGTCCTACTAATATCCGTCCATGCATAATCATGATTATAATTTTTATTAAATGGATCAACTGAACTATAATTTCCCACAACGACTAATTTAATCGATTTAAATATTAACTGTTAGTCAATTTTGAAAGTTTTAGAGAACTTTTTTTAAAAAAAAAATGAATACACGAGTTTTGCACAGAACAATTAACATTTTTCAGATGAACTGGGCAAGCGAGGCCAAGTTCATGATGTTCCAGTAAATATGTCCAAGCCATTTAACTGAGTGAGTGGTAAAATGGTGTTAAATTAGGTAAAACTCACAGGAGTGGAAGAAAAGTAACATGATGGTTAAAGGAATATAGAAAGCGAAGAGTTGGGTTAAAAAAAAAAAAGCCGTTTCGTAATAGATGGAAATGATAATGATACTGCCAAAGATTAGTGTACTGGACCTTCGGATTCATTACACTAATGAATTAGTGTATTAATGGTTTACAGTAAAAAGATACGTCGTTTCCAGATAATACAGGGTGTCCAGAAAAGGACTCCCTGATTTCAAAATTAAATATCTCGAAAAAAAAGATCGATAGAGGAATGCAGTAAACGGTATGTTTATCGTGACAGCTGTAAGAAGTGTATACAGCAGTTTGAAATAATAGTTACAAAAGCTGCTAACAGATGGCGCTGTAATCGCCATACGTAATACCTAAATAGTGATCTGAAGCTCAGGGCGATCAGTTCCACCATTGAAACGTGTAAGGAGGTTAGCATTTTGAAAACATTGTGATGTGATTGTTTGCAAAGATTGTTTTCATACGATTATTTCACTTATGTATGCTGATATGAGCTGTACAGTGCCATCTGTTAGCACTTTTGTAACTATTATTTCACACTGCTGTATACACTTCTTACAGCTGTCACAATAAACATGCCGTTTACTGCATTCCTCTATCGATCTTTGTTTTCGAGATATTTAATTTTGAAATCAGGGAGTCCTTTTCTGGATACCCTGTATGATCAACACAGGAGAAGATTACTAACAGCTGTACTATGAAGTGGACAGATATTCATTTGAATAGGTCAACATAGGACGTAGAGAAATGCCGAGAAGGGTAAACGAATTAGGTACACAGATAAAAATCAAATGGGTATAGAAAGAATATCTTTTTGAAAGCCTAAAGTATAAAGACCTTGGTATAACTCTTGAAAATAAACTAAAATGGACAGATCGCGTTGGGCGAGTGGTACGGAAAGGTTTTTAAATCCTTCGTTTATCAGAGAGGGTGATGAGGAGATATACCAGAGATGTGACGGAACAGGATTATAAAGCTTTCATCTCACCATTACTTGAAATGGTGTTCTAAGACGGGAACCACATTTTTGGTATCAAATACACGAGTTTGAAGATATACCATGAAGGGTATATAAATATGTTTATGGAAATTACCGTGGAATACAGTAACTAAGGGAGCGTGCACAAACTACGTGGCTTTGTCCAAGAGGGGGGGGGGGGGACGGGTTGACTGGAAGGCTACGCTGGATTACGTAGGGGGTTCGGAGCCACTCCACGTAGCTTTCCTTTCATAACATTTTTCACAGTTAAAATGAGGAACAGAACTCACAACAGCATGTGAGTATTTACTTCCCTGAGTAAATTATCTCGGTATGTAATTTACGATAGTCTGACAAGAGAAAACAGTACAAAATTTCTTCTGGAATCAAAAGGGAAAAGAGCTACGTGCCACGTGTGGGAGGGGGAGGGAGGGGGGGAGGGGGTTGAGGCAAAAGCCACGTAGGGCTACGTGGGGGGAGGGGGGTTCACAGGAGGCAAAATGAAGCTACGTGGTTTATGCACGCTCCGTAATATGAAAATTGGAGTGGATGTGGAATCATTGAAAGAGAGGACATGGGTGAAGAAACTGGTTGTTGTGTAAAACCCGAAAATTGGTGGGAAAAATATTTGAGGGAAATATGAGTATGAATAGAAGCTGAAACATGATATTATTATTTTATTTTTATTATTTTTTTTTATTGCGATGAAACTAGCACTCCGGTGGCAATTCCCCCAATTATCCATTTACCCCTTTTTTTATAAATATTTTTTTAATTTTCTTTTATAATTGTAATGTTAAATTCCTCCCTCATTTGCTATTATGATTTATAAATTTTAATTCTAAATTCGTTTAGCGTGTTTGGAAAATTATTCATCACTGCACTTGGTAATTTTTTCCAATTCCTGACATCCTTAACAATAAAAGAAAATTTTCCCACATCCTAATGCTTGAATCGTGCGCAAGCTTGTGGTCATGGTCGCCTTTCCCGTTCCATGCACTATTCCTAATTCTTTGACCAAAATCCCTCCAAGCTCCATCACCAACATCGGCGATAAGGAAGTGAGAAAAAGCAGGTCTAGGTAAGAGAGTGGCGGATTAGAATAAATTACCGAGCTAAGTACTGAATAGCGTTCCAAACAAAGTAAAAGCTTTTAAAATCACATAATAAAAAGAAGAGTAGATGAACTGGGAAGTTACATTCATCGAATTTAAGATAAAAAAAATGTTTCAGTTGCGTTAGCAAAAATTCATTCACCGGAGAGTTAACGACAGCCACATATCTCCTCTGATTCTTATCCTTTCAGTAAGACTAATTTTATTGATCGGATGCCGTTGGAGGAAACTAATTAGGAAGGTGCATAGTGCACAAAATGTAGTAAAAGCTTTTTAATCACTTTTAAATGTCGAAATATACATTAACCTATTACTGCTACAACGCTATAACTGTATAAAATTGTATCTGAGTGCCGGATTCCCAGACATTGCGAGACTGTCACTACGTTTCACGTACCATGATTCCTGAAGCACGCCGTCCAAACAGTATCAAATTTAAAAAGGGAAATTCACAGTGCAAGCATCGGAAAGCTTTTCAAATATCATTATCTGCCAGTACAATCATTTTCTGATGTGGCCTCTTAAAGTCATGACTTCAGATATAACTTGAGCAGTCTTCTCCAAGTTGCACGATCTTGGGCGATCCTCTGACAGTTAACTCCGACAACCCTGCGTATGTCCTTGTCCCGTGGTCTGGTGGTCTGGTGGTCTTCATCTAGGTCTGGGGTGATCTCTTGGGCTCCATTCTAGCACTGTTTTTGTCCACCTCTGGTCTTTTTTCCGCGCAATATGGCCGGACCATTGCCATTTCAAGGATGCTAACATACATGAAGATTATTTAAGTTCTGATTATTTCGAGATACGAACAGTCGCCAGGCCAGGAAATTGTCTGCCTCCCATCTTACTTATCACAGTGTTTGAACAAATAATAAGACCTTGGAAAATATGCAACGAAAGAAGGAGGAATAGAGTGGATTTACTTAGGCCCAAGCAAGCAGAGTTAATAGGTGGAATGTTTTACTTTTGCTGGTTATCTACCATTACTAGCAGAATATAAAAGAAACTAAAAAAAATCGTTGAAAAATTTAATGAGAATGCAGGACGCACGATCTAATATGGAACAACAGAGCATATACAAACACATTAATGAAATATTCTGTGAACTAAATTTGGAAACGTTAAGAGGCGAGACAAATTTAAATTTATGGGTGGATCGATCGAACAAGGGGAGCGAATAAAGCCAGAGATACTAAGATGGAAGTAACATATGACTTACAGATACAACAAGAAAGCAGTCTATTACAGAGCAAATAAAG
>JARYHS010008074.1:48870009-48980314 GCA_031002005.1 Vandiemenella viatica
AGTGAGCTGGGGTGATATTAGTTAAGCTCTTTGATAACAGTAAGGATCCCTTATATCTTGAAACGAATAAGTTTTGTACATTAACTGACCCGTGCGAATAGTATCGTGGTGAGTCAACGAATGGGTATATAATGTGGAAATAAGTAAATGCAAGCATTTATTAATGAAAGGTATTTTATTTTGCAAAGTAGTAATAAATATCAGTTTATTCTAAAATAGACGTTATCATTAAATGTTTAATTCTAAAACATTTAATAAGTAGCTGTTTAAAAAATATTAGCTTTGTCAGATGTCCTTTATCAATCTTCTTTATCGTTCAAATCTTCTTTGAAATCAATATTAGCGGTTACAATGTGATCATCATGTGTGTAGACTTTTTGACAATTTTTTTTGCTTTAACACAAAAATAAATACTAATGCATCTACAAGTGAAAAAGCCACTTGCGGGTGTCCATACGAAAAAAAAACAGGTTCTGGAAAATACAATACTGCCTTTTGAAGCGACTGGCCTTGTGCTTTATTAATGTTCATAACGAAGATTACTTCTATCAGGAATTGTTTTCTTGCGATTTGGAAAGGCACGGTTGATCAAAAGATGTGAGGTGAGGTTAATTCGGGGTATGAGCATAGTTTTATCAGAATGAATGAATTTAGCACTGATGATGTACTCGTGTAATTGAATTACCACAAATCTTTGCACCATTAATTAATCCCTGATTAGCATTAGATAGATAGATAGATAGATATGTTCACTTTGATCCCATGTGAGAATAATCTCGGGGATGTGGAACAGTACATACACTTATTAGTAATGTCAATATTACTATATAATTGATAATATTATATTGACAAGAAGTTAGTTACGACCCATTAGTATAACCAATATTTCCTGTAATCTACAAATACAATCCCGAGTTAGTTAATACTTATTATGTCGAACAGTGTATAAACTTGTTACCAGCATCTAACAACCAGTTATTTTGTTACCAACCAGTTACCACAACTCATAAGCAGTCAATTACTTAAAAACCTGTTAGTATCATAATTTTTTACATCAGTTTTTGAGTGCATGCTATCCCATGTTAGTTACTATATATGAGTGAAATTTTGTAAACAGTGTAATTACTTGATTTGTCAACAGTTTCAACAGAAAGAAAAACCATATTATCATTTTAGTAATTGTTGACAACTTAGTCACCTTCCCCTTCCATACACCATATATACTATTTTATCAGTCATTCTTAGTTACCAAATTCCAAGAAGAAAATTCTTTCACAGAGTAAAATGGATTCTGAAGCAGAAACTATTCCAGTTTGGACTTAAAGTAGTTGGGTTTTTGTAGATAACATTTAATTTCTGTTGGTAAGACACTGAATAAGGAAGCTCCAGTAAATGTTAACCCTTTCTGTACAATTGACAGTGATTTGTAATCCTTGTATTTAACATAAAAATACCATTTTTCTTTAAAAGAAATTTATGAGGTTGCAAGCCAGATAATTTCAGAAATGGCTCTAGCAGTTTGGATGAAATTTAATACCTATATTATGTTTTGATTTTCTAGTTTGTAACACGATTTAACAAAAAAAAATAAAAAAATATGCGTTTCTTGTATTTGTTATCTCTGAAACGACTCTAACTTCAGGTACTTTTAAGCCCGCTCTGTTCACGCTATATATATATATATATATATATAAATTCTTTTTGTGATACAATTTGTTGGTTTATATAGTGTAGGACTATTCAAATAGTTAGGAGCAGATTTTGCATTTACATTTCTCACATACTATTCGTGATACAAATACCTGCCACACATCACTGGATAGAAGAAAGTTTAAAGTTTTACTGTACACATTCGATAGGAGCGCCATTTTTTTTTGAACGCCAGACATCAGTACGGTAGTCTATAGGTTCACCCCACCTCCCGCCACAGAGGGGGCTGTAGGGTGTTATGTATCTTCGCCATCCGTGTGGACGATAACCTGGCTCCACAATAGCACAAGTGTTGTCTCCTTCATCACCTCTTAGAGTTGGAAACCTTTATACTGACATCACATACTTAAAGAGGTTGATTTTATGTGATTTTAAAATACTGAGATGTAGGGATTTACCGTATTGAAAATAAAATGGTGACGGGGGGTGAGACGTGAGATTTTTTCCGGAAGTGGAGGTGTAGTGGTTCTAAGGACTTGCTATAGTTAATTTCTTGACATACTATCATTAAAATGTCCCTAGTTATGGAATTCGCTGATGAAACAATTCGACTTGGCAGCTGTTCAAGAGTAGTGGTCTTACTGCCATATACATCTTATCTTCTATCTTATCTTCTACCTTATTATTCTCGTATCAAAAACATTAAAATACACAGTTAAATACATTGTGGTCTTCATTGTTGCAGGATGATGGGCACATAGGGCACTCGAGCATATGATTCATAGTTTGGTCTTCACCACATTCGCACTTAATACTGGTAGTATCAGTATAACCCCATCTCATTAGGTTTTCCTTGGACCTGCCCACTCTTGTTCGCAATCGATTTAAAGACCGCCAGACGTTCCAGTCTTCATCATGACCAGGTGGCAAGCGCTCTGCAACTGTCAGTGGTCCCGAGATGTTGGGAACCCTCATTTTCCATAACTGTACTCTTGCCTTTTCAGGTGACCCAATTAGTTCCCGTGATGTTCTGAGGAAGCTTTTCCTGGATTTGAGTCTCTGTGCTGGTGGTATATGGCCGTGCAGTGGATGAGCGCTTTCCCGTTCTACTTTGGTCCTCTCCTTGTTTGCAGCCACTTCTCTCAGAATACTGTGTGGTGCAATGCCCGAAAGCTGGTAAAGCCTATCAACTGGGGTAGGCTTTAAACAACCTGTCACTAGCCTACAGGTGTTATTGAGGGCTACATCCACCTGTTTGGTATGAGTACCAAACTGGGCATGCATATTCTGCAACAGAATAACGAAGGGCCATTGCAGATGTACGTATAGTTTGTGGTTGACTGCCCCACTGTGATACAACTAATTTGCGCAGTAAGTTGTTTCTTGTAGAGATCTTCATTTTGCTTCTTCTACCTTATCTTCTATCTTATCTTTTTATCTAAAAATCTAGTGGTATAAGATCTGGTGGTCTGGGAACCCAAAGACGATGAAAATTTTTATCTTGTACAGCTCTTCCAACCCTTCGGATACGCACCCATCTTTTACGAATTTCTTAATGCCAATAGTAAATCTGTTTATGACTAGGTGGAACTTTATTGAATTTAATGACGAAATGCACGCTGCAGATTAACAATGGATTAACTTTTGCATACAGTAGTACAGAAAAAACTTTGCCTGTACCGTCGCCATTTACACGTAACAGACAACAGCGCAGATGGTGGAAACGAACGAAACTATCAGGTTACAAACTTTAAACCTGCGTTCATGAAGCTTACAGGTTACCAAGACAGTTTTCGACGTTCTCCTCAGAGCTTTATGTCATTCTAAAAACGCTGCAATTCATTCATTCCACAGCTCATTCAAATACAGTGATTTATACAGATTCTAGAAGTTCCCTACAGGCAATAATGGAATTGTCAAAAGGAAGATGCCGGAACTATTTAGTTTATGACATAGCCAGGGAACTTCAGAAGTTACCGGTAGAAGGAATACAAGTGCAGTTCCAGTGGGTACCGAGCCATGTTGGGGTGTCGGGAAATGAGGCACCGGACAGAACAGCACGTCGCCACCTTACTGCTGCAGAAACAGAAAAAGTTTCGGTACCCTGTACAGACTTCAAGGCCATTGTTACCGACATGGTTAAGACTGAGTGGGAGAAGAGATGGTTTGCCGACTGCCAGGGAAAAGGACTTTGGTATCGAGCCATCTGCAACAACATAGTAAGCAAGCCATGGTACGCTCAACTAGAACTGAACAGGAAAGAAATTACTCTAATGAACAGACTTAGGACAGGGCACACTTTATTACGTGACAAAAAATACCTCATGCGATTGGTGGATTCGCCGATGTGCCCATCGTGTAATTCTGTAGAGGATATTTATCACTTCATGCTGAGCTGCAAGCAACATCAATCAGCGAGAAAACAACTGCTAGAAGATTGTCTGAATATAATTGATATAACTTCTCTGATGCAATCACTCTCAGTTCCGAGCAAGAAATCGGTCAAGTTAATCTCCCTGTATGTACCGTGCACTAAAGGTGTAAGTTAAAATTCATTCGAACATATTGTATGAGGTTATTGGCTGTATTAGCCTTTGGCTAAAGCCATAAAATAAAATTAAAAAAAACCTTCCTCTATGCCGGCCTCGGTAGCGTGGAACCTAGAGTGGTAGCTCTGCATGCCGAAGGTCACCGGTTCGAATCCTGCCGCGGGCATGGGTGTTTAAGTGTTGTATGTCTGTGTGAATATCCTGTCCGTCCTATGGTGTCCAAACATAGAAGATACTATATATACTGGATAACGACTAATTCACTGTAAGCTATAATAATCACATTGAAGTGGCTGTATGGCCTCAGTTACCGAATGCCATTTTAAAAAAAAAAAAAAAAAAAAAAAAAAAAAAAAAAAAAAAAAAAAAAAAAACCTTCCTCTATCCGGTGATGTGTTGAATATATTTGTATGTTTTTAGTTTGTGAGGAATAAAAATGCAAAATCTGTTTCTTCTTATCTAAAAATTCCTTTATTTTTTTTTTATACATATTAGTAAACAATCTGCTAGTATGCGAACTATACAGTACAACATAAAATACTGTTTGGGTCATCCGTAAAAATAAAATATTCGGAAGCTACGGCACAGACCATTTCTGGCAGGACTCGATCAAATATTTAGGCATCCAGTTCGATAAAAAGTTAACATGAGTCGACCGCATTCAAAACGCCTGCAACAAGAGCAAGGCACGCCTCTATAAATTGTATCCTCTCCTCAACCTCCAAACTAAATTGCAGATATACAAAGCGGTCATCAGGCCGGGGATGTTATATGCTCTGAACAATTTAGGGGGCGTCCATAAATTACGTGGGGTGAAATGGGGGGTGGGGTGCAGCGAAATTTCACAAAGAGGGATGGGGGTCAATGGAAATCCCACTTGAGGTTTCACTGCCGAAAGTCGATTTTAGGGGTGTATTTCGTCGAAAAGTGAGGGTGAGAAGTCTCAAAAAGCTGCGAGGATGGTCTCTAGAGGGGGGTGGGGGGTCTCGCTTGACCGGATCTGACCAGAGGGGGGGGGGGGGTCGGACCAGATGTCACCAAGTCTCTCCAGAGGGGAGGGGAGGGGAGGGGTCCGAAAATCCCTAAAAACACCTCACGTAATTTAGGGATGCCTCCTTAGTATGGCGACAGATACGAGATCGAAGAATCTCTAGTTGTCCAGAATGAGTACTTGAAAATCATCTTCGACGCCCCTCGGTACATAACAATCACACAAATACCGGTACACCACGACTTGCGAATACAGACTATCACAGACTACATTAAGGACAAATCGACTAACTTTTACTAAAAAGCACACGCATCGCCCCACAACATCATCCAGAACCTAGGACATGACCAGTATAAAGCAAACTACAACCGCCCAATACAGACACTATTCCGCAATTACAGATTTTGACCCAAAAAACATCTACATCTACATATATACTCTGCAATTCACAAAATTGTGGGTGGCAGAGGGTGCTCAGCACCAAAGCTAATCTTTTTTTGTGCATTCCAATCAGTAATCGTACGAGGGGAAAAAAAATTCATGTAAGAATCAGTCCGGCACCTTATTTCTCTAACTTTATCTTTCCTGTCCTTCCGACTCAAATAGGTTGGTGGAAGAAAGTGGGAGTACGCATGTTTACCAATAAGTTTAAACGAAACGTGTGTCGTCTATCTACCAGAGACTCTCAACCTAGTCTACTAATCAGTTCTGTGACGCTTTCATAAGGACTGTAGCAAGCAGTCACGAATCGAGCGGCTCTTCTCTGTACTTTCTCTATACTTTCAATCAACCCTTTACGAAACGGGTCCCAAATGGCACAACAGTAGTCCAAATGTGGACGCACAAGAGATTTGTACGCTATCTCCTTTGTTTGTTCATTACAATTTTTCAAGATTGGACCTATGAATCGCAGCCTAGAACTTGCTCTACCTACTAACGAATTAATGTGCATGTCCCATTTCATGTTCCTTTGCACTGTTACTCCCAAATATTTCATAGAATCGACCATATCAATAACTGTATTGTTTAACTCGTATTTCTGAACAATTGGATTCTTTTTGTTAGTTATGCTCATTGTCTTGCACTTTTTACAATTTAGAGTAAGTTGCCACTCAGCGCACCAAGCCAAAATAACATCCAGATCGCGCTGAATTTCTAAGCAATCGGCCAAATTTCTTACTTCCCTATAAATAACCGTATCATCAGCAAACAATCTAAAAAGGCTTTTCACTTTTTCTCCGAGATCGTTTATAAAAATTATGAAAACAAGTGGTCCTATTACACTTCCTTGAGGTACACCCAATGTAACATCTAGATTAGAAGTTCTCCTTCAACGACGACATACTGCGACCGATCTGTTAGAAAATCCTTGATCCATTCACAAAGCTGATCCGATATACCGTACACTCGAAGCTTCGCTAAAAGGCGGTTGTGTGGCACAGAGTCAAAGGCTTTCTGGAAATCTAAAAAAATTGCATCTACTTGTGAACCTGCATCGATAACGTTCATTACGTCGTGTGTAAATAGAGCCAGCTGTGTTTCACATGACCTTTTCTTCCGAAATCCGTGTTGATTTGTTGTAAGCAAATTATTATCATCTAGAAAATTCATAATGTTCGAGCATATAATATGCTCCATAACTCTACTACAAAAAGATGTTGTAGATATGGGACGATAGTTTCCAGGATCACTTCGATCACCTTTTTTGAAAATCGGAGTTACTTGCGCGATTTTCGAGTCTGAAGGTACTTTTCGCTCTTCTAATGATTTACCGATTATATCAGACAGAAATGGTCCGATTTCCGCCCCATACTCTGAAAATACTCTTACTGGAATTCCATCCGGGCCCGGTGCTTTCCCCCACTTCAGGAAACACAACAAAAACACGACAGAAACACAAACTTAAAAAAAAAAACTGACGACATATCAGAATTGACTAAAACGACATGCTAACGACCACTAAACAGAAAGAAGTCAGAGAGCTAAGAGCTCTGGAACTTCAATAACTACTTTGGCTTCGGCTCAGACAGATGAGGCTGTCGGGGGTTCGAAGCAAGTGTAGTACTGTTTTCTCTTGTCAAACTGTTGTAAATTCCATACGGAGATAATTAAATGACGGAAATAAATATTCGCACACTGTAGTGTGTTCTGTGCGTTATTTTAACTGTGACAAATAATATGAATGAAAAGCTACGTGGCCGGGTTCCGGAAACGCCCCTCCCCACGTAGCCCCCCGTAGCTTTCCACCCAACCCTAGACCGAGTCACGTAGTTTATGGACGTTCCGTAAGGACTTAAACGTTGCTTTCCTAGTTTGTCAATGAAAACACAAATCATGAATTGCACGTAGAAACAGTGGTGAACGCACCTGTACTGTTTGTGGTGTTCGATTGTCACAATCAGTGAAGGCATCAAAGTTGTGCGAAACGCCAATGAGAAGTTCCGCCGAGTTATCTGATTATTGATTTCCATAATTTAGCTTTAGCTTGTTCGCTGGCAGCGCCGTGATGGTGTCCGGTGCCTGACTGAGGTTAGCTGGTTCCACATGAAATTTTAATATTGAAGACTCACAATTCCCTAGCATCAGTCTGTGCGCCAGAATTCTGTGTTGAATTCCATATCTCTGTGCAGCGCATATGCAGTGAGGGTGAGAGCATACCACATTTTCGATGGGGATTTGTCCATTAAGTTTGACGGCATAGGATGCCTTTCGGAAGAGTAGACCTGAAACAACGCTTACGAACAGTCACGTTGGGGAAGGTAAAGAGCCCAGTTTATCTCCCCAAGAGAGTTCCACGAAGGGAAAAATTCGCCATCACAACCAAAATCAGGAATGGCATCATAGGGAGAATTAGTCTCCATAAATTCATGACACATTTGGAACAGTTGTTATGCCTGAAGGTCTCTGGAGCCCGAGAAATCTTCAAGCATCAGATTCGCCGGGAAAACATACGATTACGTAACAGTTGTTTTATTAAGAAGCTCGCCTCAGTAATACATAATTGCCTCGGCGTAGTAAGGAACGTAGAAACAGTTTAATATTAAGTTATGATCAGTTCAGTTACGCGCACTGTACCAGTAGCAAGAGTTTTGTTGCTATATTAATAAAAATCGAGTGGATTAATATCTCTGTTCGGTTAAAATATGGTTTTACCCTTTTTACTATTTACCGAGATATGGGGTAGTATGGTATCTTCTGGAAGAGGTGGGCATGAGCAATTTCCTTCTTACAAGTAAAAATAAGAAATAACTATTCCTTATTGTTCGTTTCAATTACCTGGATGTCAAGTCCGTAACAAAATTCAACCGTCCGCCCAAAGAATCAATCCACACCACCACCTTATAATCACAATTTTTTAACTCCTTTTGTTCTACCTTTGGTGATAAAATATGCGCCTAACAAATAGATCGAATAATTTAAGCACATATAAAATGGGCAGTCAAAATGCTACAGTTTCCAGCAATGTTGACCAAACGGTGTTTATCGCACATTTCGATGAAGCCATATTTTGATATCTGTTTAACCACACACTGTTTTTTATCCTTAACTGCTTTACCTCTCTCAACAGCGAGGTATTTAGACACGGGAAAGGATGGGGGCAACGAATGGGAAGGAATTCGACGAAGGAATTTTTAAGGGAGCATCCCGGCATTTGCCTGGAGTGATTTGTGAAACCATGGAAAACCCAACTCTGGACGCCGGACGAGGATTCGAACCGCCGTCCTCCCGAATGCGAAGCCAGAACGCTATCCGTTACACCACCAAGCTCGGTTAACCACACACGTCAGTAATTCAACGTAAAATTATCTGCCTCCAAAACAGAATGTGTAATTCATTAATTCATTCTAAGAGAGATATAAGATGCGAACTGGTAGTTAATACTAACAGTAATACTACAGAAAGCAAAATGTAAGTACTGATACACAGAAATCGCTCAACACCGTAAAAAAAAAAAAAAAAAAAAAAAAAAAATCATCATACACACGCGCACATTTGAGTCATGACGGCCTTTAACGCTAGAAATGCACTTGGGATTTATAGGCGGGTGATTATTTTTTAGTCACACAGATTGCACATTGTTTGCGTTTAGAATCAGCGTAAACGTGACGAAAACTATCAGCAACTAAAATATGAAAACAGGACAATTTTTCAAATAAATAAATAAATATTCAATATCTCCCGCCGAGCACAGTCGGTTTCATGTATTAACTGTAGTTGGTTCAAGGAAAAATAGCACCTGAAAGCAGGACCGCCATCGTAAGTCCAGTAATTAAAAATTGTAATGTTAATGATCTTCAAAATTATAGTCGGATCTCGTTAACCTCAATATTTCGTAGGATTTTAGAACGCATCATCCATTTATATGTCATTAAGTTTTTGGGTGATGGAGAGCTTTAAAACCAAATTCGACATGGATTCAGAAAAGGCCGATGCTCGGAAAAACAACTTGCACATTTAATTCACGACTTGTGCCGTATTATAGATGAACAATCCCAGATTGACTTAGTTCTATTAGATTTTAAAAAGCTTTCGATACAGTGACTCACACTAGGTTACTTAGGAAACTTCGTGGTTACGGCATATCTAGACAAATATGGGATTGGGTTGCAGCCTTTCAGAAGGGCAGAACACAGTGTGTAGTTCTCGACGGTGAGCGTTCATCACTTACCGAAGTGAGGTCCGGGGTTTCCCAAGAAAGTATGATAGGGTCTATGTTGTTTCCCATAAACATAATGATTTGTGCGACGTAATAAAGAGGAGGAAAAGACTATTTGCCGATGATGCTATTATTTATCGTGAAATCAAACCCGAGGACGACTGCGCTTTGTTACAAGACGATATTACGAAAATAATTGAGTAGTGTAAACACTGGCAGCTGGAGTTAAACGGTAAAAAGTTCCAAGTCATGCGTGTAAGTAAAAATATGACACCATTTAGCTCTGAATATGCAATTAATGGCACTGTTCTTAGAAAGGTAGATTCCGACAAATACCTAGGGGTAAAAATCAGTAATAACTTGTCGTGGAATGAGCATATCGAGAAGGTAATTGGGAAAGCAAGTCGTATGCTTCGATTTCTAGGTCTTAATTTAAAACAGGGCACACCGGAAGTTAAAGCGATTGCATATAAGTCACTGGTGCGTCTTCACTTTGAATATTGTTGTTGTGTATAGGGTGCCTATAAAAAGGATTTAATGGAGGCTTTGGAAAAGGCCAGATTCGTGACAGGTATATATAGTTGGAGGGAAAAAGTAAGTGCGATGTTGAAGGAGTTAAGTTGGGAAAAATTGGAACACTGAAGGCGTTGCTCTCGATAGAAGCCAATTAAAAAATTAACGACTGACTTGTTTCGGAATAACAGCAGATAAATGTTACTACCAGCAACATTCATACCTAGGAATGACCGCGAAAATAAGATAAAATAAATCAGGGCCAGAACAGATTTATTTCTATACTCACTTTTTCTACAAGCGATTAGGGAATGGAATAGGAAGGATTATCCGATTATAGGAAGGTAAATCCGACAGGAGTAGTTCTCGATAAATCATTTCGGCCATCCTGATCTGGGTATTCCATGGTTATACCAGATCGCTCCGGACAAATGCCGGGATGGTTCCTAAAAATAGTCCATGGACACCTCCTGCCATATCCCGTATATCCCTTCCTGTGAACAAATGTTTACAAATTAGGATTGGTGCAAAGCACCCTCCATCACCCACTTTTAGTGAATCGCAGAGTGTTATTATTATTATTATTAATAATAATATCAAACACACTTACACACTTAAAATAACACATACAAATACACACAAAAAGGGGGGGGGGGGATGAATGGAACAACAGCAGTTCATGTTCGCACTGCGTAGGAATTAGGCGGAGAATCATTGCAAAAAGAACAATCTATCTCCATATTCCTTATGTATATTATATAGGTGCAACAGTTGTTGTTGTTAATAAGTTGTCCTCAAAATGACCAATTGCCACATTGATAAAAGGATTGATGAACCACTGGTAACATTAAAGTTTTAATCGACTTAACTTGACGTAATGCTACGGCGGTAGCACGAGGTTTGCAATAACCGGCCGTATTAAAACCACTGTTCAGTTTAAAGATTTCTTTTATTTTATGCCGAGTTATGAGTAGGATGGTTTATCTGGAGGCAGTGGACTTGAGCGATTTCCTTCTCGTTTTTAACCAGCAAACAAACAAATTACCATTCCTTATATCCCTCTGCGACGATTTAAATGGCACCGAGGATGGTGGTGTAACGGTTATCGTTCTCGCCTCGCATTCTGGAGGACGCCGGTTCGAATCCCCGTCCGGGCATCCAGATTTGGGTTTTTCCATGGTTTCCGAAATCAATCCAGGCAAATGCCGGGATGCTTCCTTCAAAAAGGTCATGGCCGAATTTCTTCCCATTCCTTGCTCCCCATCCTTTCCCGTCTCTAAAGACCTCGCTGTTAAGAGACGTTAAGCAGTTAAAAAAAAAAAAAATTAAATGGCAATAGTTTGTAATAGAATTTAACCATCTGCCAGAAGAATAACCACCCACAATAGCACTTAATAAACAAAACTCCGTAATTGTTTTCCTTCTACCTCTGGAGCTAATTTATACGTATAAAACACAGAACGTAAAATATAAAGTAAAAAAATGGGTAGTAACAATGTCGGAGTATTGCACTAAGCTTATCATGGTGTTTTGATTTCACAATACGATGACCCAAATTGTTTAAGTACAACAGCACCATATGTCTCGAAAACAGAATGTTTACTTCTTTGTAAGAGACGTATAAGATGTGAACTATTTGTAAATACTAAAAATAATATAACAGCAAATCAAATTTATATTCTAAAAAGCAGAAACCTCTCGATATGGTGACGAGGGTAAGGAATGCTTCATATTTGAAGAGGAACGGAAAGTAAGTAAATAGCTTAGAAAGTAATAATATGGTCAATAACTGCATATGGTGCAAAGACAATACCAGACACATCAAAAACGAAATCATAATGTAGAGCGTAGTCAGCAGAAAGCGATAAAAAGTATTGTTGGAAAATTAGAAGTCTCAAGACAAGACGAAAGTTTAAAGGAGGAAACTTAAATGAGTGGGTTCAAAGCAGAAAAGCTTGTTGAAACTATCATGGTAATTGATTGGATTAAAATATTTAAAATAATTGGTGATAAATTACCACTAAGAATGAGATACTTGGGGAGACCATAATATGGAAAGAGTAATATTCTCATTAACGTGACACTAGATGGAAGACATCGAAGAGAAATTAACTGGCAACATGTTTAAATATAAGCAGTGAAACAACTGATTTTAAAGATTCATTCCTTATCATATAAGGAAAGCAACTTATGGTAGTGACTTTTATTTTTTATATCATTGAATTGTACCGCAAAAACTCTAGAGGAAACAAAAAATTTGATGTAGCGGAAAGATAACTGAGGACCCAGCTTAAATCAAATTTTAGAAAATTAATTTTTGTTGTTGTGCTGTTTTAATAGTAGTTGCAAATGCAAAATTAGTATCCTCTTACCAGATAAAGTTTTTTTAATAAGGGTGGTATACTTTTCTGTGTTTTTACGCACTTCTGCGTAAAGATTTTTTTTAAGACTATTCGCCACAGATTGGGAAGATCTTAATCTGGGGGTACATCACTATCTCAGTGCTTCAGAATGCATTTTACAGTACATATTGAAACAAATTTCCGTATATCTCCCTTGCTTCTCATGAATATTTCAATATATTAAGAATTAATTATTACTCGATTCCTTATCTTAATCTTTAAATTAAACAAATCACAACTGTTTATTACATATATTTAAAAGAAGGTATTTATAAAAAGCCTGCGAGAAGAATTAAGTCTATTTTATGGCT
Organism: Vandiemenella viatica; assembly: GCA_031002005.1. Classification (NCBI taxonomy): domain Eukaryota; kingdom Metazoa; phylum Arthropoda; class Insecta; order Orthoptera; family Morabidae; genus Vandiemenella; species Vandiemenella viatica. The sequence goes on from JARYHS010008074.1 coordinate 48,883,083, forward strand.
GCTGTCAGGTGGTCTTGGGTAATTGTATCTTTGCACGCATTTCGCAGAAATTAACTTGATGAAATGCACATAGTAATGGTTGAAGTTATGAGTGAAGACGGAGGATAATTTTTGTACTAGTAATTGATACATAATTCAATTCCAAAAGCAGTAAATTTTTATATTTATATCTGGCTATGCACTCGCTAAGCAAAAACTATCACTCAAATTTCAACACAACTACATTCACATAATGGTAGCTTATGTTATTGGTTAACAAACAAGACAATTTTTTTTTTTTTTTTTCACCGAGCATGGTGGGTGAACGGTTAACATTCTGGCCTCGCATTCGGGAGGAGGCCGGATGTAACCGTCCGGACATCCATATCTGGGTTTTCCATGGTTACCCCAAATCATTGCAGGCGAATACCGGGATGCTTCCTTCAAAATGCCATGATCGAATTCCTTTCTGTTATTTGTCCCTAGTTCCATCCAGCCTCTGATGACTTCGACGTCGACGAGACGAAAAATCATAAGTAAAAAGGACACCTTTTTCATTTTTTTTTTTTTTTGTGTAACTGCTTTACGTCTCTTTTTAACATCGAGGTCTTTAGAGACGGGAAAGGATGGGGGGCAAGGATGGGGGCAAGGAATGGGAAGGAATTCGGCCATGGCCTTTTGAAGGAAGCATCCCGGCATTTGCCTGGAGTGATTTGGGGAAACGATGGAAAACCTAAATCTGGATGCCCGGACGGGGATTCGAACCGCCGTCCTCCTGAATGCGAGGCGAGAACGCTAACCGTTACACCGCCCCGCTCGGTACCTTTTTCACGATACATTACCTGATTACTAATGATACAAAGGCCAAAATGGTAACTAGTCTACCTGTTCACGCATGAAGCAAAATTAAATATCGTATTTGCAAAAATCTTACACAAAGTTCATGTCGTGGGTTAAAATAGGTTAATTTTATGACCATAATTTGCTTAATTTCTTAGAAAATCATTGATTCTGTTTTCTTGCAATGTAAAACTGTTATAATGAGTAAACTGTACATATTGATATTTGTCAAAATAATCCGTGCAAACAAAGAATTACCTATTGCTTTTGCCATGATATATGTAGTAATGATTATCTTAATTACACATAATTATACGGAAATAGCTGTTACCATTATACGTTGATACTCTGTAACGGTGAGTTCAGCTCGTTCATGGGTGAATTGATTTTTTATGTGGCACAATTATGGATTTTAAATGATAGTTTAAATACACGCTAATAAGACAATCTATACATATAAGCATCCAGCAGCTCCACTTCAAATATTATTTGTAGACAAACTTGGTGAAGAATATTGAATACGCCTATGGGTCAACCGCATGCACAAATTCGTTGGAAGTGAGGCAATGATTTGTATGAGTGTGTTAAAAATTTACGTTCAACATAAATTCAAAAGAAAAGGAACAGAATCAAAAAAAAGGGGAAGGGGGGGAAGGCTATTCCTCTGCTTTTTCCTCCCATCCAACATTTGTTTGATAGTTTTACAGTGAATGAATACCACAAGTCTCGATTGAAAGTGAATGAAGTCTCCTGCACAGGTATAAACCAGCGTGACAACACATCTGGATTTTTTGTTGTTATGTGACCGTTTAATCATTGGGAGAGACATTTCTTAACATAGTTTACAGATCACAAAATATTGTAATGTGGATCCTGCATTAAAATCAACCTATGGATTGAACTCAACGTTCAGCGTAGCATAGCATTCTTATATTGGTTGTTTTGATTGAATGAAATCAATTTGCCTTCCGCTGAATTTAAGTGCTACTGAAAAAAAACAACTTATTATATAAACATCAAGGGAGGTGTGACCAGGGTTGGGGGGGGGGGGGGGAGGGCACGTTGTGGAATTCTGTGGTCTGTTGCTTTCGAAAACCAAAAGAAATGTTCTCAGGAGTTCGTGAAGGGATCAGTTTATATAAATCACTTAATTAATAATTTTATTCACACCGCCAGCTATTTATATTCAGAAGTGTATTAAATATCTGGTAGTATTAAATGACCTCGGCATCTTATTTTTGTTTGCTTGGGCTTTACGCCTCGTGGACAGCGAGGTCATTAGAGGCGGGATGCGATTGGGGCAAGGAACGGGATGGAATTCGGTAATGGCCTTTTGAAGGAAGCATTCCGGCCCATTCGGCATCTTAGACACTAATGTCTGACGGTCGTCTGTGTTGAACCGTTTTTATCATCGGGAACTTTAACCAAAGACTATTGAAAACTTCACACAATACAACCCTATCATCACACCACAATAGATCAACTCCAGATAATACACCACAAAATAGAAATAAATGGCATGTGATGACATGCATCAACAAAGACACATACAAAATTGCAAATATATTCAAGAAACAGGGACTAAAAACATTAAATACATTAAAAAACATTAAAAACATTAAAAATAATACACAATCCAATAAATATCACAATTCAGGAATATACAGGCTAACATGCAATGAATGCGAAGCACAGTACATAGGACAAACATGCAGAAAATTCGAAACCAGGTACAAGGAACATATAAGAGCCCTAAAATATAACAACCATTCAACATTTGCAGAACACTTACAAGAACACAACCACCACCCAACAAATATTGACTCAGACATGCAAATACTCACCATAAACAACAACAAACCACAAATACTAACATTCCAAGAAAACTACCACATACAAATAGCACTAACAGAAGGAAAACGAATAATAAATGAATACACAAACATCACACACCCAACACTATACAAAACACTGAAGCTAAAATAAAATAGAAACATCGATACAGAAAAACAACAGTAAATATGGACATATAAAACAACAACTACTGAAATCATTTATATTTGAAAAAACCGCCAAACAATAGAAGACTGGAAAAACAAAACTGCACCGCATAACTACAAAAACTCCATGCTTAGTAAACAAAACAGAACGGCCATTTGCAAGTAATAACAAACACATAGTGCAGTGCAAAAGTGTAGTGTTGTGAATCTCAAACATGAAGACACTTCCCACCGTTAATGCAAAAGCACTGATGCTGAGAATGGAGCTAAAAGAAATACAATAGACCACAAAATGTAAGTAGATTATAAGTTAGATAATAATTCATTCCACTGTACAAACCACAAACATAACCTGATTACAAGTTTTGTACATAATTAACAGAAAAAACCCGCTGAAGATGCTTCTGCAAAAGAAGTGAAACGCGTACGGGAGACAAATAAACACAAAAAAGTCAATTGCTTTGGTGTAATTTATTTATTGATATTAGATGGAGTGGTTCACATTATATACAGAGAAAATGACTGCATTAAACCATAAACATTTTCGCAGGGTGTATGAACGAAGATGATACGGCACTTTTGGTGGTCTCTTCCAGCGAATATGGAGGTTAAGAAAATCGACCATGTGGCGTTCTTCGGAAGAGCAGGCCGGAATTTACTGTGAATGAGTAGTTTTATTTTTCTGTACAGTTTATCGTTGATTATTACATTTGGGGATTCAAGAACAGCATTAAGTCAACTTCTACTGTGACCAAAAATTCTCTTAAGAAATGTCACGCTCACGATGTCTTTTTCCCACGTTCACAACTCTTTTAATTCTCTGCAAACTGCGTTCACTCGGACGCCGAGACTACCGTTGCCATTCAGTGTTATCAGCTCAACATTATTATCAAACATGATAGATGGAAAAACAGGTTTTTTTTTAATTGCAATAAGCACCAAAGTACATATTGACATACGACAGATATGAAGATATATTTGATTCGGCACTGCACTGCACTCCAGAGCGTGGTGTGTGAGCGGTCAATGCTACGGCCTCGCATTCGGGAGGACGCCGGTTTGCATCCCCGTCCGGGCATCCAGATTTGGGCTTTCCATGGTTTCCCCATTCACTTCAGGCGAATGCTGGGATGCATCCGTCAAAACGCCATGGAGGAATTCCTTCCGCGGTTCCTTGACCCCGATCCCATACCGCCTCTATTGATCTCGACGTAGACAAGGCGTAAAGTCACCAGTAAAAAAAAAAAAAAAAAAAAAAAAAAAAAAAAAAAAAAAAAAAAAAATTCTTAAGTATGTTCGGACTTTCATATTTCCGTTTGAGTGATACTATTCAGTGAGATATGCCAAGACAAAATTCCGTTGGTCTTGACTGAGTTACGTATGCAGCCACAAGATAAATTTTGCTGTCTACATGAAAAGTTGCGATACCTTCTAGACGTTAATATTGAACAGTTACAGGTATTTCACAATTGGTATGTATTGTCAGACATTCAATCCTACTACATGTGTGGTTTTGCTGGGAGTTATAACTACAAGTATAGGTGTAGTTGCAGAAGCTGAATCGAAAGAATATATTTTTTTTTTCTTATGTCTTTTCGCTTCGTCGATATCGAGGTGATTAGAGGTGGTAAGAGACTGGTGGCAAGAAACGGATACAATTCTGTCGTTGGCTTTGGAAGCTACCAGCCAGGCATTCGCCTGGACAGATTTGGGGAAATCATGGAAAACCCCAGTTGTATGGCTTGACGGGGATTTGAACACACATCATCCCGAATGCAACGCCAGATCGTTACTGCCCACCAGCCACGCGCGGTCGAAAGAACAAAAACTATTCAGTCATCTACAGGTAAAATAGCACTCTTTAAACGGAATCTAAACTGAGTTAGGTAATAGGTACCCAACCTAATTAAAATTGTCCATGAGTTTTCCTGGAGTAGCAAGTCCTTCCCTGTGTCGCTTTATTTTGAGATGCGCCAATTCACAATATGAAACACTCTCATTTTGCTTAAATTATCTTTTTCTTCTTTTTATTTCCATTGCGTCTCAATTTCGATCGCAGGAAGCGACTTTTTTGTTGGTTCGCCTCTGTTGTCCCAGAATTGTGTCATTCTTTCACTGCGGTTTCTCCTTCTGTCTTCAGACCAGGTCGGGTCTTCGTAAGTTGTTCTCGTAACCCAGTGAATTTTTTAAAATTTTATTTTGGAACAGTCTGCGATTCTCTATCTTATCTCCATGGAACCTATCTTTTTCTATATCTTTTCTGGTCTCCTCAACGTATTTTCTTGTCACCTTTAATTTAGTGATGTAGTTGAAAATACTTTTACTTAACTTATTCTCATAAGGTGTTCGTAAAATTTCAAATTCCCCTTGTGAATTGAATATGTAATTTTCTCTGTGTACCTTTCATATTCCTCTGTACTTTTCTCTAAATCCTCAATCTTCATTTCGTATTACAATACCATGACTCCGAGCTGAACATTGTCTATGTCTTAACAACTGCTGTATAACATCCATTCTTTGCTCTGTAATAGACTGCTTTCTTGTTGTATCTGTTACTTTGGCTTTATTCGCCCCCTTGTTCGATCGATCCACCCAGAAATTTAAATTTGTCTCGCCTCTTAACTTTTCCAAATTTAGTTTACAGAATATTTCATTAATGTGTTTGTATATACTCTGTTGTTCCATATTAGATCACGCGTCCTGCATTCTCATTAAATTTTTCAACGATTTTTTTTAGTTTCTTTTATATTCTGCTAGTAATGCCAGATAACCAGCAAAAGTAAAACATTCCACCTATTAACTCTGCTTGCTTGGGCCTAAGTAAATCCACTCTATTCCTCCTTCTTTCGTTGGATATTTTCCAAGGTCTTATTATTCTGTGATAAGTAAGATGGCAGACAATTTCCTGGCCTGGCGACTGTTCGTATCTCGAAATAATCAGAACTTAAATAATCTTCATGTATGTTAGCATCCTTGAAATGGCAATGGTCCGGCCATATTGTGCGGAGAAAAGACCAGAGGTGGACAAAAACAGTGCTAGAATGGAGCCCAAGAGATCACCCCAGACCTAGAGGAAGACCACCATACCGATGCGACAAGGACATACGCAGGGTTGTCGGAGTTAACTGGCAGAGGATCACCCAAGATCGTGCGACCTGGAGAAGACCGCTCAAGTTATTTCTGAACTCATGACTTTAAGAGACCACATCAGAAGATGATTGTACTAGCAGATAATGATATTTGATAAGCTTTCCGATGCTTGCATTGTGAATGTCCCTTTTTAAATTTGATACTGTTTGGACGGCGTGCTTCAGGAATCATGGTACGTGGAACTTAGTGACAGTCTCGCAATGTCTGGGAATCCGGCACTCAGATACAATTTTATACAGTTATAGCGTTGTAGCAGTAATAGGTTAATGCATATTTCAACATTTAAAAGTGATTAAAAAGCTTTTAACTACATTTTGTGCAATATGCACCTTCCTAATTAGTTTCCTCCAACGGCATCCGATCAATAAAATTAGTTTTACTGAAAGGATAAGAATCAGAGGAGATATGTGGCTGTCGTTAACTCTCCGGTGAATGAATTTTTGCTAACGCAACTGAAACATTTTTTTTTATCTTAAATTCGATGAATGTAACTTCCCAGTTCATCTACTCTTCTTTTTATTATGTGATTTTAAAAGCTTTTACTTTGTTTGGAACGCTATTCAGTAATTAGCTCGGTAATTTATTCTAATCCGCCACTCTCTTACCTAGACCTACTTTTTCTCACTTCCGTATTATCCCCGATGTTGGTGATGGAGCTTGGAGGGATTTTGGTCAAAGAATTAGGAATAGTGCATGGAACGGGAAAGGCGACCATAACCACAAGCTTGCGCTCGATTTCAAGCATTAGGGAGTGGGAAAATTTTCTTTTATTGTTAAGGATGTCAGGAATTGGAAAAAAATTACCAAGTGCAGTGATGAATAATTTTCCAAAAACGCTTAACGAATTTAGAATTAAAATTTATAAATCAAAATAGCAAATGAGGGAGGAATTTACCGTTCCAATTATAAAAGAAAATTTAAAAAAATATGTATATAAAAAAGGGGTTAATGGATAATTGGGGAAATTGCCACCGGAGTGTTAGTTCGATTGCAATTAAAAAGTTTAATAAAAATAAAATAATAATACCATGTTTCAGCTTCTATTCACACTCATATTTCCCTCAAATATTTTTCCCACCAATTTTCGGTTTTTACACAACAACCAGTTTCTTCACCCATCTCCTCTCTTTCAATGACTCCAAATCCACTCCAATTTTCATATTACGGAGCGTGCATAAACCACGTAGCTTCATTTTGGTCTCCTGTGAACCCCCCTCCCCCCACGTAGCATTACGTGGCTTTTGCCTTTACCCCCTCCAACACGTGACACGTAGCTCTTTTCCCTTTTGACAAGAGAAAACAGTACAAAATTACTTCTGGAATCAGACTATTGTAAATTACATACGGAGATAATTAACTGAGGGAAGTAAATACTCACATGCTGTTGTGAGTTCTGTTTCTCATTTTAACTGTGAAAAATGTTATGAAAGGGTAGCTACGTGACCTGACTCGGAACCCCCCCCCCCCCCTCTATCCATGTAGCCCAGCGTAGCCTTCCAGCCAACCCGACCAAACCCCCCCCCCCTCTTGGACAAAACCACGTAGTTTGTGTACGCTCCCTTAGTTACTGTAGTCCACGGCAATTTCCATAAACATATTTATATACCCTTCATGGCATATCTTCAAACTCGTGTATTTGATACCAAAAATGCGGTTCCCGTCTTAGAACATCATAATCAAGTAATGGTGAGATGAAAAAAGCTTTCTAATCCTGTGCCGTCACATCTTTGGTATATCTCATCATCACCCTCTCTGATAAACGAAGGATTTAAAAACCTTTCCGTACCACTCGCCCAACGCGATCTGTTCATTTGAGTTTATTTTAAAAAGTTATGACAAGGACTATATACTTAGGCTTTCAACAAGATATTCTTTCTATACCCATTTGATTTTTATCTGTGTACCTAATTCGTTGACCCTTCTCGGCATTTTTCTATGTCCTATGTTGACCTATTCAAATGAATATCTGTCCATTTCATAGTACAGCTGTTAGTAATCTTCTCATATTATCTGCAAACGACGTATCTTTTTACTGTAAACCATTAATACATTCATTCAGTAGAATAATGAATCCGAAGGTCCAGTACACTAATCTTTGGTTGTACCAATTTCATTTCCATCTATTACGATACTGCTTTTTTTTTTTTTTTTCTTTTTTTTTTTTTTTTTTTTTTTTTTTACCGAACTCTTTGCTTTCTATATTACTTTAACCATCATGTTACTTTTCTTCCACTCCTGTGAGTTTTACCTTTTTTAACACCATTTTACCACTCACTCAGTTAAATGGCTTGGACATATTTACTGGAACTTCATGAATTTGGCCTCCCTTGTCCAGTTCATCTAAAAAATGTTAATTGTTCTGTACAAAATTCGTGTATTCATTTTTTTTAAAATTAATTACTAGTTGAATGAACACGCCAATGCAACTGTTTAGTTTATTTATTGCTGCGTCGTACGCGTTTCACCTCTCATCGAGGCATCATCAGCGACGAATCTGTGTTACAGTTTTTATATACAGTTTTATATACATTTTTATCCTATTATAACAAATTGTGAGCATATTTTTTATGAGATATTTTTATAGGTAATGGTTACTTACTATTTTACATTTTTTACTATGGTATGCAGCTGCGCATGCTTGGTTCGCCTGTATCGTATTTACACTATTGTGTGTTTTCATCATTCTGGGGCCAGCTGGTTTGTTTATGTCGTGTCTGGTGCGCTTTCGCGTCCTTCGGTTGTCTGTTGTGGCCATTTTGTTTGTATATGTCGTGCCTCGTGCCAATAGCGCGAGTTTTGAAGCGTGCGTGTATGTGTGATGGTCTTGTTAGAATGTTTTATACGTATGTTTTATACGTATGTGTGGGGTTTTATTATACAGTTTGTGTTTATTTTGTTTTGTCTGTCGACTTTGTGTATATTAAATTGAATAACGTTTTATTTGTGAGGTTTACTTTGCAAACAGGTACTAAACGACCAATACAACTTTTTAAAATGGTTTTACTCTTGGGACCAAAATTAAGTCTTCCACAAATACCACCAAACCAAGCTAAAATAAATACACCCAGTTCTAAAAAACGGGTGAGGATAGATAGCCCCCCCCCCCGCTTCGGAAAACAATAGTAATAGAAAAGTTTGTTCACTCCCGAACGCTTTTATAGTGATGCAAAGGATGGAAGGGACCTTCGAAAAAGTTTCACCCTTTTACATTTCAAAGGGGTTGGAGGGTCTGGTAGGGACCCCGAATTCGGTGAAAAAGATGAGGAACGGGACGCTGCTGCTGGAAACTACAACCAGTAGGCAAGCTACCCAACTCCTTAACTTTGAGAAGCTCGGGGAGTTCGCAGTCAATTGCGAACTCCACAAATCCCTGAATAGTTCCAAAGGCATTGTCACCTGCCGTGACTTGATTGAAATAGGGACCGAGGAACTCGTTAAGGAGTGGAAGAAGCAGAAAGTGGTCGAGGTACGTCAGATCACACGAAGGGTTATTGACAGTATTGAAAAGACTGCCACCTTCGTCTTGACGTTTGACACTCCAGTACTACCAAAGAACATCAAAGCAGGGTACATCAACATGAACGTCCGTCCGTATGTTCCGGACTCGATGCGCTGTTTTCAGTGTCAACGGTTCGGACATACGACGGCGTCATGCAAGGGCAACCCCACCTGTGGCAAGTGTGGCAAGGGGGCACATAAGCCGGGCGTTAGTTGCACGCTACCACAGGTGTGCGTCAAATGCTCCGGATCGCACCCAGTCTGGAGTAGGGAGTGTCAAGTGTATCTTGAAGAGCGCAATATACAGGAGCTGAAGACCAAAGAGCGGATTCCCTATGGGGAAGCTAAAAAGAAGACCAAGTCTCTCGCCACCCCAATTTTTGGGATGAGTTTTGAAAAGATGGCTTCAGCTCCCGTCAGGAAGCAGAGTGCTGCTACCAAAACGTCCTTCGCAGACATGAGCACGAGTACTTTGTGCTCATGTCAATGCAAATGCGGTGCTAAATCCGCTAAGGTCGTTACGTCTAAGACCGCGTACGTCGGTAGCAGCACGTCTGACACCTCGACCACACCAGCAGCAGTAACAACTATTCCACCAGCACCATCAGTTGCAGTCAACCTAACAGCACCTCCTATTCCTCCACGCGCTGTAGCGATACCATCTGCTACCAGCGCCAGTGGCGGTGACCAGAAGATCCGTGGTCGGAAATTTAGACAGAAAGACCCGACCCAGTTTGTTAAGTCCCCCTCTTCGTCTCCTCCCAGACTGCCCAGCAGTAAGGAGGGAAAGAGGCAGAGGAAGAAAAAGAATGGGGAGGAATTTGAAGAATCCTCTGGGTCGGAGATGTCTGTCTCCGTTCCTGGGCAGGAAGAAACTGAGATGCTGGTGGACGAGTCTGCCCGTTCCTCAGCAGGAAGTGACCGATGACCCACCCGATCCGGGGCGGGTGAGGTTAAATAGGTAAGGATGGCTCCCATACTCCAATGGAACATTAATGGTTTTATGGCTCACAAAGAAGAGTTACAGCTCTTAGCACGGTCTGATCCATTGTGTCTCTGTCTGCAAGAGACACATTTCAGACCAGTTCACCAACCTGTGCTAAGAGGTTATGACGTGTACCGTAAGGACGATACCGAGGGTGATCGAGCGAAGGGGGTAGTGGCTGTGTTTGTTCGGAACACTGTCCACTCCGAACCTGTAGCTCTCACCTCTCCTTTACAAGTAGTAGCTGTTAAAATATTAGGACCGGTGGAACTGACCATATGCTCAATATACCTACCGCCGGGATCACCAGTTAATTGTGGTCAGCTGGCTGATATTACATGGCAAATCTCCCGGCCTTTTCTCCTATTGGGAGACTTCAACGCAAACAACGTGCTGTGGGGTTCGACCACAAATTGTCCCAGAGGTCGGGAGATTTGTAGATTATTGGAGCTGGAGGATGTATGCTTCCTCAACACCGGAGAAAAGACTCACTTCACTACTGCTGTCGGTACGTCCTCTGCCATTGATCTTTCTCTTTGCTCTCCTTCAATTACGGACTCCGTGCACTGGGAGGTTGATCGTGACCTCCATGGAAGCGACCACTTCCCAATTTGGTTGCACGTTGAGACTGAACGTCGAGAAAGCATTACGACACGGAAATGGAATTTCAGCAGAGCTGACTGGCAGTTTTACAGCCGGTAAGTCATTTTTGAGCATCGCCAGAACATCGAAGAAAAGGTGAAAAATCTTACAGATGTGAATCACCGGGCGGCTGATATCTCCATTCCTGGCGGCTCTGGAACGCTGCGCAGAACGCGCGTCCCCTGGTGGAACGATGAATGCCGTTCCGCTATTCAGGGTCGCAGACGGGCTCTGCGTCGGTTTAGGTTGCACCCGATACCTCACAACCTCGCAGCGTTCCGAATTGCTAGAGCCAAGTCGCGTCGCATTATTAAGGGAGCAAAAGAAGGTCATGGCAGACCTTTGTGAGCACCATTAATCGTTCCACATCGTCAACAATGGTATGGGATTCAATCCGCCGTATATCTGGGAGGAACTCTCGACCGCCAGTATCTTGATTACTGGATCATGGGCGTGTAGTCACCGACGAGCGAAGTATATCGCAGCTGATGACAGAGCACTTCGCTGCCATCACTTCGTCTGTCGGATTGGACCAACAGGTCCAGCAACGAAGAATATCTGCTGAGAGGCAAGTCTTTTGCTTCGACTCGTCTGATTTGCAGCAATACAATAGCCCTTTTACATTTTGGGAGCTTGAGTCAGTTCTAAACAGCGCCAAGGACACTGCGCCAGGGCCTGACCAGATCCAGTACTAGATGCTGAGGAATCTTAGTAAAGATGCTAAATAGTACCTCCTGGGTATTTTTAATGATGCTTGGACCGGAGGACACTTCCTCGACTCGTGGAAAGAAGCAACGTTAATCCCGAATTTAAAACCAGGAAAAGACAAGATGTTGCCAGGTAGTTATCGCAGCATCGCCTTAACGAGCTGCGTTGGGAAGACACTAGAGCGGATGCTGAACCGCCACCTCGTTTGGTGTCTTGAGTCCCGTAAGCTGCTGAGCCGTTTTCAGTGTGGATTCAGGAAGTTCCATTCCACCACGGATAACCTGATCCTACTGGAAGCGGCAATTCAAGACGCCTTCATCCGCAGCCAACACCTTTGTTGGTACATTTTTTGACATCGAAAAGGCATACGATACTACCTGGTGACATGTTATTTTAAAACAATTATACAAATGGGGTTTCAGAGGAAATCTTCCACGTTTTTTAAAATAATTTTTATCAAGACGTTGCTCCCGGTACCGAGTCGGTAAAGAAGTACCTGATATATTTATTCAGGAAAACGGTGTTCCTCAAGGTTCAGTTTTAAGTGTAACCCTTTTTGCTATTGCCATTTATAGCATCTCAACTGTTATAAGGAGGCCCAACCGGTTCTCCTTATACGTTGACGACTTTTTAATTTTTTGTGCATCGGCTAGCCTGAGAAGTGCTGAGCGGCAGCTGCAGCTCACGCTTAACAGGCTGGATGAATGGTCAGTGCACACCGGCTTTCGTTTCTCTGCTGATAAAACCCGGTGTATACTTTTTAGCCGTAGTAGAAGTCTTTTAGCAGAACCTCATCTCACCCTGAGGAACACCGTTTTAAGTTTTACCGAAACTGTACGGTCTCTGGGCCTCATTTTAGACAGTAGGCTTACATGGCTGCCACATCTTAAAGATGCTAAAGCCAGAGCCTTGAAAGCTCTTAATGTTTTGCAGTGTCTGTGTGGCAGGTCGTGGGTCGCTGACCGTTCCTGCCTGCTAGAGTTTTATAGAGCCTTTGTACGGTTGTGGTTGGAGTGCGGTTGCATTGTCTACGGTTCGGCACGGGACAGCTATCTCCGTATTCTGGATAGTGTCCACCATGCAGGAATTCGTCTCGCAACAGGTGCATACCGCACCAATCCGATACCCAGCATTTGTGCTGAGTCTGGCGAGCCTCCGCTTTCCATCCGCTGGCGCCTCCTCATGGTGCGACACTATGTACATATTGCCACAACTCCTGGCAGTCCCGTGTACGACGTAGTTCTTCATCCTAATATTGAACGGCTATATACCAACCGTCAAAGAGCAACTAAACCGTTCAGCTACCGTACAAAGGCCATATTGGAGGAATATGGGTTTCAGATGCCCTCTTTTTATCACCAGGGTTGGACTAAATCTTCTCCCTGGCTTTTGAAGAGGCCCGGAACAGTTTTAGAATTGTTGCGGTACAACAAGCTGTTTACCGCCGACAATGTTTTTACCCGAATTTTTAGCAAGTTTTAAATCAGTTTCGCGATTTCACCCCGGTGTACACGGATGGGTCTAAGCAGGCTAACGGAGTTGGCTGCTCTGTAGTGTTCCCTCGAGCGACTTATAATTACAAACTGAATATCTGTTGCAACGTATACAATGCTGAGTGTTACGCTTTGTTATAGTCGCTCCAGCAAATGAAAGTAAATCGCGGCACGAAGTAAATCATATGCTGTGATTCCCTCAGCTGCATCCAGGCCATGGGAAGCATGTACCCAGCAAATCGTCTTGTCCAGGATATACAGGACAACCTCCTTTTCCTTCAAATTCGTGGAAAGGAGGTCGTATTCTGCTGGGTACCCGGTCACGTGGGAATGAGGGGGAATGAGGCAGCTGATGAAGCTGCCAAGCTAGCCTGCAACAAGGTCAGAATTGACTTTGATACGGTCCCAAAGTCTGACCTTGCCTCGGCGGGGAAAAAATTTGTTTTTGATATTTGGCAGAGGCAGTGGCTGGAGGTTGAGCATAATAAGCTCCGGCTGATCAAACCGACCATTCAGCCGTGGAGCAGCTCCTTCCAGCGGGCGAGGAGGGATGAGGTTCTCCTTACTCGCCTCCGTATAGGGCACTGTCCTCTGACACACAGTTTTCTTCTCCGCCGGGAGGACCCTCCGGAATGTAATACCTGTGGCGTACCTCTGACGGTGCGCCACATTTTAATTGATTGTGTATTATTTTTAGACCTGAGGGCAGACGTTGGCCTTGCCTACGATCTGTCCCTCATTTTAAACAATGCGTCCAGCAACGTGGCGTATGTTTTAAAATTTTGTGTATTGGCCGGTCTAACGCCTAAGATTTTAGGCAGATCGGTCTAGTTTTAAGATGGATGGGTGGCCTCTTTACAGCCACCCACCCATAAGCATTGTTTTTAATTTTTATATTTTTAAATTCCTTTTTCGCTGGCCACTATACAGCCGGCGAGAGGTGTAGTGTTTTTAATTATTTTGTGACCTTGTATGGCCCCTTTACAGCTATTCAGGTGGTGCACGGTCCTGAGTTCTGGTGGCCCCCTTTCTAAGCCACGTTTTATATTTATGAACTAGCTGTGCCCGCGACTTCGTCCGCGTGGAATAGTTATTTTGGGCATCATATTTATTTTTGCAAACAACCTCCTCAGCTTTATAAATTATAGCAGTTACCCACGACTTTGTCCGCGTCAATTTCTGTTATTATTTTAGACAATTTTTTGCAAATTTAGTTTTTAAGTTTTTAAAAGAACATAATTATTTTAAAGTACTTCTGCGTAAATTATATTTTTAGTTTTATTTTCTTGGTTTTCTCCGCAACCCGATCTTGACACAACGCGACATATAGTTGGCCGTGTGAAAAGAAGTCTTGACGTAAATCGATTCGCACGTGTTAAAATGTTTGCCCCTGTGATTTATTAATTGTAACGGCGAAAGATAGCTTAACGGGAAATTGAATTCTTTTAAAATTAAAAGGTAAATCATTTGGAATCATTGGGATGCGAGGTATAAGCACTGTTTGAGCAACTGCTGGACCAGTCAAAACTATTGCAACGATCACGTTATTGCGTAGAAATTTAATTTGAAGTCGGGTTCCGTTACATAAATTTGGTGGTTTGAGATTTCTAAGTAAAATTATTGGGGCACCTATTTTTAACTTGAGGGAATTTGGGGGAAGGCCACTTGGGGTCAAAGAATTAAGAAACTCTTGTGGGTAATGTACCGCATCTTCTTGTTCCATTACGTTATCAATAGATGTGTAGGTAACTATGTCTCCTGGAAGTTTACTTAAAATTAGGTCGTTAATTTCGTCCACGCTACTGTTTCTCGCCGCCAATATTGCCCTTTGACACATCCATTGATGATCTTTATTTTCTATTTCGCTGATTTCAGGGTAAACTTTCGATATTAAGTCCTCAATGTTATTTACTCTTTCTCCTAAATCGCGATCAATTTCAATTTTATTTTCAAAATGAGGTACTTTCCCGTCTCCTATTAAAAGTAACTTTGAAGGAAAAGTTATACTACCTCCCCCCAAATGTGCTCTCATATTTGTAGTTAATTTTAAAATGTTAACAAACTTCCATAATGGGGAACTACAACCGTTCAGAAGGGAGCCGACCGCGCGTAATATCTTCTAAGATGTTCATTGAAATTAAGTGATGCCAAAGACAATTTTGTTCACAATTAAATACTCTTAATCAACAACACATTTATTTGGATAAAGATTAATATTATTATGTTGATACAACTCTAACAAATAATTGGTAATAATGCATTCATTTCGACCAAATTTGATTACCATAAAAACGGTTCTAGTGAGTTAATCTTAAAAGATAGACATATACTGTCGCGGACATTTTTTAAAATCATTTCAAGAGGAATAATCCTTTCATACATATTTTTTTGGTATCTTGAACCGTTTTCGCAGCGCACGCAACAGAAGCCCTCAAAGATGAATAATTTTCCCCGTTTTTTCCACATTTTCCATTGTTTCTTCGCTCCTATTAGTCGCAGCGTGATGTTATATAGCTTAAAGCCTTCCTCGATTAATGGTCTATTCAACACAAAAAGAATTTTTCAATTCGAACCAGTAGTTCCTGAGATTAGCGCGTTCAAACAAACAAACAAACAAACTCTTCACCTTTATAATATTAGTATAGATTATTTTATTTGCTTTCTGTTTGGCCGACCCCTTTACAGTCGACCATGCAGACAGTACTTTAGTACTTTCTTAAGCCACAGTTTAGGCTGGTAATTGTTAGGGCGCTAATGACCCCGCTGTCGACGTGCGCTAAAACAACAACAACAACCCATGAGTCTGTTTGCTGCAGGACTTGTTGCAGTCTCCGTATAGCAGTAGCTTTGCTCCTGTGAACCGTAAAGAAGGCAGTACCGTCTGCTTATAGTGCTGTTCTGAAAGTCGATGGTGCTGGTATGTCTGAAGTATATACGTTGTGTAGCACAGGTCCAAGTACCGACCCTTGCGGTACCCCTGCGCTGATTGGACGGCGTGTTGATAAGTCATTTCCGATCCTTAATCGGAAGGACCTACCTGTGATGTAGCTCCGGATATTTTCACTATGGGGACGGGGGATGTCCTGCGTGTACATTTTATATAGGAGTCCGCTATGCCAAACAAAGTCAAAGGCAAGTGCCACGTCCAACAGGACGAGTGGGCAGTAGCCTCGATGGTTGAATGTTACCGTGGAGCGTTCGACTATAGGTAGGACTTGTTGGGTGGCTGAGTGTCCCTTCCGAAAGCCGAATTGAAATTCTGTAATGATGTTCTCTCTTGAGATATGAGCTTCTAATATTTTAAAAAGAAGCCGCCTGAAAACTTTACTCAGCGAAGGAAGTAGGCTTATTGGCCTATAATTTGCGGAAAGGTGCCAGCATAGTAGCTTCCTACCAACACCTGGGGTAGTGTTGCGTGCGGAGTATAACATTAAATAGTACGGTAATGTGTTGGACAGCCGTTGGTGGACGGTTCCTTAGTAACCTGTTCCCCAAATTTTCTTTGCCAGGAGCCTTCTTTGAGTTAAGCCGAGCAATTGTTCTGCGAAATTCTTCTATCGGGATCTCCTTGAACTCGTATCCGTCGTCTTCGGCAGCTAGGAAACGTGCTAGTCTTGTTCGAATGTTGGCAGACTCGTCCGCATCATAATCCTGAGCAGGCCGGAACTGTTTCTCGAAGTTATCAGCTAGAGCATTGGCTTTATCAACATCACTAAACACCAGGCCCCTCTCACCGACTAGTGGTGGCAGTCGCTTGCGTCTCTTTATAAACCGTCTGGTCTCTGACCAGAGATTACCATCGCTTACACTGAGCAAGGCCAGCCGTACTTCCCACTCCCTGTTGCTGCGTGCCTGAAGAACTGCTTTCAGCTCGCACTGCAGGCGGTTTGACAGGCGTCTGGTGTCCGGATGCTTGGTCAGGTGCCACTCTATTCTTGTATCGAATTTGCTCTAGAAGTTGTGGCGGAGGTTGTCTTGATTGCGTCCTTGTTACTGGTGGTGACGTGTTTGAGTATGCCGCGTCGATTATTGATGTAATTGTTTTATTGCACTCTCAATTCTTCTATCATCAATAGGGTGCAGATGCTGGAGGCATTCAGTGACCTCTTCTCTGAACCGCTCCCAGTTGGTTCTATTGTAGTTTGGATGATTAGGTGTGGCTGGTGTCCACGAGTCAATATCTATGTCTATAATAACTGGCGAGTGGTCAGATGAAAGGTAGTTCATTGTTCGTGCAGCTACGAATTCGGTAATACCTCGAGTTATGGCTATATCCAGCATGTCGGGGCAATTTCCACTCCAGGGGTGGTGGGTCGGTTCGTCTGGCCCCCAGGTCTGCAAGTTGTGTCTAACGCACAGCCGGTATAGTTGGTTACCGGCCGCATTGGTTATACGCGACAGCAATACAGCACGTACGTATATTCTTAAATGCCCCGGCAACACGAAGTGATCCTATGGTGAGTCATTTGAAGAGTAAGAAATTTGAGCGCAGTATTTCCATGCCAGTTGGGGCCCCCAGGGTCGTGCGCATCTCCTCCCATTTTATTTATCGGGTTGCCATAATATTTTTTTTTTTTTTTTTTGTAGTTGGATTTGTCATCTTCGGCATTTGTCTTGTAAGTTCCCCCATTGATGTTCAAGTAGATTCTTTAGACACCTTAATCTGTCATGGTAAATGGAATCAGTAAAGGCTAGGGATGGGCAAAATATATCGATGTATCGATATATCGATATTTTTTCTAAAAAATATCGATATTTATCGCCAATATTTTTATTTTCGATATATCGATACATCGATATTGTATTTAGTGTATCGATTTTAAGCACCAATTCGATATTTTTCCTACGAACGTAATTCAGTATCCAATTAAATCGTTACATGTATATAGGATAAATATACATATATATCCAATCTTCTGAAAGTGTCTTAAAAAGTGAATTCTTCGAAATATAACAGCTTCATCAGCGGTTGATAGGTTAAAAAAAGCTGTTAAATTTTAACAATTTTACGTTAACGTCATTTTTATGTTAGCATGTAAGAGGTTGTTTTATCTTTGTAGTTGAAATATTATCTTTTCAACTGTTTTTTTCCATTTACGAATAACAATTAATGGGTTGATGAACCACAAGTCATTATGAATGACTGTTAATTCATTTAAATGTCTACAATCTAGTCTACAGTCAAAACTCCTTAATCGCAAGGAATACGTTCCGTAAATTAGCCGCAAATACGAAAATCTTGAATACGGAAACCTTGAATACAGAATGTTAGTTTATATAGGATTATAGGGAATACGTTCCAAGCATACAGAAAAATTTTGATGTAATGGAGTGATTATCGCACTTTGAACTTAATAGACCAATTCTGGATTGCTTTAAATCCTCTATCCTAAAGTTCATTGTAATGCTCTTTAAAATATGCATATAGCTTTCTCGTGAATTACAGCCCCACTAAAGAATACTTTCTTGTGATTGCTGTCTTCGATTGATGTAGTGAGAGCGGTTTTTAATTTTTTATTCACCGAGACACCAATGGTTTTTACTGATAGTAAGCTACTCTTCGAACGCCTCTCCCGTGTCAGGTTGTAGGCGATTACCATGGGTGATGTATATCCCTCCAAGGAAAGTCCTAGGAAGATGAACTAGGGTGGTTTCCCGTTTCACCTAACATGGTGGTGTAATGGTTAGCGTTTTGGCCTCGTATTCGGGAGAAGGGTGGCTCGAATCCCCGTCCGGGCATCCAGATTTGGGTTTTCCATGGTTTCCCAAATCACTCCAGGCAAATGCTGGGATGCTTCCATCCCATTCCACTTCCCGTCTCTAAAGACCTCAATGTTAAGAGACGTTCAGCAGTTAAAATAAATTCTTCGTTTACTTCCTCAGTGTGACAGTGTCAGTGTTATAGACAGTTAGGAGCACTGTGTGGTTCAGTATAGAGTGTTGTGGATGAGAGATGAAAGAAGGGAGAGGGTGGAAGCCGGTGTCGGCATGTTCAGGCCTACTTTTGCGAAACATTCTAAAGGGGGCCCAAGCCTAACATTCCCATCCAACGGATGAATCACCATCAACAACATCGTATGCCCTTGCACCATATGCAATGCAGAGAGGTTTGGTGATTAGAAATTGCAACTTACTGGTCAAGCCCTGATGATGAAAATCGTTGATGTAGTGATAAGTGAAAATAATTCATTTGCAGCACTCTGCGATCACGCAAAAAGTATTGTAACTTATTTTAAGCAGTCTGTCAATGCTATGGATCTATTAAGATCTGAACAAGAAGCATCTGAGCAGAAGGTAGGAGAGGTGTTGACTTTGACACAAGCTGTTAGCACTAGATGGAACTCCTACTTTAATATGTTAGAACGATTTGTCAGACTCTCTGCAATTGTAGCTAAAATCTTAGCTACAAAAAGTCAGTCAAATATAAACACACTTGATATGGTTGCAACTTAACAGCTTAATGTAATACGTGATCTCACTGTCCAGCTTGGTCCTTTCAAAGAAGCCACTGAAGAGGTTATGTGACTGTTAGCTTAGCCATTCCTGTTACAAATCTGATTCGACAAGTAACGGAACAAGCTACTCCTTTGACCACTTTAGGATTCACGGTAAAAGAGGCTTTACTCCAAAGAATTCAAGAGAAATTAAAAGTCCTTTAAAAGGAAATACATTCCTTGCAGCAGCTACCATTTTGGACCCGCGTTTCAAACGTATACACTTCACTTCTCCAATCGGTGTGTCAAATGCGATATCTACAATAAGTAATGATATTCGCTTGGAACTTAGACGACGAGGACAAAGTTCTCCAGAAGTAAGGTTTACAGCAGCAACACAATATATCGCAGATAACGCAACAATTTGGTCCACACATGAAAAGCTATTAATATCCCTTAGCACTACTGTTATGCAAGAGGTTCTAACTTCCAAGCTCTGGCTCAGTTCCTAAGGAGCTTAAGCAGTATCTGGACCAACCATTAATAGACAGAAAATCAGACCCAGTAAAGTTTTGGGTGAATTGCCAGTGCTCCAGCGCACTGAAATACCTTATATGTCAAGCTTCTTCTGTGTCGTCCAAGAGAGTGGCTCCTGCAGTCAACTTAGCTGTACTGAACAACAGGGGGAGCACGGGGGAGCACATAAAACAGAGAGTCCTTTTGATGTCCATATCAGACGAATATTGGTTTGATTGATTGAAAAAAATAATAAATTAATAAAAGTTTGTATAATTTATACCTATGTCTTTAATTTTCAGAATTTTCTTAAATATTTTGATGTATTTTATGATTTTTTTTAGATAATTACTCCCTTTAGACAAAAGTATCGAAATATCGATATTGTTTCCCCGATATATATCGATAGTGTTTGTAAAAATCGGTTCGATATTTATCGATATATTTTTTTGATCGCCCATCCCTAGAAAGGCCACCCATGTTATTTAGATTGATGGCTCAGAAAAATTTACATTTAAATTTAAAATAAAATTTTGAGATAACGACTGCGAGAGAGCAAGTGCGCGTTTTAAGGCGTCCGTATTCATATATCACTGCATCCAGCCAGCCCAACGATATACGATCGGATGCATCACACTGTACAATAGGACAGACCATGGACAAGAAATGCACAGACTGAACCGACATGGACCTAAATGCACACACCAAGAAAACAACTGTGTGCTTTCTCCAAACAAAAACACAAACTACGACAGCAGCAATAACAACAAGAACCAGGCCTTGACCAAACATGTCACTCTGCTCACCCAACTTATTTCGACCATAATCCCATAAGGGATTGAAAACAAAAACAATAATAAGGACGAAAGTCCGCAGATATAAACCCAAAACTCCAAACAAGAATATTGTATATTTAAATTGTTAAAAATAAAGAGAAACCCCAAATACTATATAACACCCTATCCTGGCTGAAAAGAGTGGCAGCTCTACACCAACCCGCCTCTGGTTGAAGTCCAGGGTAGTGAAACAGTATAAAAAAAATAAAAGAACATAAACACGGGTAGAACTTTCTATAACAGCTTCAAATCATAATTCTTTCCTCCACCGGCATTAATTTTTGCTACTATTTTTTACTGATTTATGTTTACAATTAATAATCTGTTTTTTCTTCGAAGTATTCATATAATTGATACGATATGATATGACTTGCTTCCTCATTAGGAATACTGATGAAAAAATATTTCATAATTCCTGATATTCTTCCATGATTATTTAAAATTCGTCCACGCAGCTAAAAGCAAGCGGAAGAAGCTGCAGCAGAAGCCATTATAACTGATATATTCAGTGGGCACAAATGTGGGTTGTTGACGTGAACGTGTTCCACAGGACAGTTTGCTCAGGGTTGTCAGAGATGGTCAGGCAGTCCTAAGTTGGATACGAGTGGGTCTTGAAGCGACAGTCGTCAAAGCAAGACTCAGCTCGGCTCCTGTTTTGATAGCTCCAATTAGCTTCTGACATTGCTAAAATATTTTATACACGTGCGCACTCCGGCAATCATAAATAATAGGGTTCTATTAGAAAACTTCTTCTTCCGTTGCTCTTCAGATTTAGTAATGTTGCGATCAGGAAAATATTATCATTATCGTTATAACTAACAAGGGGGCAATCAGAATTGGTAAATACGGATATTTATATCTCAGATGTATGTTGTTATTTTTAACTGTCCCTTCTTTCACCAATATAACTGCGGTATAGTTGGACCTTACGGTTATTGAAATCACCATTCTATTTGATTACGAGCTGCATTATACAAGCCTCCTAATGCAGCATCGTGGTCCAAAACATCTGCAACTTATTCTTCAGAAAACGTTTCGAGTCCTGTTACCATCAACTCATTTAAAAAAAAAAAAAAAAAAAAAAAAAAAAAAAAAAAAAAAAAAAAACAGGAAGCTATTTTAGTACATACAATAGCTTTAAAGGGTTTTTTAAATCAGCAATGCTTTTTGTTTTATTTATTTTATACTTTATTTTATTTCTTAATAGTATTTTCCCAGTGCTTCGTCCGTATGGATCTTGTATGGGTTTTCCTTTAGTTTTTTCTTCCAGTAGCAAAGCTTAAACTATTGTAATGTAGTATCTTTGTAAGCTTTAGCATAAATAAGATTCCCAGGTTTTTTATGCTCATTGAATTGTTAATCTTTGATGTGGTGGTTTGATTAAAGTTAACCCTGTATTCTTCAGAACACTGAAAAAAAAAAACTTGTTGCACATTCAAACAACAATTTCAACGGCGTCTATATTTGTGATGAGCTAGTCCGAGTTGTCGTGAGTTCTTCTGTTAATATCTCAAAGAGTCAGTTTATCTGAAATGCAATATGAGATCTGTGTCGGGTATCTGACCTCGGTACGATCCAATGATCATTTCGTTTCCCGGTCAAGTAAAAACGTAGGTTATATCCTAGTTCTGAAGCTAGATCGTAACATTTGAAACTATGAACACCTCGTCCAAATTATTTCTGTGGTTTTTGTGTGATGCCTGGACAAAGTGACAGACAAACGCAGTACGCTTACAGATTTATGATACTGTAAATGGATGGTTTCATGTTTATGCTTTTATTCTGAGGAATATAATTTAAAGAAAAGATGGTTTGATACAATAGTTACAACACTGGGTTTAATTTATTGCAATCTTTCAGCGCTAATATGTAGATCGAAGAAATGTGGTATGGGACAAAATAACTCAGAATGTAGAGTTCAGTGATGAAATCATGGGAGAGTGGGCCAGTGCTTATAGTTGTAGTGTACCCGGAGTAAGGATTGCCACCAGTTGCTATTACTCTCTATCATTAAGTTTTATTTTATATGTGAACTATCTTGTTCAGTTTTGTCTGGGCGCCATGGAAGGAGTCCTTCCAGAATTTTCAATAAACATTTAGAAATGCAATTACTTGTTTTACTATAAGGAAAATTATTTTAATTTATCTACTGACCACTTACATTTATTGTTATCAATATATGAAAAGGTGATTGCATGGACTAACAAATGTAACAAGAATTAAATCTATATAATAAAAATTGATTAAATGAACAATTAAATGATATAACATGAACAAAGTCCCACTAACTCAAAATCAGAGAGCACAAGTTTCTACAAGTTTTCGTTTTCGGGTACATGCGCCACACTTTGCCTCGGTTTGGTCTGGCGGAATAAAATTGTGTATTTACCATCCAGTTGACGTTTATGTTCAAGTCGGTGCTGTCCGGATCTTCTCGAATTTCTGCGCGCAGCACACACAAAACAAAATTTTATCATCGCACTGTGTTTAACACTGGACGATCACTTGATTTGGAGCACATTCGATTATTATCCTTTCGAACGGCGTCTCACTGGCCAGCTGCAATCTTCTCCTCAAAACGAGGGTTTCACCATGAAACAAAAAACAGAACTTGTCTGAACTTATCAATTAATGGAGTTATCCCTCCATGCATGCACACACACAATACATTCACTTCACGCACTGCTCGCACGGGGCGGACTGTCCTCACTGCAGGAATGTGGTCCGCTTATCTCCTCTCCCATCCCCAAACACCTGCACTCAAAGGGTGCCACGATGGTTGCACTGCGAAATACTCTCTCCTCTCACACCGACAAACGCTTGCTTATAAAATTTGAAGTTTCCGTGAGAGGACCGCTTCATTACCCTCGCTGTTCGTTTTTTACGAAGTTGCATCAGCACACTTCGTAAACATCCTTTTGCTACGTCACCCGTATTATCAATTCACTGAGTGATTTCACGCCGAGTCATGTGCAATGGTAATTGTTTATTACTCATTATGAAGCGTCTCGGACAGATACCGCTCCATAGTATTGTAAAAATTATGATGTTGGGATTGTGTTAAGATTCTCATTCAGATCAAAGGGTCTAGCGGAATAAGACAGTGAAAAGTGCCACAGTGAAAAGTGCCCCTGGCCCATCCCGTCATGGGGCATACCAGTTCATAGATCTTGGTTAGCATAGCCTTCGGACCGATTTTTATTTCAATGCTGCCACTCTAGGGGGCGCTATGGGGGTGAATGTGCCATTGGGGCCTAAATGCATAACTCGTGAAATAAATGCGGGAAACTTCTGAAAAAAAAAATCAGGAACGTGCACATTGCTACAGGAAATATCTAGTATTTTTTGTGGATTTGTTTGGCGCATTTTACAATGTTTTTTCGCAATTTGTTTATATCGAGTTCCTAGTAAACAAAGTCATTTCCTTGCGTGACAACTTTTAGATTTTTACTGTAGAATCATCTATGGGCACTGTATCTACGGTTTAGATTTCAGACCCCTCCGAGTGTTGCAACATAGCGAAAAAAAGATAAACACTGAATTTGATGCCATCGGTTTGCCTATCTTGTAGGCGCTCAAGACTGATGAGCTTAAGTTATTTTTTTTATTTATCGCATGATTATTTATGAGGTACACAACAGGAAAGGTACATATGACAAGCTTGTACAATTTCATATCTCGAGATCTAATGTTTTAATCCAGTCAACTGCACTGATCGACGCATCATGGATTTCCGCCATTGTTCCCTTGTAGGCCCGAAGAGGACAGTCAGAAACGATGGGATTTATTGTCTGTAAGGTGGCTCCACAGTCGCAATTTGCAGAATCTACCCAGCCCCATTTGTATAATAAGTAGGCGCATCTGCCTTGTCCTGTTCGAATCCGATTGATGATTCTCCACTGCCGCCTAGGGAGATCGAAACCTTGTAACCTTACTGAGGGGTCCTCAACTAGATTTTTTTTGGCTACTGATGACTGCTCCCATTGAGTTGTCCACAGCTTATTGGTGTTGAAAAAGGACTTTCTAGGGTTGATTGCTGTGTGCCATGGTGGTTTTCTTGATTTTAAGCGTTGGTGTTTCGCTTGAATCATGTCTTGATGTATAAGCAGCTGAGGGTTCTTGAAGGAGTGTGACATATGTTTTGTGGATCAAGGATTTCGTGTTGCAAAACAATTTCTGGAAGACAAAGAATTTGTTGTGCTAATGCCTGCACTAAAAGATAAACCCGCCCAGTTGACGACCGCTGAGGGTAAAGAGTCCCGTTTAGTTACCAAGATTTGTTGGGTTGTCGAAGCTGAGCATAGTATCATTGGACAATATTGTCACCTTCTCCACAACAGGGTTGATAATAAGCTTTTACCTAATGTTCAAGCGCTATTTCGCATAGCTTGTTTCTTAAATAATACTTTTGGACGTCGTCTCAACTCCGACAACGATGTATTCGATGAAGTTTTGGGGCAGATAGAAATGCAGCAAAACATAGATAATGGATGGAACCGACGAAACAGGCTCTTTTCCGCAGTAACATCTGAAGATATAGACTATTTTCCGGAAATGTCTGAAAAAGACCTGAAAGTGCTATTTACGGGCTCATACTAATTGTCTCAAGCTGTTACATATTTGGCAGAAATGTTAAACGATGATAACACAATCAATCTCCGCTATTTGAAAGAGAAGGGCAACATAGCCTAACTCGAAGTTCGGTCACGCCATATTAACGCCAAGATGTAAAGATGCTATATCGATTATTCGCCGAACTCAACAGGTTACGCAGGTATCAAGCGATATTACTGGGAATGCGCTAACGGTAGCAGAAACGATAGGACGCTGTTCTCATGTAGCTGCGCTAATTTATTGCCTTTCAAATGCTCGATACTTACCCAAAATTGTTCGACCGTCTCAAGTTATAAGCAGGCATTTTGACGACGTTCATGCAAATCCTGTTATAGAAACTGATAGCGACGAAGATTAAACTTAAGGGAGGAAAAAAATGTTGCTACGCCCTGTGATTTTTGTTTTTGAGTGCTTTGCACTGCAAAAAGATTTTCTTCGCAAGAAATTCCTGAAAAATATATTAAGTTCTTCTTTTTCGTGGATTATTTAGTAGCTTTTATTAATCCATAAGCCGCTCCTTTCATTTGACAAACAAACAACTCAGAAATCCGCAAAATAATATTTTAGCACCCGTCTCACAACTACTGTATAATTATGACGTGTGTACCCACCGTAAGGGCCCCTATGTGGTACGCAACATGAATGGCATCAAATTCAGTGTTTACCTTTTTCGCTATGTTGCACCACTCGGACAGGTCTGAAATCTGAACCGTAGATACATTGCCCACAGATAATTCTACAGTAAAAATCTAAAAGTTGTCACTCAAGGAAATGACTTTGTTTACTAGGAACTCGATATACAAATTGCGATAAATCACTGTAAAATATTCCACAAAAATACTAGATATTTCCTGTAGCAATGTGTACGTCCCTTACTTTTTCAAAATTTTCCCGCATGGTTCACGAGTTATGTATTTAGGCCACAATGGCACATTTACCCCCGTAGCGCCCCCTAGAATGGCAGTATTGAAATAAAAATCGGTCCGAAGGCTTTGCTAACCAGTATGCCCCATGAACGGGATGGGACAGGGGCACTTTTCACTGTCTTATTCCGCTTGACCCTTTATCCCTCTTTTATAGCCATTACGAATCGAAAAAAAAGTTAAAAAATTGTCGTGATTACATTGAAACCCCAATACACAATGCCTTAGCTGGAAATTTTACTGACAAGACCAAGAGGTATTCCCGAGATCTCTTAACATTTACGATGCGTTCGGAGTTTAGTTTGCCAGTAAACTAGAAAGGAAAACCCGTTTGACGAAACATCATTAACAGGGGCATATACCTTCAAAATAAATTCGGGATTACTATATCAGATTTACCAACAACTCTAGGCCGCTTTTAGATCAGATGCTAGTTTTAATCATAGTATACTACATTAGCAATGATTCAGTTATTTCAGCATTAACTTTCTCGGGCCTAGTGGTCTCGCGAAATACTTGGTCGCGAGTTCGTTCACCGTCACAGATAGAAATTTTTTGTGGCTTGAACTTCTACACGTGAGATACGCGAAGATATTCAGTTGTTTGGATTCCACATCAGATTGTAGGTCCTGTCACGGCAGAGGCGGATTGTGCGCCAGTTCAAAAACAGAGGTCGAACAACATTTCAAGTCTCCCCGGCAAAAATATTATATCCATCTTCTTATGTTTGCTGATAACTTTTTAAATAATCATTTTAAACGCTTTACGACAAGACATTGGTTTAGGCAGGCACCTGAAGAACATGTTGCCTGGTTTCTCCGGGGTCGGTAATGCGAGAAAATACAGTTTTGAATCTTGCCCGATCCTTTCCGTAATACCGACAGAATACTTCACTGCTAAAATTTTATCTGTTGCTAAGAATACTCTCAAGGGTTGAACAAAAACAGTAAAATTGGAACTACTGATTACAGAAGAAGACCGCTATCTAATCGCTTTACCTCAGCAGACAATACCTCCTTGACTCAGAATGGATACATGGATTTATCATATTCTTCAAACCCTGCTCTGGTCATTAGGATTCCAGTTTTCCATGATGTACTGTTATCACACTATGCCTTATTGCATCGATTCATTCTACTAATTTTACATAGCAATTACGACAGAAGCTAGGGAAACAATTTTGACCAGCTTCCGTGAAAATGGGGGAAACTGGTCTAGTCGACAGTGACGTCACTTATCAATCTGAATCTTCAGCATCGCGCTGGCACGGATGGCCTAGTTGTGGATTGGACATAAGTAACTCCATTTTCAAAAACAGATTCTCCAGCTTCCTCGTCGACTATGACGAGGATTCGAACCTACATCCTCCCGAATGCAGGTCCAGAGCGTTACCTCTGACCCACCTCATTCGGTGGTACTCGTGGATGATTTTTAAATGCGAGGTGATCAAATGAAAAGGTACGAAACGACACGGTGGGTACAAATGTAGACTTTATTCAAAATATACACCATAGGCCTGAGCACAACGATCCCACTGATGAACAAGCCGCAGGATTCCTTGTTCCCAGAATTCCTGTGGCCGTGACGAGACCCAGTCCTTCACAGCGTCCTTGAGTACGTCGTCCGAGTTGAAGCGCTTCCCTTTCAGGTGTTTCTTCAGAGTACCAAACACATGGTAAACGCAGGGCGGCATGTTCGGACTGTAGGGCGGATGGTCCAACGTCTCCCACTTGAACATGGCCAGTTCCATGTGTGTGACTCTGGAGACGTGTGGACGCGCGTTATCATGGAGCAGAACCACATCCTCCTTGACCAGCCCCGGTCTTTTGTTCTTGATGGACCTGCGTAGGCGTCGGAGTGTCTCACAGTACATATCCCCTACCTGTACGCCATCCTTTCCTCATACGGACTGCCGCATCATTTGGACGCCGCTTTTAATAAGAACCTTTGCTCTCTACTGCGCATGCCGGCGCCCGCGCATGCTCCGATCCCAGTCAGAGACTCCAATCGCATCCCGAGATGTCTCGCTACGTTCTCCCATGGCGGAATATGCAAATATTTAACTGTTACGTTTTTACGTCGTTTCGTACCTTTTCATTTGATCACCCCTTGTAGTTAATTTGTTGCATTCAACATTAGTATGTTACCATGATTCAGTATGGATAAGCTGTTATACAATAATCTTTAGAGGTTTATGCAGTAATCCATAGCAGTGGTAGAGTATAAAAACGTAGACGGTCTGAAGTGATCTGTTCTGAAATGTGACAAGCGAGAATGTGACATGTAGCACGACTAGTTAGCTAAAACCAAATTAAATAAATTCAACCAACTGCAATGCCAACCACATTTGACTAACGATCTCTGATCGTCCTCTCTTGCCAATATTGTCCGACGGCGACGCGCTTCTTGCAGATCACTGACAATGTGTGATGCTTGAGAGAAGGACTGACTTTCACTAAACCTTCCCGTCATTATTAAGGCGACTTGACACAACCAATAAGCAGTCTTGTCAATCTAATCGTCATTACAAGCCTCCGTCATTGCATTCCAAGTCTAACTTAGCGTTTCTGAATCTGCTATGCATTCAAGCATTCACTGTCACAATTAATATTTCCCTTCTGTTTTTATGATTCACATGAATAAATATTCCCAGTTCAATCCTAAATTACTTTTATGAATCAATAATAGTAGAAAGATATTATTCATAAGATACATATGCAGAACATAAACAATTCTAGGTTACTTAGGAAACTTCGTGGCTACGGCATATCTAGACAAATATGCAACTGGGTTGCTGACTTTCTGAAGGGCAAAACACAGTGTGTAGTTCTCGACGGTGAGCGTTCATCATTTACCGAGGTGAGGTCGGGGGCTCCCCCAGGGAAGCGTGATAGGGCCTCTGTTGTTTCTCATATACATTAATGAGTTGTGTGACATAATTAGAGGGATGAAAAGATTATTTGCCGATGATGCTATTATTTATCGTGAAATCAAAACCCAGGAAGACTGCGCTTTGTTACAAGACGATATTATGAAAATAATTGCGTGGTGTAAAGACTGGAATTTGGAGTTAAACGCTAAAAAGTGCCAAGTCATGCGTATAAGTAAAAAGGTGACACAATTTAGCTCTGAATATACGATTAATGGTACTGTCCTTAGAACTGTGGATTCCGCTAAATACCTAGGGGTAAAAATTCGTAATAATTTCTCACGAAATAAACATATCGAGAATGTAATTGGGAAAGAAAATCGTATACTCCGATTTCTAGGTCGTAATCTAAAACAATGCACTCCTGATGTTAAATCAATTGCACAAAAGTCACTAGTGCGTCCTCACTTGGAATATTGTTGTTCTGTATGGGGTCCCCATCAAAAGGGGTTAATGGAGGCATTAGAGAGGGTCCAGAGAAGGGCCGCCCGATTCGTGACAGGTATATATAGTTGGAGGGAAAGCGTAAGTAAGATGCTGAAGGAGTTAGGTTGGGAAGACCTGAAACACCGAAGGCGTTGCTCTCGGCGGAAGCTAATTCAAACATTCACAAATGACATATTTTAGAATGACAGCAAAGAAATATTGCTACTAGCAACATTCGTATCTCGGAATAACCGTGAAAATAAGATAAGAGAAATCAGGGCCCGAACTGATTATTTTCTGTATTCATTTTTTCCGCGAGCGATTAGGGATTGGAATAGAAAGGATTTACCGGACGAGTAAACTTAATTTCCGACAGGAGTAGCTTTCGATAAAGCTCTCCGGCCATCCTGATCTGGGTTTTCCATGGTTTTCCCAGATCATTCCACGCGAATGGTGGGATGGTTCCTCACAATAGCCCATGGGTGCCTCCTACCATATCCCGTATATCCCTTCCAAACTATTACCCTTTCGGATAGGTACAATGCACCTTCTGCCACACACTTTTAGTAAATCGCAGAGTAATAGTAATAGTAAAATAACATTATACTGGCCCTTCCAACTGATTTTAATAAAAATATTATCTTCACACTTCCAAAGAAAGTACAAGCTTAAACACCCATATCAACCAAAGAACGAACTTCATTACGCCTAAAATAGTAAATTAAGCCTATTGCGTAACCCTTTATTAATTGCCTATTATTAACAACTTTGCAACTACTCAGAGCAGCGTAGGAATATGATATGAGTCTTCTGCAAAGGAATCTAGTTATACAGGGTGTTACAAAAAGGTACGGACAAACTTTCAGGAAACATTCCTCACGCACAAACAAAGAAAATATGTTATGTGGACATGTGTCCGGAAACGCTTATTTTCCATGTTAGAGCTCATTTTAGATTGATAGAGGCGGACCAATTCCATGGCCCCCACGCTCTCCTGACCTCAACCCTCTTGACTTCCATTTATGGGGGCATTTGAAAGCCCTTGTTTACGCAACCCTGGTACCAAATATAGAGACTCTTCGTGCTCGTACTGTGGACGGCTATAATACAATACGCCATACTCCAAGACTGCATCAGCGCATCAGGGATTCCATGCGACGGAGGGTGGATGCATGTATCCTCGCTAACGGAGGACATTTTGAACATTTCCTGTAACAAAGTGTTTGAAGTCATGCTGGTTCGTTCTGTTGCTGTGTGTTTCCATTCCATGTTTAATGTGATTTGAAGAGAAGTAATAAAATGAGCTCTAACATGGAAAGTAACCGTTTCCGGACACATGTACACATAACATATTTTCTTTGTTTGTGTGTGAGGAATGTTTCCTGAAAGTTTGGCCGTACGTTTTTGTAACACCCTGTATGTGTTCAGCCACGCCATTTGCTGCCCATTTCCTACTTGGGCAGAGGCGGTTGGAGAGTTTGTCTTACGACATTTACTACTAGTGTTGTAGATGGTTGTTTGCTTCATGTTAGATATGTCGTAATGTTTGGCGTAGTTTTTGTCAGATGGTTGGGGATTTTAGTGTAGAAAAGAGAGAGGTCCAACGTGTGGACTTATTCCCACAGATTGTTCCCCAGGTCCTTGATTAGTGAGTTGTTAGATTTATGTGCTGCATTGTAATCATTGCTAGCAAGTTCCTCGAATCGTTCATTTAATCTTAATACCTCTTTAGCATCCTAACAGCGCCCGCAGTTAGTAGCACTGCAGCTAAGGATTGCAATCCCGCAGTGTTTTCAATCCCGCGGGATCCGCGCGGAATTTGCGTCAATCCCGCGTGATCCGTGCGGGATTGGTACAAACAATTTTTTTTACGCACATATTTAAAGCATAGTTACTTAAAACGTTAATAAATTAAATAATAATTAAATTAATAAAAAATTTTGAATGTTAAATGATACAAATTAACAATTAACAATATTTTGATTGGCAAAATGACATTAAAACTTTTTAGCGTGTCTTAAGTGTATTTTGAGGTTTTGCATTTTTGTTTGTTAATCTAAACCGATTTTTAAATAAATAATAAAAATGGAAAATATTGAGTCTTAGGTCATATAATGTGCCTTGCAATACATCAGATAATTTTAAAAATATGGTCTGCTTAGTGACCAAGTTACCAGAGTTTTTTTTAAATTCTAAATAAACGTTCCATAACACAGGGAAAAGAATTCCATTTCACAAAGTGATGTGAATATACTCTGTAAAGTGTAGACTTGGCTCAGAACAAGATCTCATAACTTTTTGTCACTGCACAAGCACGAGACTTGGCCTTCTTTTTTTGCGTGATTCATTATTATATCTCCTGATTCCTTGATTGATATTACAGTTGATTCAATGTTATTAAAAGAAACTACTCGACCAACACGTAAACTGTCAAGTATTTCAGATTTACTTATGTGGCGTAACGACGTTTTTAGAGTGGAACTTATTATTTTTTATTAAGAAAGGAGACTTTCTCGGCGAAGTCCTCATAGGTTGTATCTCCGGATTTCATCGCAAACACACGAAATTACACACGTGAGGAAGACAGTGGAGGCAGCCGTCAAAGTATGGTGTTCCTACAACACAATTCGTCGATACACCTGTGAAAATTTCATTATAACTTTTTTTACCTTTAGTCGAAATAAGAACAAGAAGAGGGATTAATCGAAAGCCTGAGCAGCACATGTAAGTAGGTGGCTTTCGTCAAAGAAACGCATTGAGGCAGCGGCCAAAACAACAAAACAATCAAAGGATATTCAATTTCCTTTTGATAGCTGTTAAATAAATAGGTGCGCGGTCGTTAAAATTACGATAACATTAGTTTCATATCAACGAATAATGAGATTTTCAGCCGCAAATTAGGAAATTGTCACAATTACTTTATCTGCAAATATAGAAAATGGGAATAATGAAACCGTGAATAAAAAGCTGTAACGTGTAGTTCAGATAACGTGTGCGACACTTAAAAAATAATTATATAGTTAGAAAATCGTACTAAATTCGCACCATAATTCAAATTACAGAAATGTGTACTCCAAACAAACGTAAGTTTTGATGAATACCTAAAAGTGTATTTATTTACTTACGAATAACGAAGGTTGACAAAAACAAACACTTGTTCACATGAGACAAATGGCAACTGCTCTGGTACAGGCAAACAGCGCAAAATATCCGACAGAGACCGAGTGGGGCAGCGAGTCACGCAGACTGACACGCGTCTCCGCCGGATTTTGCGGATTGCGGATCAACTTAATTTTGTGCGGGATCCGCCAGATTGTCTAATGATGCGGGATCCCGCGGGATTGTGGGATCCCGCTTTGCTGGATTGCAATCCCTAACTGCAGCCAGTGCTGTGTAACTAGAACGAGCAGGAACCACAGAGTCCAGACACTACTACTGCCGCTTATCAGCACGGGAAACAAAGCCGCACCAAAGAAAATCATAAAAGTGCCGCCCTATCGTAAAAGCCGCCTCTAATGGCCAACGTGACTCATAATTCGGATTCCTCCGTTTTTTGCGGCCGGTGTTGATTTATCTCGCAGATTACGCCACACATTAATTTGGCGGGGGTTTATAATCCGCTATTCCCTACCACCCAACGCTACCCTCAATTTGCTTTTTATAAAACTTAATGGGAGGGAGCTGCAATACAGTATGAAACAATAACCTGACAGTCTGCACGCCAAAGTAATACTCAGGTTCAAACACAAACGGTAAATCATAAACTACCCTTTAGCTACATCACATTTTGCTGACTATACTTCCGTCTTAGGAGATAATAGTGAGCATAACAGCATTAAAATGTATTTGCACAAGATATTTTATTGTAAACCACAGCAGGTGAAAATTCATGATGTGTGCCAGAATACAGTGATAACGATTAACCAGATCTACTAGCAACTGCATATAGAAGAAGTTTTCTTCCAAAATATAAATGTTTCTGGTTACAAAGATTTGTTTAGAAATGAGAAACAACTTTCTAAAGCTGAAATTTAGGTCGATACTGGAAACTGTATACATTGTGGTATTTGAATCGCACTGCTGTAGTAGGATGTTAATGAGAAGTAAAGGACGAAGTGAAGATATTTTAGAAATGCTGGGTGAGGAAAGAAATTGTTTTGAATATAGTCCAAGTATCAATTGACAATTTAACCGATCATATTCTCATACATAAGGCATGTCTAAAGATCCGCCAAGTTTTTTTTATTTTATTTTTACTTATGGATTTATGCCTCGTTGAGGCGGGATGGAACTGGGGACAAGGAATGGGAAGGAATTCGGCCATGGCCTTTTTGAAGGAAGTATTCCGGCATTCACCTGGAGTGATTTGGGAAAACCACGGAAAACACAAATCTGGATGCCCGGACGGGGATTCGAACCCGCGTCCTCCCCGAATGCGAGGCAGAACGTTAACCGTTCACCCACCACGCTCGGTCCGGTAAGTCTAATAACACTGCAGAAGTAAGGGATACGAACCACTAATAATGCGTGTAATTAGAATTAGCAGGTCTTTATCAGCGACTCAAATCAATACAGGATGTGGAAGAAAAACGTATATTTCAACAACAAACATCTCACCAGTATTTACGAGGTTTTGGTAAATAACTATTGGTAGAAAGTGAACAAACTCTAAACAGAATGCTGAAAGGTCAAGATGAAGCTTGCCAAGTGTTTGGAATGAAAATCAATGCAGCAAAAACTAAGAGTATGGTGATTGGAAAAGGAAGGAATATAATAAATATTAAGTTAGGAAGAGCTGATATCAGGCAAGTAAGATCGTTCAAATATCTTGGGAGTATGATCACAGAAGATTTGAGGTGCCATCAGGAGATAAAATCTCGCATTGCCGTAGCGAAGGAAGCGTTTAATAGGAATAGGAGGATACTAACTGGAAAAATAGACAAAACACTTAGAAATAGACTCTGTAAGTGTTTTGTATGGAGTGTGGCTCTTTATGCATCGGAGACATGGACACTGAGACGAGAGGATGAAAAGCGATTAGAAGCATTTGAGATGTGGATGTGGAGGAGGATGGAGAAGATAAGCTGGGTGGATAAAATAAGCAATGCTGAAGTGCTGGACAGGGTCAGTGAAAGCAGAAAAATTCTCTCAGTAATAAAGGAGAGAAAGAAAAACTGGATGGGACACTTGTTGAGAGGGGAGTGGCTGATGAAAGACGCCTTGGAAGGTTTAGTCTGTGGGAGGAGAATAAGAAGAAGAAAGAGATACCAAATTGTAGACAACATCAAGGAAGACGGCGACTACATGGTTCTTAAGAGAAAGGCAGAAGATAGAAGATCATGGAGAGCAGCCAAGTGAAAACCTGCCCGAGGGCAGAAAACTAATGATGATGATGATGATAATGATGATGATGTATCTTTACGCTACGGGTAAAAATTGGCAAAGGCTCCTTACAATGAATTCAAAGTGGCAGAAAGAGAGGCACAAGGTTTCGACATTTAATTGTTTATTTATAAATCTAGATTTAAAATGTCGTACCAGATATCACACTTTAAAAGCAATTCAAAAAATTAGTGCTATAAGCAATCTTAAAAATATACCTAAATTAAGAAAATAAATTTTTCTTTGATATACTTTTTATTTCCATCTTCCAAAGTGACCAATTTTTTTTTTTTTTTTTTTTTTTTTTTTTTTTTTTTTTTTTTTTTCTTTTTTTTTTTTCTCTGTGTAAGAGGATCAAAACGGTAGAGGACCGAACAACTGCAGGATGATTTGGACATGATATGGGTAGTTTAACATGGGATGAGGATAAATGCAAAAAAGAGTCAGTTTATTCGATACACAGATAAAAAACTAAAGACTTATTAAGGTGATAGGATGGGTAAAGAATTGCTTGTTAATGAGAACTTGAAATATAAATTACGTTGGCATAACATTTGATAGCAAACTCAACTGGGCAATTCACATTGGACAGGTAGTAAGAAAAAGTTTCAAAACTCTTAACTTGTTGGAAAGAGCGATGAGGGGATGTACCAGAGAAGTAAAGGAATTGTGTTACAAAACGTTGGTAACACAATTGGTTGAATATGGTGATGCTGTATAGCACCCACAGTCTCGGTTTCAAATTCCGGAGTTGGACGGTGTGCAAAGAAGAGCTGTTAGATTTGTCTCCGAAAACTAGAGCAGCACACAATCAGTAAGTGGTATGATAAAGCATCTGGAATGGGATTCATTGGAAGGCAGTACGAGTATGAAGAAAATCATGGGAGTGTACAAGGCGTATATTGGTGATAAATCGTCGAAATATATTGCTTGAAGGTGCATGGAATTGAAAAGATGACCATGACTTCAAGCTGCTACTCAATTTTTGGCATAAGGGTGCGGGAAGTATTTTTTTTTTTTTTTCTTAAGTAAGGGATTGGAATAATTTACCCAGATAAATGTCGAATAATTTATCAAAATCGGCAAAAGAGTTAAAAGTTGAAGTTAGTAGAGGAAAAAGTATGTGGGAAACGTAAGAGGAAAGATGGGTGTCTTGGCGACCGGAGCAAACAATTAAATTAAATGCTTAGTGTTTGATACACTATGACAGATTTTCCAGTTGTTTTATCATTGCTGTATTAGCGCTAACCGGATTTGGATCAGGATTTGTTTCTCGCAGGCGAAGTGTTTGAATTTAGCTATATTAAAGACTAATGCTTTATGTTAATTTACTTCACACATTAAACTATCAGAACTTCGATATTTTCCTCCCTTTAACTAACCAACACATCACCTCAGATATATACCCTTCATTTCAATTACAACTGTCAGTCACAGAAGAAAATGAAATACCAGAATTAATAAAATCTATTATGGAACAATCCGGCAATCTTAAAACCGTGTGCAAAAAGTTCTAAAAGTAAAATAAAATTGTACAACATTATAAAAGCTATATATTAAAATATGTATTGTAACATATACAAAGTATATTGTAAACCATTTTAAGAATGATAAATTGTAACAAATAGACAAGACATGTAATAAAAAATGTAGGCTGAAGAGCGGGCGTTACCCGCTGCCAGCCCAGCCCCATGTGTGGGGAAATGAAATAATAAATAAATAAAAAAAATATGTTAATTATTATTCTTAGTATCTTTTCTGTGAGTTAACAGGGCTATTATGTGATCAGTATTATAATAATCGAGTAGACTAACGAATAATTGAATAGATTTTTTTTTCACAATACACTTTAGCATGTTTACATTTAATCAATGACTTTATTCTTATTTTAAGCTTATTCAAAAAACCAGCTGGTTCCTTGACTTAATTCCTGTTTGTAAAGAATTTTGATTGATAACTACCGACATGCAACCACCATGGTGCACGTTGGAAACGTCAAAGCTAATACCACACTTAAACATAAGTGATCTACCCAGGATGTTTGTGGCTGCAAAATTAAATATCGGGACACGCATGTCTTTTGTCAAAATAGGACTTGCCCTAGCTTGACCTCTTTGAACCAACATATCTCACGACTATTGGCATATAACCACTAGAGCACTACTACCTTACACAAACCCATGAGCACGCTGGGATACTCGAGGCTGCTACCACACACACAAACGTCAAGGTCTACGATATGTAGTTGTGGCATCAAAGGACAGACACGTATATATATATATATGGTGTTACAAAAAGGTACGACCAAACTTTCAGGAAACATTCCTCACTCACAAACAAAGAAAATATGTTATGTGGACATGTGTCCGGAAACGCTTACTTTCCATGTTAGAGCTCATTTTAGTTTCGTTAGTATGGATTGGTGGAGGTGGACCAATTCCATGGCCCCCACGCTCTCCTGACCTCAACCCTCTTGACTTCCATTTATGGGGGCATTTGAAAGCGCTTGTCTACGCAACCCCAGTACCAAATGTAGAGACTCTTTGTGCTCGTATTGTGGACGGCTGTGATACAATACGCCATTCTCCAGGGCTGCATCAGCGCATCAGGGATTCCATTCGACGGAGGGTGGATGCATGTATCCTCGCTAACGGAGGACATTTTGAACATTTCCTGTAACAAAGTGTTTGAAGTCACGTTGGTACGTTCTGTTGCTGTGTGTTTCCATTCCATGTTTAATGTGATTTGAAGAGAAGTAATAAAATGAGCTCTAACATGGAAAGTAAGCGTTTCCGGACACATGTCCACATAACATATTTTCTTTGTTTGTGTGTGAGGAATGTTTCCTGAAAGTTTTGCCGTACCTTTTTGTAACACCCTGTATATCATGTGGTTATAATTAAACTTTCCCTAATTTAACATGTAACACGGAAACTAATTACCTTACGAGAATCAAACTTGGTAGCATTAATGTCAAGGACATGGGGAAGAGAAATAATTCAGAATCAATTCAGTTGAAACACTTTTAATGTGCTGCTGCGGTACATCATACCATTATATATCGGATACCATTACTGCTACAGAAGGAGCTCAATATGGCGCCCATCAGTGTCCAGAAGAGTCTGAAAGCGCAGGATTGTTGCATTCCGCACAGCAGAACGAAGCATGTCCGTAGGTATGCTGGCTACATCTCTTGATATGCTGCGCTTCAGATCAGCACATGTGTGAATGCTTCCCCTGGTAAATCCCTGTCCTTCAGGTAGCCCCACAACCAGAAATCACAGGGAGTGAAGGTCAAGGTGATCGTGCCCGGCTCAAGCATTTTGGAAACGATCGGCTGATAATTCGATCGTTCTCAAATGTGTTGATCACGATGACTGATCGCGGCACCTGGTGGCCATAATCGGAACTGGACGGTGGCGCTGTGATGCCTGGAAATCATGCACCCCATACTCTGGACATTAATGCTACCAAGTTTGGTACTCGTATGGTAATTAGTTTCCGTGTTACAACGTGTTAAATAGGGAAAGTTTAATTATAACCACCCGGTACTAATAACCAGAAAACCTCTCGATTTGGTGACAGGGGTAAGAAGTGCTTCATGTCTGAAGAGGAACGGAAGGTAAGCAAATAGCTTAGAAAGCAACAGTATGGTCAATAACGGTATATGCTGCAGAGACAATACCAGACGCAATCATAATGTACACAGTAGTCAGCTGGGAGCGATAAAAAGTATTGTTGGAAAATTAGAAGTATTCATACAAGAAGAACGTTTAAAGGGGGGGGGGGGGGAACGTTAATGAGTTGGTACGAAACAAAAATAGCTTGTTGAAACTATCATGTCAATTAGTGTTGCCCAAAATCGGTCTTGGTCTTGCAGTCTTGGTCTTGGTCTTGCATTTTTGCAAGACCAAGACCAAGACCGCCTAATTTTAGCAAGACTAAGACCAAGACTGACTGTGCAAGATTTAAGCAAGAACAAGACCGAGCCTGCGAGACTCTTGCGTCTTGCAGTTAGGACTTTTTTTATATACTTTCTATACTAAATAAGTTTTTGGGTTCTTAGAATGGACACGAATACATTATGCTGATCTGTTCTGTGTGGTTTTAAAACACAAAGTGCTTAAATATGTCGTCACCCATTTAATAAATATTGTAGACACTTTTAATACACTTCAAACGCGAAAAAAATTTCTATAATAGTAATCGAATAATATAAAAAGCGTGCAATAAGATTTATGTACTGTTTAGGAGCCCAATATAATAATATATGAGAGAACTGTTTAAATAAATAAATTGATATATTGACTGTTGCATCACAATATATTTTTGCAAATATTCATTTACATGTAAAGAATATATAGTATTTGCACAATTTTAACTCGAGGAGTAAACTCCAGAGTCAGTGGACCGGACAGGCTTAATTTAAATTATATACTTATCCTATATAATACAAGAAATTGACACATAGAAAACAAACGAAACTTAAAGAAAGTACTAGTACATAGAATTTTGAAGAAGAAAATAGGCAGAAAATATGTAGGAAGACGTAAAGTACTGATATAATATAAATGACTATCAGTGCGTTTTCGTTGAAGAAGGAATTGACGGTCTGAATAAGTAAATAAAAAATAATACATTAAATATAGTAAGTATGATACTTAATTGAAGTATCGAAATAATAAAAACGAAAAAATAAACTATATAGAATATGCGTAATCAAATTATATGTAGTATGTTACCGAGAAGATGTTTATTTTCTTAATATTTCAAAAGTTACAGTTTCAAAAGTTAAAGTTACAAACTAATTTGAAATCTAGCTTTTAATAATAATTAATAAGGTTATCTACCTTATTAATAGGGAACATGCAATATTTTTATTTTTGCTTTCATTTTAAGTAACTTCATGCAGAATACACCACAAATAAATTTAAAAAATTAAAACAGTAATATGTCTCGCAAATCGGCGGTCTGAAACTGACAGTTTAAATTTGCGCGCCAAAACTGACTTCTAGAGCCGATGACGTCACTCCTATGAAGTCCTTTCTGACCTGTCAGTTGCTGTGGAAGTAAACTTGTCGTTTTGTGGTGGAAAAAACCATGTTAATCATATCAGCGGTCATTGTATTTGATAATATTTCAAGGAGAGTTTGTGAAGAGTTCAACTTTTCAATCAAGCTTGAACACACTTTATGGATTTTTACAGTTTGTAAATCTTCTCCAAAATAATGAAGAAGACTCGCTTCACAACCCTTTTCTTTTACTGCATTCATATATTCACTCAGAATATCCACCTAAAAATATGAGGTTATTATTGTAGCATATAACATATATTTATTAATTTCATTGATACTATTTATTTAACAGCATTTATGCACGCTTTAGAGATTCTTATAAACCTGTATAGAGAAAGATTCACCACAAGTTGGATTCCGCCACGGCTTGTGAGAACCTTGGTGGCTCTGGGGTATAGAGCATTGCCCTTGTTAGGCAAAGGCTGCAGGTTCGAATCCAGCTTGTGGTGAGTTCCATCTTTTCTTTCTATAAAGATTTATAGTTTCATCAAATAAACAGGTATACTGAACTGCTTACTTGAGAGAAACTGTTAGTGACAGGAATGTGACCTATTTCTTTGGCTTTTATAAAAGATTTTCCAGAAGCACTTTTAGATAAATTTGATTTCTTCCAGTAAAATGTTATAGATGTAAGGCTCCTCAGATCTGCTGTGTAACCATAGCAAGAGTGCAGCAGCATGCTTACACCCACCTGTAATCTCTTTCTAGACAGATAATGTTCTTTAAAATACAGTCAAGTTAATGTCATTAATTTGTTTTCTATATGTTTAAACCATGTTTTAGTACATTGAAGATTATTAAATGTAAACGTTTATTAAGAAACAGACTGACTCCCGCGGGACACAGTTGATAGCTCAGTTGGTTAGTTAGAGCATCGCCACTGATCGCTTAGATCGTGGGTTCAAACCCCAACCGGTGTCAGTTGATGTTTTGAATTTCTCATGAAATGTTTAGACATTTATTAATTTGGTTGGTCTTTACCATGGCTATGTTAATTCAAGCTCAAAATGTACCTATTCTGTTGCGTTGTTCTAATATCTAAAGTAACGTTTAATAAATAGCGACAGGCTAATAGGTAATTGCAAGACTTGCGAGACTCTTGCTGCAAGACCAAGACCAAGACTGGGAGTGCAATACCAAGACCAAGACCAGGTGTATTGATGCAAGACCAAGAGCAAGACTGGCCAAGTCTCGTCTTGTTCTTGCATTTGGGCAACACTAATGTCAATTAATTGGATTAAAATCATTGGTAATAAATTACTACCAGGCATGATATAGTTGGGTAGACCATAACATGGAAAGACGTGCGGTCTCCCCAGTGCGTCACTCCTACGACATCTAACGCGTGCAGCTATGTTGGAGCCCGCTCATGTCGATCCCAGGGGTCAGACACCGCAAACTCATCATGGACAACATGGTCATCACCAAGAATTGAAGATGGATTCGACGACCCCGACTTTGAGGAGGCGGAGACACTGATCTACATCCATTGTACATCTGGCAAGTACAGCGAAATCTTCATGGCAAAAGGACAGTACACATCCCGAAGCTGGTGGAAGAAATACCTCGACGCCCAGGTTCAACCATGCATAATCCAACTCCGAGTCAAGTCCGGGAGTAAAGAGTATGCATAGGAAATACCAAGAAACAAGTTCCTGTGCACCTCGCCACGCCCATCACTGACAAGAAAGAAAGACTGGTCACGGTTTGTCAGCCTTCCTGTCATCCTCAGCAAGGATTTCAGAGAGGATGACTATTTTGAAGACCTACATCGAGTGCTATATTGCGAACCACAGTAACTTTCATCTTCGTCTAGCCAGGAAGATGAGTCGCAAACCTCAAGAAAAGACGGTACTACCGACGGCCTTAAAGGACCGGAATCTCCTAGAACACCGTCCTTGCCCAAGCACCTCGACGCCACGCCTAGTGCAGACCACCAAGTAGTGGCATCGCGGGTGCCGACAGGGTTGACACCGGGCAACCTGCTCGTAACATGTGCGAGCCCATCAGAGTTAGCGGCGGTTAAGGATTTCCTCGAGAGCCACAGCATTCAATTTCAGCTCGTCCAGTATGGAGGCGCAGGGCTTCCGAAAACTGATAGCATCCACAAACACTGCTTCACCAGATGAAGCAACCAACCGAGGAATGGAGGTCACCCGAGATGAAAGCCTCCCACCACCCACAGAACCCAGCAGTCAACGCCATCGGAAATCAATGTTGTTGAGGCAGCCAATATCCAAGTCAAGAAGCAAAACGGCCGGAGCACCAAGAAGAATCCCCGCAGGAAGAAATCATCATTATCAACTGTTGATCAATGCTTCAGGTGCCAGGGATTCTGGCATCGATCGAAGGATTGCTGAAACCAAGTTCGGTGCGTTCGCTGCGGAGAAAATCACAGCGTGTTGGTGTGCACCAGATCGCGCGAAGCGACACCAACTTGCGCCAACTGCGCCATGGACCACGCGGCCAACTACGGGGGCTGCCCACTGAGAAGGAAGCTACAAGCGGCTATCAACAGGAGCCGCCCCCACACCAGCACAGAGAAGATCACGACGCCACCAAGATCGCCGAAGGATAAGACCACACACGGCCATCTGACCAAGCATAACCACCTGACCAGACACGATGAACATCTACACAACAACCGTTGTCAATGCCAGACACAAGAAAATCAACTAGGGATGGGCGTACAACTGCTCACGCAGTTGTTAACTACGCTCATCCCCACCAGGCGATAAGAATAAGCAAGGGTTTCCCTCTAAGGTCATTATGTAATGGCCAAAGCCGGGTTTTTCCCTAACATGTATATTATGTTCCCAAAACCAACCAATATGATACAGTAGATAAAGCTAAAGACAGTAGCGGGGCTACATAACGCCGTTGAGGCAGCGAAATAAAAAAAAAAAGTAATATTCGCATCAACTTGACATCAGATTTAAGACATTCAACAGGAAAAGAAATTAATCGGCAACATGTTTAAATATAAGCATGGAGAGCTTATATCTAGATTTTTTATTTCTCGTACTCACAAATACTATCGTTAACTGTTCACTAACAAAGAAAATTCTAGAGACAAATCTATTACCATGACAAAACGTCAGAAAAGCTTTACACGTAATACGTTTACGTATTCATTT
Organism: Vandiemenella viatica; assembly: GCA_031002005.1. Taxonomy (NCBI): domain Eukaryota; kingdom Metazoa; phylum Arthropoda; class Insecta; order Orthoptera; family Morabidae; genus Vandiemenella; species Vandiemenella viatica. The sequence continues at coordinate 48,926,650 of JARYHS010008074.1, forward strand.
ATTTACTGACAACTGATTTTACAGATTCATCATGTAAGGAAAGCAAAATATGGTAGTGACTTTTGTATTTATTTCGTTGAATTATAACGTAAAAATTATAGATGAAACAAAACAAAAAATTGATGTAGCGGAAGATGACTGAGGATCTAGGTTAAATTGAATTTTAAAAATTAATTTTTGGTGTTGTGATACAAAATTAGTATCCTCTTACCAGATACTGGTTTTTTATAAGGCTGGTATACAATTCTGAGTTATTACACACTTCTGCGTAAAGATTTTTTTTAATGAGTATTCTGTGAAGGTGTTAATCTGGGGCTGCATCACTTATGGAAGAGGCAAATTATCCGAGTACTTCAGAATGCGGTTTAAACATTAAAACAAGTTTCCGCATATCTCCATTGTTTCTCACGAATATTTCAATATTTTAAAAATTAATCATTACTCGATTCCTTATCCTAACCTTTAATGTCAACAGAAATCGGAGAAACAAAATATTTCTGATTGTGATACGTTACTAAAAATAAAAATAATGCTAATGCAAATAATACAGAATACTATAGTCTGTTACATTTACTTAAAGGAAAGTTTTCATGAAAAGCCTGCGAGAAACGTTAAGTCTATTTCAGTGCTGCTCACAGGTGGACTTGAGCAATTGTATCTATGCACGCAGCTCGCAGAAATTAACAGGATAAAATGAACGTAGTAGTGGCCGAAGTCATGAGTGAATATGCAAGATAATTTTTATGCCCGTCAGTAATACATAATTGAAGTCCAACAGCAGTATATGTGGCTATACACTCGCTAAGCAAAATCTTATCACATAAATTTCGACAAAACTACATACACATAACGACAGCTTATGTTATTAGTTAACAAATAAGGCATCTTATCTCACTTTACTTCATTACTAATGATACAGATGCCAAAATGTTAAGTAGTCTACCTGTTCAAGCATAAACTAAAACTAAATAAGGTATTTGCACAAAACTTACACACGTTCATATCATGGGTTAAAATAGGTTAAACATTTTATGACTATAATTTGCTTAATTTCTTAGAAAATCATTGATTCTGTTTTCTTGCAATGTAAAATAGTTATAATCAGTAAACTGTACATACTGACATTTGTCAAAAAATCAGAACAAACAAAGAAAGAATTAACTATTGCGTTTATTATGATCTGTATATGAATGATTTTCTTTAAGTTACAAATAATATAAGGAATACCATTAAACGTTTATACATTTTATCGGTGCGTTTAGTTCCTTAATACTTTAATAGATTGTTTATATGGTTCAAATATGGGTTTTATATGACAGTTTAAATACATGCTAATAAGATAATCTGTTCATGTAAGCACCACTTCAAATATTAGACATATATATAGACAAACGTGGTGAAGAATACTAAATACGCCTATGGGTCAACCACATGTACAAATTCTTCGGAAGAGGGGTAATGATTTGAAAACATGTGTTAAAAATTGACGTTCAACATAAATTCCGAAGAATAGAAAAAGAACCAAGAAAGAGGGGGAAAAAAGGCTGTTCCTCTGCTTTTTCCTCGCAGCCATCATTTCTTTGAAAGGTTTGCAGGGAATGAACACCACAAGTATCGATTGAAAGTGAATGAAGTCTTATGCCCAGTTAAAAATCTGCGTGACACCACATCTGGATTTTGTTGTTGTTAAATGACCGTTGAATCATTGGGAGAGACATTTCTTAACCACAGTTTACAGAATAAGTAAGGAGCATACATACGGCTTGAGGCATATTGTATATGATAGTCAGCAGAATCACAAGGTTCATACTTATTTAGCAGGCTTTGGTTATGACACTAAGGAATGGAGACCACTTCAGTATTCTATTTTCAATTTTTGGAATGGTGCAGGAGAAAGATTGAAGGGTTAATTTAAAGTTTATGAACGTTTTCATTTTATCACACGTACATATTACAGTTCATGATGTCTGTTCTGAAAACTTTATTATTGTTGCTAAAGAAGAGACTAAGAAAGATGACAAAAAATCTACATCTACATCTATACTCTGCAAATCACAAATACTGTGGGTGGCAAAGGGTGCTAAGCACCAATCCTAATTCTGCGCATTCCAATCCCGAACAGATCGAGGAAAGAAGGAATACATAAATGAATCAGTACGGCATCTTATTTCTCTAATCTTATCCCTCCTGTCATTGCGACCTAAATAGGTTGTCGTAAGAAGTATTTCGTTGCACTAGTAACTTAAAGATTTTCGCATATTCTCCAGCAAATTCAAACGAAAACGACGTCGTCTGTCCGCCAAACAATCCCAGCCCAACCCACGAATCAGCTCTGTGACACTTACGTAAGGACTGTAACTAGCGGTCACGAATCGAGCGGCTCTTCTCTGTACTTTCTGTAATGTGTCAATCAATCCCTTGCGATACGGATCCCAAATTCCACAACAGTATTCCAAATGCGCACGCACTTGTGTTTTGTACGCTATTTCCTTTTTATGAGCATTACAACTTCTCAAAATACGACTCATAAATCGTAGTTTAGCATTAGCTTTGCCTACGACAGAAGTTATGTGCAAGTCCCATTTCATGTTGCTTTGTACTGTTACGCCTAGATACTTCAGGGAATCCACAGTGCCAACAACTGAATTGTTAACTTTCTACTCCTGAGCAAGCGGCGTCTTTTTATTACTTAGTACCTGGGTGACCGATCTACGCTCGGCATTTTTCGATTTCTGTTCAATATCCAAGATTTCGAGTAAAGTTTGATTAAAGTAAAAGGCTTGAAGGCTTCCTAGGCGTTTTGAGGTGTTACGGTTAACCAAAGAGAAGCTTAATTAACATCAGTATGCTTACTGGTACCTGAACCTTCCACGTAATGAGGTTAGAGCCGTTTTCGAGAAACCAAATACAAAAATCATCGCTTTATCCATTTGCGAGACCGCCTCATAAATTGCTTTCAAAGAAAAATGCTATTATTATGATAAATAGAAATCTTAATGCCAGTTAATGGTGCGAGATTTGTAGTAATTTAGGGGATTTTACGATAACCCTTCATGATGGATTGTTATGTAGCTCGACGAAAAACAATAAAAGTAAATTTTTTTGTTTATATATCTTGCTTAGTTCTCGAGATATCGTATCTCAAAATTGACGTGGTTGGTTGAAATGCGAGCTAGATCAGACGATAAATTTCGCCATAGTCAATTATGATGACGAATTCGTATGAAACTCGTCGAGACAAATCGAAAATAAAAGAATTTATTTTTCTGATATCTCAAGTGAAGAGGTTAGGATTAGATCCGTCCTGGACTAGAAAAAAACCCACCAAAACCCCTATGTCAATACGGTTGTAATGTACTTTCAATGTTTTATTTTGTTACTAATGGTTGTTGTTAGGTTGAAATACGGCTTGGACCAGAAGAAACGTCACCAAAAGCACAAGGAACTATATCCATAACTGATTTTTGACATGCTATATCTCGATAACCAAGCAAAATATCAAGAACATTTATTGTTTATTTTCGACATGTATCGCCGAGTTCTACAAGAATTCATCATCAGATTGTGACTTCGCGGTAATGGTAGAACATCATCAGTGCAAAATTCAATCATTCCGATAAAACTATGCTCATAGCTCGCATGGTAGTATTTAATGACAAACTAACAACCACTTTTTATGGTCAAAAAGTAAACGATGATTATTTTATTACTGGTACCGGTAATATTATTTTCAAAGAAGTTTCTGTAAAATATCACCTCTGACAAAACCAATGATAAATTTTTAATTATCTTCCTTTTTAAATGTTTTAAAATTAGTCTTGCAGTGCTAATATTTCCACGAGTCAGCCAGTATACAAGAACTGTTCGTTTAAATATTCTTTGAAATCAATGAGAAGCTATTTGTAGGCTCTTTGGTACCTGAATTGTCTACGAGATGGTGGTAGTGTCGTTTTCGAGATATTAAGTGAAATAATTGTTCGTATTTTGTAAATTCGCTTTTTTGTAGGGAAGACAACTATTTAGGTAATCTTAAAAGTCAAAACGTTATCTAAATATCAAATTTCATCCAAATCGTCATAGCCGTTTCTGAGATCCGAAATATATATATATATATATATATATATATATATATACAAGAATTGCTCGGTTAAAGACGTAAGATGTGCATTGCCTTGCACTTTTTACAGTTAAGTGTAAGCTGCCATTCACGGCACCAGTCAGAAATAACATCCAGATCACGCTGAATTTCTAAGCAATCGTCAGAGCACCTCACTTCCCTATAAATAAGTGCATCATCAGCAAAAAATCGCATCCTGCAATTAACGTCGTCACCGAGATCGTTTATAAAAATTAAGAAAAGAAAATGGTCCTATTACACTTCCTTGAGGAACGCCCGAAGTAACATCTAGTTTAGAAGAGCCTTCCCCGAATACAACGACATACTGTGACCGACCAGTTAGAAAATCGCGTATCCATTCGCAAATCTGATCAGATATACCGTTCTATACCATCAACCATCAACTAATCTTAAAACAACAGTTGACAAGTATTCACAGTCTTATGGTTCTAATGGTGCTGTTGGTGTTAATACAGCTTGTTGTTCTGATATGTTACATAATATTTGTCAAAAATCAGATAAATATAACATATTCCTGATTCATCACAGAAGGTTTGTCCACCAGAGAGATTGTATTTAGGATCTTGGAGAGGAATGGATCTTTTAAATTCTACAGTTGGTGCTAATGATATGTTGCGTCAAGTAACCCATAGATATGGGGAAAAAAATACAAGTTTACTATTTTAAGTAAATGTATGAAATATGTTAAGTCTTCTACTATTGAAACACAGGCTATCCCTATGATTGTAAATCTTATGGAACCATGCGACTGTTTTGATAATTGGAGGTTTGTAATTGGTCCTGTTAATGACAGTTATTATTCTAAAAATGAATATTGAATGGGAAACATATATATTTCTATTGGTTATTTTGAATGAACGTAATCAATTTGTCATCCGCTGAATGCAAGTGGTACTCTGTGACGAACTTGAACGAAACAGTTGTTACTTCGTTTGCGAAAATTACCATTAAGTGCGTTTTGCCCGTTATAATTTCTATTATTTACAAGTTATATGACTTTTAAAAAAATAATGTAGCCTACAGTTTTGCAAATTTAAAGCATTATTATCAATCATCTGCTATTTTGAATCTAAGTGGCCACTTTGCCCGACCATGTCGGGCAATGTGGCCATTCGGGCACGTTTTTGAAAAATTGTTTTTTTTTTTTTTTAAGTACTAAACTTAAAGAAAAAGTTACTAAAAATTCTGGTATATACAAGGATAGTACGATTTGTAGCTTTATCTGTGGGTTCACTGATGGTGATGGATTTTATTTTCTCGAACTGTACACTTTGAGGGAAAACCGGCTTTGACCGTCGTGATTAAGGCCTGTGTGGAAACCCTTTTGATAATCTTATTTGTTCGATAGCTAACTGTTTTCATGTGGTCGGTTGGGGATCATTGGTGCAATCAGTTGTGTTAACAGCTCGACGATTTTCTGCAGCTGATTTGCTCATCTTGGCTCTTGATTACAGCATTGGTGCCCGTGTTGGTCATTTGAGTTGGTCGGCGGATGATTATTGAAGTGGCTTGATGACCATCTCTGAGGTCCTTCTGGTCTTCCTATTCGTTGGGAGTCACTGGGTTGTCGCTGGCGTTGACGGCTTCTTCTTCTTATGGGGCATCCCCCATAACTGGCAGCGTGGTCAGAACCACAGTTTGCACACGTCGGCGTTGCGTGTGCAAACCAAGCTCCCTCCACACGCGCAATTGTTTGAGACAGTCAGCAGCTTGATGCCCTAAGTCTTGGCAGCGGAAGCATTGATGTAACGTTGCCATCGTGCCCAGCCTTCCCGTACCCAACCAAATTAAATTGCCGCATGAATTTTCCTGTAGTGGCAAGTCCGCCACTGTGTCATGTTATTTGGAGAAGCACAAATTTAACAAAAGTAACTCCCCACTAAGCTTAAATTATCTTCTTTTTCTCTCAATTGTGCTTCACTTTCGACCACGAGAAGCAACTTGTTTAATGGTTTGCCTCTTCGTGTCGTCCCAGAATTGTTTCATTCTCATTCTGAAGTTTCTCCTTTGTTGAGACTAGGTCTTCGTACGTTTTTCTCGTAACCCACTAAATTTATAAATTCTGTTTTGAAAACATTCTTCGTTTCTCTTCTTATCTCGATGGATCCTAACAGTATCCATATCTTTTCTCATCTCTGCAACGCATCTTCTTGTCACCTTTAATTTAGTGATGTAGTTAAAATACTTAATGTCAACCTATTCTCATAAGGTGATCGTAAAACTTCAAATTTCTCTTTTGAATTGAGTCTGTAATTTCCCTTGTATACCTTGTATGTTGCTTCTGCACCAGGTAAGATTATTCCTCTTCATATCCCAATACAATACCACATATTCTGAGCTGAACATTGTCTGTGTCTTAGCATCTGTTGTATAGTGTCTATTCTTTGCCTTACACGAGATCGCTTTCTTGTTTTATCTGTTTTGTGTTGGTCTATACACTAGTTTCATCTTTGTAGATCTGGTTTTATTCGCCCCTCATCAAGACGGTTGTATCCCAGCGATCCACCCAGAAATTAAATTTGTCAAGCCTCTTTTCGAAATTTAGCGTACAGACTTTTTCATTAATATATTTTTATTATATATACTCTGTTTTTCCATATTATATCGTGCATTCTGTATCACGAAATGTTTCAACCATTTTTGAGCTGCTCATATTCTGCTAGTTAAGCCAGATCATCAGCAAAAGCAAGACATTTCACCTTTGAACTCTGCATGCTTTGGCCTAAGTATATCCACATTAATCCTCCTCCTTTCGTTGGATTTTTCCACATTCTCATTACTTTTTTAAACACTGTACTAAGTAAGAAGGGAGACAGACCATGTCCTGGCCTGGCGACTGTTCGTACCTTGAAAGAATCGGAACTTCAATAATCTTCCTGTATATTAGATCGGATTTACGATGATTGCTCTGTGAATCTCACTTTTTAAGTATAATGTTGTTTGGTATGGCGCGCTTTGGCAATCATAGTGTGTGAAACTCAGTGATACCGACAATATCGCAATGTCTGCAAATTCGGGCTCAGATACAGTGCACTTGTAGCGTTGTAGGTTAACACAGAATTTGATATTTAGACGCGATTAAAAAGTTTGTAACTGCATATTGTGCGATATGCTTCTGCCTAATTACACTGATAAGCCAAAACATTATGACCACCTACTTGCTAGCATAGTGGTACACATTTCGAACGCAATACAGCAGCGATTCGACGTAGGATAGGTACTACAAATCATTGGTAGGCTTCCAGATGTGTCCGAAAAAAGATTTCTACAGGAATTTCCTTAAATTACGGGCCAGTGGATTGTGAGCGAGGCACCTGGGAACGAGCATCTTCGAAACGGATAGGCTGGCTGGTCGGTTGTTTGCTGCAACTGTAGTGAGCATCTATAGAAAGTGTTTGTAAGGGTTGAAACCACGAATAGGCGACAATGTGGTGGACACCCACGCCACATCACAGAACGTGGAGGTCGGAGGATTGCCCGCTGTATAAAGCAGAATAGGCGGCAATCTGTAACAGAATCGCGATTCTTGTGTTCTGAAACAATTCTGGAAGCACCAGAATTGTACTCTTCCGTCAGATCTAACAAGAACCAGAACAGATGTTCGGTTGTGCTTAACTCACCGCTGAATGAATTTTTTTCTAATGCGATTGACACACTTATTTTATATTAATTTCAAAGTCTGTAACTTCCCCTCCCATCTACTTTTGTCCTTTACGAGTTTGAATTTAAATACTTTCAGTTCTTTTGGAGCACGGTTCAGTATTGGCCTCTGTAATATGTTTATTATAATCTCCCACTCTCTTACCTGAAGAAGCTATTTTTCTCCCTCACATATGCCTGATATTGTGTCCCACCTTCTGGTCATAGTCATCGTTTCCCTCCAAAAAATGTTTTCACCAATATTCGCCTTGTACACAACAACCAATTTCTTCACCGCCTCCCATATTCCCAATGACACTCAATCCTGTCCCACGTTATCATCAGTTACTGATTGTGTTCCGCGGTAATTTCCATAAACACATCTAGCTATCCTTAACTGCATACCTTCGAACTCCTGTATTTGATGCCAAAAATGTGGTACCCGTCTTACATCACCATATCCAAGCAATGTTGCGACCAAAGCATTATAATCCTGTTCCTTCACTTCTCTCGTACATCCCCTCATTACCCTCTCTACTAAAGAATGGATTTTAAAAGCTCTCTCACCACCTTGCCAAGGTGATCTGTCCGTTTGAGTTTACTATTACATGTTATGCCAAAATATTTATTCTTTAGCCCTGCAAACAACAATTCCTTCTCAACTCTTGTACCTAATAAGTTGACACTTCGTGGCATTTATCTACGTTCTGTGTTGACCTACCCACCTAGTTATCATGTCTATGTCATCCTGCAGCTATTTATGATATTCTGTGTTGTTCATATTACCTGCAAACATCCTACCTTTTGATTGCAAGCCATCAGTACAATCATTCATTAGAATAATGACTCCAAAGATCCCAATACACTACTCTTTGGCACTAGCATTTTCACTTCCACCTCTTATGATACGTAAATTCTTAAACTAACTCTTTGCTTTCTATCTTCCTCCATGTAACTTTTCTTCCAGTCAATTAGTTTTACCTAATTTAACACCATTTTGTCACCGACTCAGTTGAACGGCTTGGAGATAATTAGTGGCATGCTACTTCTCCAGTTCACCTGAAAAATCTTATTTTTTCCGTACAAAATCCGTGTATTAAACTGTATACATTTTTTAAAAAACCTTCTAAAACTTTTAAAATCACCAATAACTTAAATTTAAAACAATTACATTATTCGCTTTAAGAAATTATCATTCAGTTGGAGCATATACAGGGTGTTACAAAAAGGTACGGCCAAACTTCCAGGAAACATTCCTCACACACAAACAAAGAAAATATGTTATGTGGACATGTGTCCGGAAACGCTTACTTTCCACGTTAGAGCTCATATTGTGGACGGCTGTCATACAATACGCCATTCTCCAGGGCTGCATCAGCGCATCAGGGATTCCATGCGACGTAGGGTGGATGCATGTATCCTCGCTAACGGAGGACATTTTGAACATTTCCTGTAACAAAGTGTTTGAACTCACGCTGGTACGTTCTGTTGCTGTGTGTTTTCATTCCATGTTTAATGTGATTTGAAGAGAAGTAATAAAATGAGCTCTAACATGGAAAGTAAGCGCTTCCGGACACATGTCCCCATAACATATTTTCTTTGTTTGTGTGTGAGGAATGTTTCCTGAAAATTTGGCCGTACCTTTTTTGTAACACCCTGTATAAAGAAATAATAGTCAACATTAAAAAAATCATACTGAGTCGATAAAAATTTATTGAATTCTCTATCTAAAATGTGTTTTGTGTTAAAACCATTACCTTCGAGTGATGAAAAATTTCTTAAAATTACTCAATTCCTTGTTTCGCAGGGACCACAAGCTTCACTAGACAGTCTTACCACTGAGCTCCTCAAATTTATCGATTTAATGAATATGTAATAAATATATACTTTTTGTTTGGCCTGTCTCTAAAACTCATTTTCTTTTACCAGTATATCTGTATGTTCTCGATACCATTCCAGAAATAGACAAGATGGTTTTGATACGTAAAAGTTCTTGTTCCTCCCCCTTGATTTTATCTAATAATCTACTTGCATATAATTTAAATCTCAAAGTGTTTTCCTCCTAACTATACATGCTAACATGTGTATAGATTAGTAAGTTGTGAAAACTTATGTAATATCTGAATAATATTTTAAATGGCACCAAATTCTGCGATTCTCGTTTAACATGGTGCTTCCTACATATCCATATGATTTGGCGCCAGATCATACATCTTCTCATACATCCAAAATTTTAAATGCTGTACTTACATTATTTCTACATAATCTCAAAAATATTAACAAAAAATAAATTAAAAGAAGATCTATAGTAATAGTATTTATTTAGTTTCCATGAAAGACAGATAGACGATTACAGTTATGGCACATAGACAAACTTTAATTACCGTGAAAACACGAGTCCCAGGTTGAGAAGAAGGTTGTGCGCATTTCCTTCCGTTTTGTTTATCGGGTTGCATAATCTATGTTTCACAGATCGATTTTGTCATATCCTTGTATTTGTAGGTTACCTCCTAGGTGGTGAAATAGAATCATTGTTACTGAAATTTGAAGAACTTCATAGAACATAAATTAATAATGTTTGGAATGCTGAGAAGTTTTTTTTTTTTTTTTTTTTTTTTTACATTTCATTCCTGCCAGCTGAAGGCTGGGAGGCGGGCTGTTGGAGAGTCACCGAGACTCTTTTCAGCCTACTAATCTACGGGGAGGTAAAGGGGATGGAAGGTCGGCCGTGGCTTTGTAGGGAACCATCCCAGCATTCGCCTAGAATGGTTGAGGAAAACCACGGAAATCTCAACCAGGATGGCCGAACGAAGTTTGACCCTCGTCCTCCCGAATGATAGGTAGGAGGCCGAAAACGGCCTCCTCCCATCTCGGTGAATGCTGAGAAGAAGTCATACAGGAATTTAAATAGAAATATGAATAAAATGACTGCGATAGAACAAGTACAACCTTCAAACTGTCCTTATTCATAGACAAGGACGGATTGCAGTTGCAAATTTCATTTCTTTCCTCCACAGGCAATATTTGTTGCTACTGTTTTTTTACTGATTTATGTTTACAAATAATAATCTGTTTTTCTTCGAAGGATTCACATACTTGATACGATACGATATAACTTGCTTCCTCGCTTACTAGATGAAAACATATATCAATCACCTTTCTATATTCCCATTATTACTCTCGAATATTTCAAATTCGTCCACATTCCTAAGTACACACGAAGAATCTGCGGCAGCAGCTAGCACAGGGCGTTCGCCGGAAAACGCTACCCTCCCAGTCTGTTGCCGTCGGCAACTTGCTCGGTCAGTCTAGCCTGCAGCTCCCGCCACACGGCACCGTGGATCACCGCACTGTTTAACACCTCCGCTGCCCCAACAGTGCAGTGCAGTGACCCTTACATTGTTAAGAACGGTTTCTTTGCATTGTAGATAGTTTGTGACTTCAGTCTCTTATTAATCAGTGTTGTGAATAAACGTTTCTTTGCGGTTTGGCTGGTTTGGGGCTTCATACTCTTATTAATCTGTACCGTGTTTGAGTGTGAGTAAAATTATGGTACGTTACAGTTTGCAACAAAGAATATTTCTCTACGATACATATGTGAAGAAGAAGTCGTTTAAAAAGTGTCGCAGTAAATTTCGTCGCGAATTTCCTGGCGCTTTACTGCCAGCTAAATCAACAATTCTGCGTCTGGTTAAAAAAGTAAGAGAAACGGGTTCATTTTTTTATCAAAAAGAGACTGTCGGTCAACCGTATTCTCACAGAGGAGAAAATTGACGATATCGCTTTTCGACTAGAATTGTCATCCAAAAAATCATTAAGTCAGTTAGGGCAGCGAAATATGTTCAGAAGATGTGAAATGTGCATTACACAAGAGGGTCAACACTTCCAGCATCTTTTATAAGGTAAGCTAATGAATTACGTCACATTTAAATGCTTAGCACTCAAGTTTATGAAGTTTATGAAGCGTAATTATTATGAAATAGTCCGCGGCCGACGGTCGAACAATGCCGGAGCTGACCGCTCGCTCGCCGGGAGCAGTTTCTTCCTTGTAGCGCTAACAGTGGGTTGCGTTTCCCGGCGAACGCCCTGTATAACTGGTGTATTCAGTGCGCACGAATGTGGGTTGTTGACGTGAACGTGTTCCACAGGACAGTTTCCTCAGGGTTGGTTAATGTCAGAGATTGTCAGCCTGAAGCGACAGTTATCAAAGCAAGACCCAGCTCGGTTCCTGTTTTGATGACTACAATTTGCCGCGCTGCATCGACTACAGCGTGGATAGCTGCTCCGATCAAGCTGACTGCAAACTAGAGTCCGGTCAACTCCGATACTCTTGACTCATACGCTATACACGCCAGCACTCCAATAACCATACATATTAGTTTTCTATTAGAATACTTCATCTTCCGTTGCTTTTCAGGTTTAGTGATGTTACGATCAGGAAATTTGTATCATTACAACTAACAAGGGGACTACCAGAATTGGTAAAAACTGATTTTTATATCTCAGATATATGTTGTTGGATACAATAACTGCCCCTTCTTTCCCCAATATAACTGCGGTATAGTTGTTCGGTCAAATTGACCTTACAGTGTATGAGATAACCAAGCTATTTAAATACGAGCTGCGTTATACTTGCCTCCCAATGTTGCAGCATGATCCAAAACATCTGGCACTTATTCTTCAGAAAACGGTTCGAGTCCCGTTACCACCAATCTTTCTTAAAAAAAAAAAAACAAAACAAAAAAAACAACCAAATACAATATCTTTCAAGTGTTTTTAAATGGAAGTAGTTTTTATTTTATTTTATTTCGTAATAGCATTTTGGCTATTTTAATGTAGTATCTTTGTAATTTTTTGCCTAAATAAGATTCCCAGATTTTATTATGCTGATTGAATTGTTAATCTTTGATGTGGTGGTTTGATTAAAGTTATACCTCTATTCTAAATTACTGTATTTTAGAAAACTGAAAAACCACATTTACGTAGTCAAAAAACAATTTCAGCAGAATCTATGTTTGTGAAGTGTTAATCCGTATTGCAGTGTGTTCTTCTATGAATATCTCATATAGGGTGTCTGCAAACTAGAATTGAATGCGAATCTCATTTGGTGGGATATATGCAAGATATTTCAGATGAAATGGAAAAGGGAGGCCAAATTGATAGTGTAGCACTAGATCTGTCTAAGGCGTTTGACAGAGTAAGCCTTAAAATGGTAGTAAATAAGGTAAAAACCATTGGAGTGGATAAGAAAGTGATTTTCTGGGTAGAAGAATTTTTAAAAGGTAGAAAACAGAAAGTTAGGGTAGGAAATGTATTATCAAAAGAAGTGGAAGTAAAAATGGGTGTGCCACAGGGTAGCGTATTGGGACCATTGCTATTAATTATTCTAATGAATAATTGTGTTGATTATTTACTATCTGAAAGTAGATTGTTTGCAGATGACATAATGCTGTATAAATGATCAAAACGATAGAGGATTGTAAACAGTTGCAGGGTGATCTGGACAGGATATCTAATTGGGTTGGTAAACATGGGATGAAGATAAATACAAAGAATAGTCAGCTTATTAGATACACATATAAAAAACAAAAGGTTAATTATGAATATAAGGTGGGGAAAGAATTGCTTGCTGAAGACTTGAAATGTAAATATCTTGGAATTACTTTTGATAACAAACTTAACTGGGCAGGACACATAGGACAGGTGGTAGGAAAAGGTTTCAAAGTTCTGCACTTGTTGGAGAGAGTGATGAGGGGATGTACGAGAGAAGTCAAGGAATTGGGTTACAAAACTTTGGTCAGAGCATTGCTCGAATATAGTAGTGTAGTATGGGACCCTCATATTACGTATCAAATACAGGAGTTGGAGAGGGTACAAAAAAGGGCAGCTAGATTTGTTTCTTGAAATTATCGCAGAATGCAATCAGTGACGGATATGATAAAGGAGTGGAATGGGATTCATTGCAAGACAGGAGGAGGATGAGGAGGGTCATGGGAGTGTACAGGGCATATACTGGCGATGAGGCATGGAAAGATATTGCAATAGCTATGAAAAGTAGTGCATGGAAGGGAAAAGATGACCATGACCACAAGCTGGCACTCGATTTCAGGAAGGGTGTGGGAAGATTCTCTTTTTTAGGTAAGGGTGTCAGGGATTGGAATGAGTTACCAAGAGAAATGATGAATAATTTACCGAAAACTTTGAAAGAATTTAAAGATAAAATTTGTAGAGGGCAAATGTAGGTAGGTGCAGGATGGATGTGTAGGAAAATTGCCACCGGAGCCTGTGCTCCACTGCAATTAAAAAAATTAGTTAATTAACTATGTAGTCTATCCGAAATGCACTGTGAGATCTGTGTCGTCTATCTGATCGCCTTACTACAGAATGAACATTTTTTGTTCCGTTTTCCGGTCAAATAGAAACGTAAGTTATATCCCAACCTTTGAAACTATGAATGCCGCATCCAAATTTTTCCGGTGGCTTTTGCGTGATGCCTGGACAAAAGGACGGCAAGCGAGTACATTAAAATACGGTAAATGGATGGTTTTAATTTTATGTTTTTATTCTGTGAAATAAAATATAAAGGAAATTCATTTTTATACAACATTTACAACACAAAATTTAATCAGTTCCAGCGCTAATGTCCAGATCGACGAAAATGTCGTATGGGACAAATTAACTCAAAATGTACAGCTTATTGAGGAAATCATAGGAGTGTGGACCAATCCTTATAGTATTGTAAAAATCATGATGTCGGAAATGTGCTAAGATTCTCATTCAGATCTTTTTTTTTTTTTTTTTTTTTTTTTAACTGCTTTACGTCTCTTAACAGCGAGGTCTTTAGAGACGGGAAAGGATGGGCGGAAAGGATGGGGGCAAGGAATGGGAAGGAATTCGGCCATGGCCTTTTGAAGGAAGCATCCCGGCATTTGCCTGTAGTGATTTGGGAAACCATGGAAAACCCAAATCTGGATGCCCGGACGGGGATTCGAACCGCCGTCCTCCCGAATGCGAGGCCAGAACGCTAGTAGTTATACCGCCCCGCTCGGTCATTCTGATCTTATTGATCCGTCTTTTGTAGCAATAAGTGAGGCATATTTCGAATCAAAACTGAAGTTTACTATGATTAGATTGAAACCCCAATTCACAAAGTCTAAGTTCGGAGTTTTGCTGACAAGACCAAGAGGTGATCGCGAGATCCCTAACATTTACCATGCATGCGGAGTTTTGCTTACGAGTAGGTTTATAAACGAATATCCTTTTAACGAAACATCATTAACAGAAGCTTGGGGAGCGTTCATAAAAAATAGTAGCTCCATTTTGACCTACTGTGAATCTTCCTTCTTCCCCGACATAGCACGTAGCTTTTTTCCCTATTGATTGCAGAAGACATTTTGTATTGTTTTCTCATGTAAGAGTATCATTAGTTACATACGCAGATAATTAAATGAATATTTACATGATGTTGTGTGTTCCGTACCTCATTTTAACTCTTACAAATAAATGAATGAAAAGCTACGTGGCTGTGTCGGAAACCATCCCTTCCCCATCATAGCCCAGCCTAGCTTTCCAGTCAATTCCTCACCCCACCCCTTGAACAAGCCACGTGGTTCATGGACGCTCTCATATGTGGAGCCACCTTGAACATTCGTGATTACTGAATAAGTTTTATAAAGTTTTATATTATCTTTTCAAGTCTAGGCCGCTTCTTGATCAGATTCTAATTTTAATCACAGTATAAGTAATCAATGTTTCTGTTCTTTCTGCCTTAACATTCTCTACCTAGTGGTCTTGTGGAAATTATACTGGGTCGCGTGTTCGTACACCAAAGCAGCTAGAAATTTTTAATGACTTGATTATGTTCTTGTGAGATACGCCAAGTCGTTCTGGAGTTTGGATTCCACATTATACTGTAGGTCCTGTCACGGCAGAGGCGGAATGTGTAATAGTAACGCTAGTTTTGTCGTAATATTAGTCGAAAGCGGATGGATTAGAATCTCTGTTCGGTTATACAGATTTTCTATTTGTATTCTTTACCGACATGGGGCAGGATGTTGTCTTCTGGTAATAGTAGCCTTCATTGACATACTGATAAATTTTTACTGATAGATCTAACACATTAGCATTCCTTATTGTTCAATGATTCGTAATACTATTCAACCATCCGCCTAAAGAAGGAGAACCCACAATACCACCATATAAACACGATTTTGGAACTGTTTTCCTTCTACCTATCCAGCAAAAATATCACAAAATACAGGGTCTGGCAATAAAACCTCCCACATTTCACGTAGCCGGCGTGCGGGTTGTAGTGAGGATACTGATGTGGAGTGTGTTTTGTTTTAAAGAGGTGTACCTGCCATTTTCAGTGTGCGCCATGTCGTGGCTTGGTGCGCATCGTGCGTTTGTTGTGGACGAATTTATTCGTAACAGTTGTTCTCAGATTTTCGGAGACGATTCGAACTTGGCCTACATGATCGTGTCCCGGATAGAAAAACTATTCAACTGTGGGTGTCAAACTTTAGAAAGACAGGTTCAGCACTAAAAAAAAAAACAACCTACAGGCCGTCCTCGGACTGCAACAACGCCGGAAAATTTGGCGCGTGTGAGTGTGTCTATGCAACATTCACCAATCTTTGGGGACACTTAAAGCCTATAGTGTACAAACATCGTACCACAACACTCCAAGCACTTAAAGAGGCCATTACCCAAGAATGGGCAGCCATTCCAAGAGTAATGACGCGAAAATGTATGGAGAACTTTCTGGATAGACTTTGTCAATGTGTCAACAATGGAGGGCAGATATAATTTTTAAAACCAAATAATTAAAAATGGCAAAGTATGTATTTTTCATAAATAAAAGTAATTATTCTCTATCATATTTAGTTTTTATGTGACAATACATTAAAATGAGGGAGGTTTTATTGCCGGCCCCTGTATAAGTTTATATAAATTACGCAGCCACAGTTTTGTAGTTTTGAGCTCTGCTGATGGTACGGTGTTTATTACACAATACGATGCTCCTAATACTATGGTTTCTGTTTAACCACTTAAGTAAATAATTGAGCGTTAATTTATCTGCCTCGATAACAGAATATGCTCTTCGCTATAAGAGACTTATAAAATATTAACTGGTTGCGGTAGTAAAAATAATACAACAAGAAATGAGAATTATCTACTGAAATATAGAAATCTATTGATATAGTGACAGAAATAATAGGAAGGAAGAAGTCTGCACGGCTTCATGTCTGAATGAAAGTAAACAAATAATTTAGAAAGTAGCTTCAGAATCATATATTTATTTTTCAACATAGTCGCCATTAAGACTAATACATATCTCCCTACGTGCAACAAGTTTTTTCATTCCGTCACTGAAAAATTCCTCCGACTTTCCTGGAATCCAGGACTTGATGGCTGCTTTCACTTCATCGTCCGAGGTGTAATGTTTACCCTTGAGGTCTCTCTTGAATAGAGGAAAAAAATAAAAAGATCGGGGGAATAAGGAAGGTGTGAAGCGGTTCAAACTTCAGCTTTCTCATTGCCTCTTCAGGAGGTGTGTGGACGAGCGTTGTCATGATGCAAGATTATTGGCTCCAGGCTGCCTCTGACACGACAAACTCGACGTCGGAGGTGTTGTAGAGGCTGTATGTTGTGAGAAGAATTTACCGTTGCGCCTCGTTCCAGATAATCGGTCACATAAACTCGATGAGCATCCCAAAACACAGACAAAAGAATTTTTTGCGGATGGTTGTGTTTTGAAATTTTAATTCTCAGGAGAAGACAAATGTCGATTCTCAGCACTTTGTCTTTTCTCTTCTGGGTCGTAATGATGCACCCATGACTCGTTCCCCGTCACGATATTCAAAAGTAAGTTGTCTCCTTCGTCACGGTAGCGCTGCAAAAGTTGCTAGCAGCATTCCTTTCGGCGCTGTTTGTTCCCGTCTGTTAAACGGCATGGTACCCATCGTGCACAGACTTTACGGTATCCCAACTGGTTGGTAATGAAGTCGACACGTTCCTTGGATATTCCAACATGGTTTGCGATACGCTGTTGAGTGATTCGCCGGTCATTTTAAATCAAGTCATCGACGAGTTTGCAAATGCCTATTGCCTGTGACAGTGATTGGGCGTCCGCTGCGTTTTTTGTCAACAATTGTGGCTTTTCGAGGCGTGCAATCACAAAATTTTGCTACCCATCGATTGACTGTAGACCTATCAACAGCATCATCACCATAAACACCCTTTAACGACAATGAATTTGAGTAGGGGTCTCTTTTTCAGCAGTTAAAAATTCGATAACAGCACGCTGTGTAATTCTCGTTTACGTAGCACGATAAAACGTCTCCACATTTACGTTGTTCAAAAACAACTGAATGGACGCAAAGAATTCTAACTACGCAAGCGTATAAAGGAGGAATGTTACTTCCGAATGCCACTAGGCGCGCTTCTGTAGCTCATTTCGTTCACGTTCTACAAGCATGTGTGAATTACTTTTCAGTCTACCCTCGTACATTAATGTGTGGAACTGTTCCATATCAGTTTGCTTCTTGAGGTTTTTCACTCACTGTACAATTTTATATATATATATATATATATACACACGCTACTCTTCGAATGTAGCTTCTGGAAGAAGCTTTTGTTATTGTTTATGTTTGAATTTTGGTGTGCATTGGCGAAGAGAGATCTGTTGCGGTGGGATATCATCCCCCCCCCCCCCTCCTCGCTCGTAATTCTGGAGACCATTTTTTAGCCCAACTTTTCTGTGAAACCCTTCCCCCTCCCCCCCTTTCCCAACATGTGCACACGTAATTAATGAACCCCACCTCATTAAACTAGATAAACTGAAAACTGTTTTTTTAGTGTCATTTGCATTTCGTACCTTCCAGCAGTAACGATTTAATACAGCTGAGTTACAAATAGGCTATAGACCGATGAACTGAAACATCTAGTTGCATCGAGAAGGTAAGATTAGCACAGTGAACACTAAAAGTACATATTGATTTATAACACAGAGAAAGATCAATTTGACTCAGCCACTGCACTTGTTAAGATAGTCCGGGCTTTTCTCAAACTGGCGAGGCGGATAGACAACATGACGTGAGATTTGCCAAAACCAAATTCAGTCGGTCTTGAATGAGTTACACCTACAGTAACCACCTGACTTCGTCGTCTGATTAATGAAAGTAGATATCTAAAATTACGTACACGTGAAGAACAAATTTTTAAAATTAATTTCGTTTTTTACAGTAACTATAAACTACACAAGACACACTTGCCTCTTATCCCCTCAAACCTAGGTAATATGAGATTAACGATTAACATGTATTAATTACTTTGCTGCCTCTAAGACTAGGTTTCTTGAAAATTTGTGTCACCATTATTTCCTTGATTGGTCTCCACGTTTCTTGTATTAGTTCTCGCCACCATTACAAAATGTTTCAATGCGTAAAAATTACCGTTCTTACCCCATGATTTAATCAAACAGTTAAATTAATTTTTTCTCTTAACTGCACGTAGAGTACTACCGAGCTGGGCGGTGTAACGGTTAGCGTTCTCGCTTCGCATTCGGGAGGACGGCGGTTCGAATCCCCGTCCGGGCATCCAGATTTGGGTTTTCCATGGTTTCCCCAAATCACTCCAGGCAAATGCCGGGATGCTTCCTTCAAAAGGCCATGGCCGAATTCCTTCCCATTCCTTGCCCCCCATCCTTTACCGTCTCTAAAGACCTCGATGTTAAAAAGAGACGTAAAGCAGTTAAAAAAAAAAAAAAGTAGAGTACTAATTTGTGATTAAATATGTAATATTTAAACAGTGTTTAAATTCGCACCAAATCATGCAGTTTTAAAAAGATGATTTTTCTTTTTATTTCCTCTTGGCTTCAAGACTCGTCGGCGTCTAGATCATTATATCCGGGAAGAGACTGGGAGCAAAAAACGGAAAGGAATTTGGCCATGAACGTTTGAAGAAATGACCCCGAGATAAACATGGAATCATATGGTGAAACTATGGACAGTCGAAATATGGATGGTTGGACGGGGATTCGAATGTGCGTCCTCCCGAATGCGAGGCCAGGGCGATATCACTCACCCACCACGCTTGGTGGTTTTGGAAAGAGACCATCTGTTAGTAAAATGTAGACTGTTGAGCCTATTGATATAAGTGATGAATTCAGAATTACCTGCTGTCATTCTTTATTAATTTTAAAGTGTTTCTTTTAAATACTGTATTATTTTATGCTTCGTATTTGGTGATAGTGTAATCAGCTAATCAGATGTTGATAAAACCAGAGTTTCAAATGATGACCAATAATTTTCTCTGTGTCATATTTTTGGTGGATGATGTTCTGACGGCTATGGCGAATAAATCTAAACGCCACAATTAGTTCAGAAATCTTAAAATAAAACCTCTTGGTGGAAGCATTTTATATGTACTACCTTACCAACACCTTTGAAGTATGGCCTTGAAATATGCGAATATTTGATGACAAGTGGTTCATTTAAGTCAGGATAGTCCACCCGGATGGTCGAAGAGTTTTATAACCTGTACCTACCAAGTCGAATTTAGTTTTACCGACAAATGTTGTCGCTGCATCAAGTAAACATTGTTAATGTATCTGCTCATGAAGGCAAGTAGTTGATGCGGCATGTCCCAACTGAAAACTTACTTAAAATTCTTAAACGCTCAACTATCCATTAGAAAGCTGGAAGTGTTAATTTCAATGTGACTTTTCTTCCTAAGTGTAGTTACGTAAATGCTTCCCGTGGATAATACACGAGTTAGATATGTATGTTTAGCGGGCCACGTCTGTACTTTTAATGATCACGAACACCAGAGCATGCCATAAATATCTCGTCACTACATCGAAACTTTTAGGTGCTAAATTTATTTCATAATCATTAAATATCTATGCACCGTATCCATTCGATGTTTGTCGTACGATACATCGGACTGATGCGATGTTTTGACGAAGAATTTTTCTATTTGATGCATCTTTAAAAAAAAATAAAAACATCGAACCAATGAAAAAAGTAACTCTGGCTAGTAATGACAATGAACAATATAAAAAAAATTCTAAGATTAGTAAATTTATTCAAGATCAAATTAAGTTATTTCAATTTGAAGTAACTGTCATTAACAGGAAGTGACATCTGTGAGAAACTAGCAGGACATAAAAATAGTGTAGATGATTTTTTTTGTTGTTGCCTATCCTTTCAGTACGAGTGAATGAATTAAATTAATTTCTTAGGTTTGCTCCTACTGTTTGTCGGTGATTCAATAAGTTCCGACAAGATGGACAGCACATACTATATGATTGAGAGGTCGTCAATATTATAATAGTAATTATATTATAATTATAATTATTCGCCACAAAAAAGCACCACTCATGCCCAATGCGTCAGAACTGTTAATTCTTTCTTTTATTTTACAAGTATTACGTCCCCTCGAAGCTGCAATCAAAGAGGTGTCTGGTGATACGTACTACACAAGCAGCAACGTAATTCCGTTAATCCATTGCTTAGGTTTAAAAATCAAATCCCTCAGACTGAAAGACTAGCCAAAGATCAGAAATCGTTTTTGCTTAAATAAATTGATAAAAGAATAGAGAGAGTGATTCCACTCGCCATAGCCACTGTATTGGATAAAAGGTTTTAAAAAAAATGCACTTCAGGGACGCACTTTCTTGCTCTACAGCAGTCGCAAAAATCAAAGACTTAATGACAAATAATACACAACATTTTGAAATGTCGGAATCTGATACAAACCAAACTGAAAAACCAGAAGAGAGCTTTTCTTTATGGGAAGATCATTACAAATTAGTAAACAAGAGCTGGAAAATAACACAGTCTGAGAATGAAATTTCTGGTGAATTATTTATTTACTTGCGTAGCCCCGTAGGAAGACTCAATGAGGATCCTTTGTAAATCTGGAGTGATCATTTTCCTAAGCATTATAAAATTGCCTTCAAATACATTGACTATTTTAGGGACTTCTGTCCCATCCTAACGTTTATTTTCGTATGCTACTCAAATAGTCAATCAGCAAAGGAATAGAATGAAAGGAAAACGATCGAGTAAACTTTTGTTTTTGCAATCTTTGGCTAAACAATAATGGTATTAAATGGTTCAAGACTTAAAATTAATGTTTTTAGGCAGGTTTAGTATTTAATGTCTGGTTTTTTTTATTGTAATGGTCTGGTATCGTAATAAAATATTTCCGTTAATATGTAGTTTTTGTTTCACTTACAAACTATACTTCACACATACAACATTAGTTAACGAATCCAAGGTATTATAAAAAATATAAATTTTGGGTGAACAGTAACGCTCTGGCCTCGCATTAGGGAGGACGCGGGTTCGAATCCCCAGCCGGGCATCCAGGTTTGGATTATCCACGGTTGCCGCAATCACTCTAGGCGAATGCCGTGATATTTCCATCAAAAGCACTGTGCCAAATTTCTTCACGCTCCTTGCTCCCAGTAATTTCCCGCATCTAATAACCTGAACGTCGACGTGGTGTAAAGCCATAAACAAACAAAACATAAAATTAAACACACCATTACAGCACTACACTGCTATATAGCGTTACTCTCTGTTTACACGGACCAAACGAAAAAACTGCGTTCAGCTGGAAATGGTGAAAATCGAAGTATTGTCACATTTTCTCTTGGTTATTTTAAAGGAATAAGTAAGAGATAAATGAAACATTTGCCGACGAATATTGGTGGTTTGTAATTGTTGAGCTAAGAAAAACAAAAAAGTATTCGACATTATTAAGCGATGCATCGTAAATCATCGATGCAGGGTTACAATGAATTATATCGAATAACATATCCGAAGTACTTTCCAAGTAGGCACCCCTAATCTGCTCGCAAAAGTAAATCATCAGATTACACATCCGAAAAATATATTCACAACCTTTGATACATCCAGGAGTGGTACAAACCCTAAGAATGATGACAAAAGTAAATTGGACAACATTACCTTTTTTTCAGGCTGACATAATTCATCCAGGATCCATCTTTCCCGGAGTGCAGGGAAGTTCTTACAGCAGTACTGTATCTCCTTCCATTTCAAACTGGTTGTCATAATCGGTGTGGCTTTAGTGGATTGTCATTTCCGGTTTGTCATTATCGTGCTAGGTGGACGGGCCACCTGATGTTGTCATTTAGTCTTGCTGTGCTTCCAAGTTGCTCAATCAGCGGGTTAGCTGATTGGGAGCAATTTTTGTAGAATTGCCTAGCTAATTTGGCAAATCTTATTCTTAGTGGCTCGAGACCGCTGATTTCGTGAAGGGCGGCGGACGGCGTACCCCTTGGTAGCTTGAATGCAAAACGAATTGCTCTGTTTTGGATCGTCTGGATTCGGTCAATGTGGTTGGAGGTAGGGCTGTTGATAAAATATCGATATATCGATATTTTTTTTAAAAAATATCGATATTTATGAGTGATATTTTTTAGGACGATATATCGATATATCGATATTGAAATCTGGATATCGGAGTCCGATATTTTTTAAAAATAAGTGGTTATTTTCCGTTTTCCTGGTAGAATATTCCAAGTTATTATTGGAGGGAAAACGATTACCTGTGTTGCAGATGCAATACATTTTCATAGATAGAATTTTAAGAAACAATGAACGATACGAGCACATGGAGAAGCAGGGCCGCCGTAAGGGGGCGTGCCAGGCAGCATATTATTTAGCGGGCGACCTCCTTTTTTTTTTAGCTCAACAGCTGCTTCGGGCGGTCGGCGGCGACACTGGGGATGGCAACAATGGGGGCGGCAATCTCACAGTTTTTTGACCTGTTTCGGAAATTTCCTAGATCCACCACTGGCTGTAGTTGGACAGGGGGCGGCATAATCGCAATTGCACGCGGGCGCTCAAACAGCTAGCGGCGGGCCTGTGGAGAAGTAAAAAACGAAGGTAAAATAACTCATTCAATATTCATTAGAATTCTTGTCTGGACATTTTGAAAAGTTTTTAAAATTTGTCTTCAATCAATGCAAAAGTATTAGCATTAAGAAACTAATCGTAATGTACCAGGTATGGGTAGGATTGCCAGATAGCCGGAAAATCCGGGAATGTCCCGAAATTTTGTGTCTGATCTCGTGTTCAGGAATTATGCGTTACTGTCCCGGAATTTCCGTATACTAGTTTTTTTTCTCAAACTCAGTTCACCACGGTGGTCATGAGGCCAAGCCAAGTATCCCATGCTTGCAGCGGGAGGATGGAATGTCCCTTAAATCAGAGGAATTGAAACTGACAGGAAAATACTCTTTGAATTTTCTGGGAATTTGAAAATTCTAGATGCAGTTAACATTAACTTCCTTTATACAGAGTTCACATGTCTGAAACGTGTTTTTCAGGTCCTTCCAAAAGACTTTCCAAACCATAAAATCTGGGCCAATTTCTTTAGAACAAGCGTTTTTAATGATTTTGAATATTTTAAAAAATAGTTGGTTTTGTTTTGTCAATTCCAACAAGCAATGACTTTTACGAGAGAAGCTTTAGTCCGTTGAATAATTTATGAAATAAGAGTGAAACAGAACGTTCATGGATTCGATCAAAGCTGAACTGCAAACTCAATCAATTTTTGAAGACTCTTGCTGAGAAATTTTATCAGTTTTGCAAAGCAGTGACGGAGAAATATTTATGAAAATGGCAAAATCTAGTATTAAATGTTTTAAAAGTAGATGATTAAGATCTATTTGGATTGATGTTGATTTTGATTTAGCAAAAGATAGATGCTAATTTTTTATTTGTTGATAAAACCTGATGTTGATTTTCTGCCTAATTTTAATTAATGAGCCTAACAGAAGTGTTCAGTTTTGGTTTAATATTTTTGAGATTTTGATTAGGCCTAATAATACCCGATGTTGATTTTGTACCAAAGTAAAAAATTCCTAACGAGGTGGTCAATTTTTGTTTTAAGTTTAGTATTTTTCCTTTTGATTCATTATACCTGATGTTGACTTTCTACCATAGTTTAATTAATAAAGTTAAAAGAGGTGCTATATATACGTTAGATAACATATTTACCTAAAATAGAATTTTTTATTA
Source organism: Vandiemenella viatica (assembly GCA_031002005.1). Taxonomy (NCBI): domain Eukaryota; kingdom Metazoa; phylum Arthropoda; class Insecta; order Orthoptera; family Morabidae; genus Vandiemenella; species Vandiemenella viatica. The sequence goes on from JARYHS010008074.1 coordinate 48,951,487, forward strand.
ATTTGCATTTTTGTTCACTCTTTAAACATACCGCTAAAATACTTTTTAGTCCCAGAAATGTCCCGGAAATTTTAAGCCTGTATCTGGCAATCCACAGTTAAATATTTCGCGCGAATTGGATACGGTTCTTGTTCCATACCAACAGAAGAATTGAGCTCCAAAATTATGTTACAGCCAGTTTTGTTATATCACTTACGAATTTATTAAGATAAGAAATTGAAAAAAAGAATCTACCACTTTTGGATTGCCTTTACAAAGCGCTATGCTAAAAACTTATTATCATAGATTGGTTCATTTAAAAAACATTAACGCCAAGGGAACTGCCTTGACAGTAGCGGATCTAGGATTTTTCCAAGCCGGGGAAAAACTGAGATTGCCGACTCTTCAAACATTGTTGCCAGCCTGACCCCGAGAATCGCCTCCTTGATTGTTGGCCAAACGCATTGATGTCGCCACTTTAACTGTTTGCCAAACGCATTGTTGGACACGATATTATCGCTCAGAGCAAGTACCCCGGTTTGCCCCCACCCCTCGCCCTAAATCCTGCATTCCACCTAGAATCTCAGCTTTAAAAAATTGTATTATGGAAAAGCGTTACCCATTTGCGAAGCAATATCAAAGAAGGGGAAATTTTCAATTAATGTAGGGAGTTCTCCATTCATAGTAGAAGAAACAACGGGAAAAACATGAGTTAATGCTCTTGAAAAGTATGTCCAATGAAGTTTCTGACATGAGTTTTGGTGCAAAATTTTATTTCATTCACCACCTTAGTTTGGATTTTTTTGGATCTGAAACTGTTTTAAATAACTATGACGTTCTCTCATCATAATTCTATGCAACATCCAGTTGTCCTAGAAAATGGTAATTTGGTACACATACTTGGTTTCATCCCCATAGTATAAGAAAAGTTCCTGTGTTTTTTCAATGCCAATCTAAAAGCTGAAACGTCTTAGAGAAAATTTGTAGGTTAATTGCTTTCTTCTTGATGAGGCTATATGCCTTGAATTTCAGTTTTGCACAAAGATCAGGAGCATAAAAAACACAATTAATTTTACTTTGTTACTACATTTAATTTGGAAGTTATTGGTAGTCCTACACCGATGGTATCAATGCAGACACGGCGAAGCTCGCACAGAACGAATCGGACTCCAGTCCGTTGTTTTACATGAGCGTGCGTTGTCGAGGAAAGTATTTTGATATGGAAATTGGATGCATGCAGGAATATTGATAAATTCGGATACACAATCTATGCTAAGGTGCAAACATTAGGTCTAAAAAAGTAAGAAGACTCAGAATAAGCTATCAACCTACAAAAAGAAATTAAATTCCACATAAAACAATACTTGTAAAAAAGTGACTTGGTCATTATGCAAACTCTGATAATAGAACATCAACATAAATAAATGCCTCTACAATGTTGTATTATTGAGCTTTTAAACTCACAAAAGCCAAGATTTCCCTCGATGCTCTTTCTGGATTCACAAGTCTTCGAGTAAATCATAAACATTCTGCCTTTCCTTTTAGTAAAGTAGTAGTATAATGGCTAAATCACAATTTTTTAAAAAAAATATTTATCCGTGACGTCATGAAAAACTATTTTTTTTGTTAAGAAAATCAAAACCTGATTCAGAAAAATATCTCACAACTCTTCATCATTAAATAGCCACAAGACTGCGCCCTTTTTAAAATGATTTGTTTTTGTAACATTGTTTTTATATAATGGGGTCGATATATCGATACTTTTTCTTCGATATATCGAACCCGATATAAATATTTTTTAAAATATCGATATATCGAAAATCCGATATTTTTTAAAATATCAACAGCCCTAGTTGGAGGTGGCATTCCCCCAAACCACTGCAGCATAATGTAGAATTGGTCGCACTAGAGCAGTGTACAACTGGATGGCTAACAATATTACCTGGATATTACGTTACCTGGATATTACGATTTTTATTTAATTATAAATGTATATCAAATGACTGCGAGAGAGCAGATATTTTCTTTTAAGCGTCCGTATTCATCTATAACGACGGCTCACTGTTTAGGTCCCTTCTCCAAACAATAATTTTTTCCTCCACGTACATTTTGCTAGTATTTTCTGATTTTTTTATTTAATTTCAGCTAAATAATAATTTATTTTTCTTTAAAGGATTCACATACTTCTGGACTGCATAAATTGCTTCCTCGCTAGGAACAACTGATGAATAAATATTTTATTTACATTTCTAAATTTCGGATATTAGTCAGTGAATATTTAAAATTCGTCTACCACCTAAGTACACGCAAAGAAGTGTTAGGTTGGAGCCGGTATTAGGTAAAAACGGAAATCCATATCCAGCATGTATGTCTGACACTACACTAGCGCCAACCTTCCTATCAATATAGCCGCGGTATATTCGTTTTGTTAGAATGACCTTATAGATTCTGAGATAATTTCACGTGAAAATCAACACGCAGAATACATGAGTCGTTGTAGATGCTAACTCATGCGGCAGAATGATTTAATTGGCAAGACGTCTGACTTATTCTTCAGACTACGGTTCGAATCATACGACTACTACTATTTCTTTTTTAACAAAAAAGTACTTTCTCAAATAAATTCAACGTCTTTTAAGTTTGTTTAAGACAGGGATGCATTTCCATTTTCCGTTTTATTTGGTGTTCTCATTTTCCCGCTGCTTAACCCGCGCTGACCTTGCTGTTCATTGTAGAGCTGTAGCCTTTTGGTTTTCTTCAAGTAACAAAGCGAAAACTTTTGGAGGTAGTGTCTTAATCTTCAGCGTAAATGTGCTTATTTGAGCTGAAGCAATCCGCATTTCAGATGCTTCATTTTGCAAGAATATTTGTGCCTATAGTGCGCGTCACGAACGATGGCGGGTCGCGCGGAGAGAGAGAGAGAGAAACAGGGTTGACATAGAATATGCGACGTTATCGCGTTTGACTATTCGCAGTACAGTTCTATGGTTAGTATCACACGCTTTAGCAGTTCTCTCTTGAGCTTTGGCAACGTCGCAGATCGGCCCTCTCCCGTCTGCTTCGCGCTTAAAATGCTTATAGACTTTCGAATCTTGCTTTTTGCTTTGACAATGCAGAACCTTACGCTTATGTTGTTCATCTTCCATTATTTAGAATAGGAATTATTGCAATGCTCACTGATTTACATCTATAAAATTCACAAACATATCGCATCCAACACTCGTGTTAACGCGACATGCTCTAGATTGTTACTGAATGTGATTGGCTACTGGCAGAGTGATGACGTACATGCGCATACCCTCGCTAAACTGGGCCGCCATCGTTCGTGACGCGCACTATAGATATTGCGTGAAGAACTGCGCTTGGTAGGCCTAAAGCTGCGTTCCAACGACGTCTCTTAACGGAGGCCTCACGGGACGGATAGCCAACAACACGCCTTAGGAACGAGGCCGCCTCTGCTAGCTGGGAAGAGACGCAGCTACCCACTCTGAGTCAGTAAACTTCACAGGCGTGATGTAGTGGTGCGCGGCTTGCAGCAGAGGTGCGCACCCCTTCTGTTGCTATTAAGTGCCCTGTGCCAAACGACACTAGGCAACGTGGTGAGGAGGTGGTGGCGGGGTAAGCGAGGGCTAACCTGTGGCGCGCGCTCATCCCTACACTTCGGCTAATGATGTCCCGTCCCGCCTCCGTTACAAGACGTCGTGGGAACGCAGCTTAATGGGTCCTCAGGTAGCAGCGTGGAATGTGTTTACACGGTGGGGAGCTAGGAACAGGTGTTGCGGCTAAAGTTTTTCATTAGTGGAGAGAGAGGAACATATTTGTGTAACAAGGACGGAGAAGGGTAGAGCCTGAGAGTGTGTGTGTGTGAACGAGCCAATCACAAATCGTGATGGCTTTCACATCAACTAATGTGCGTCTTCCTTTCCATGCAACGGCGTTTGACCACGCCCCTGGACGCTGATGTGGGGGTGTGAGTTTGATCGTGCGGGACACTGTGCTCCCAGGCGGTGAGCCGGGGAGTGATTGCGTGAGCTCATGAGCTTCCGAACGGAGTCGGCGTGAGTTCGATTCCTTGGGAGACCACGACAGCATTCCTTGGCGACAGGCTGATTGAAAGTGTGTGCGGCGAGTGCAAATTTGTACAGCGCCGCCGGATGTGTGGCCGTCAGTGCCAACAGTTGTAATTTAAACTTGATGCGTGTATAACGCACCAGTGTGACCTCACACAAACGTGAGATCCTGAGTGACGTGTCTGGTTATGGTTAACACCCGGTAATTTGTGATCATTTGTGGTGATCTCTTGTGGTGGTCTCCATCGATCCTCCAACGTCGCCAAGCACCAGCTCCACGGTAAAATTTTCAACTAATTGTTACCACAAATCTTTTCATTTGACACTGTCGAGTCCCCAAAACTGTGCTACTAAACCCAGTAACGGCTCTAGTGAATAATTTCACCGAGATAAAAAGACTTCCATCCTCTCTGTACTGAGCTTAATTATTTTCAATTGTGAATGATCTGTTATTCCTCAGTTTCGTGTTTTCTTTGTAAATTTTTGTTTACATTTTATTTGATGTTCAATGTGATAATGTTTTTCATTAATAAATTAATTGTTTCCTTTGCATACGAATAAATGTATAACGTAATCAATGGTAAATTACCAGTTTCATTTCTTGGCATCTCCCAGTGTTTGTTAATTATAATTAGTTTCTTGTATTTGTGTCATCATTATAATAATGGCAGGGAATATAGTTTATTAATTTGACGTGGATGCATTTCGTAGCGCCCAACTCTTAATCACGAAAACCTGATTTTTAACAGACATCGCATCCCAAGCATTTCTTGGCGCCCAACTCTTAATCACGAAAACATGATTTTTATCAGACATTCGCAATCATCGTCAATAAATGGTGTGGTGTGAATAATTGTATCATACGGTACACTACAGAGCTTTAATGTTTTATGTAGTGTTTTGAGTAATTCTTATGACCACCTACTAACTAATATATTGATCCACCTTTCGAAAGCAATATAGAAGCTGTTTGGCGTAGCATGGATTCTACAAATCCTTGGTAGGCTTCCAGAGGTATCTGACACCAGATTTCTATGTACAGGGCATCTAATTAGCGTAAATTACGGGCCGGCGGTTTGTGGGGGTGACTGCTGGGTTCGAGCATCTCGGAAACGGAGAGGCTGTCCGCCTGTTGTAGTGAGTATCTGTGGAAAGTGTTTGATGGATGGTGAAACCACGAGTAGGCGTCCAGGTGGTGGACGCTCACGCCAAATCACATAACGTGGAGGTGGGAGGCAGGATAGGGGGTGAACTGTGGCGGAGCACACGGAAGAGTACAATTCTGGTGATTCCAAAAATGTTTTAGATCACAATAATACCAAGTCACGATTATGAAAATTTCCTCCACCATCAGGAATCGAACCAGCTAACCCAGGGCACCATCACGATACAGGAACCAACTCCCCGCAGGGGCCGGTACGCAAGTGCCAGGTACGGATTTGGTGAACCCGCGGTGCCCGAGCTGGAAACTTGTGAGCGCAGCAAGTTTCCCCACACTGTAAACTCCTACCATGCTTCAACGACCACCGTAGGGCGTGACGGTGGAACGTTGTGTCTCCAGGAGAGCGGGGATCGTGGCTTCTTCGGCCGGATCGCGAGGGCGGTACAAATGTCAACCTCAAGATAAGGTGCCACGGAGGGTGATGGGTGATGAGGCAAACCACCCGCTAGCGTACAACCACAAGGGTACCTGCTGCACCCCTGTTGTATTGGGCTTGGTGACGTGATGTGAGGACTCCACGTCACTCGACATTTAGTTCCTCCGAACTCGTGGGATCAAAATTTCAAAACACCCAATATACCCTTCTTTTTCTTCTACCTTTTGCGGCTAGGGCCTGCCACAGGGTAAATGTCACTCTAACGCCCAAAAAACAGGTAAGCGGGTGAGGGTGGAAAGCCCTCCACCATACCATGGTATTAGTAACGGGAAGGATTATATTATTGATAACGCCTTCATTGTAATGGCAAGGTTGGAGGAATGTTTTGAGAAGGTCTCTCCATTTTATATACAAAGAGGTATAGAGGTTACTGCGGCAACTCTCAAATCAATAAAAAAAAGATGAAGAGCACGACATTGCTGCTTGAAACATTAACCTACAAGCAGGAAGAGTCTGTCACTCATATTTTGCATAATCTGACATCGATGTCATCCCAGGAAACAATATCGCAATGCTGGCTCCGCCCCTTGACAATCTCAATGATGGATATTTCAGATTATTCATTTCCTTAAGTCAATGTATAAAACAAAACAGGAATTAAGTTCCTCCCACTGATGATTCATAATGGAGGGGTAGTTTATCTACCATCCCCTATCTATCAATAATCATATATATTATTTCTATAAGGTATTTTTTTGTCACAAGCCTGTATCTTCCTTCATACTTAACGGAAATCAATGAATGAGGTGTCATTTTAAAGCTTATGGTCCCCACTTTGGGCATACCACATTATAAGAAAGGAATTTTCGGAATTCGACCCTTAAAGGGCAAAAATGTCAATATTTCTAAAATGCTGTTTTCTGTGTTACGAGTCACTTATATCCCTTGATACCTACCTGTAATCGTTTAATGAAGTATCATTTTAAAGATTAAGATCTCCGCTTTAATGACGTTATATATTAAGACATAAATTTTTCGAAATTCGACTCTTAAAGGGCAAAAGTATCAATATTTTTGCAATGCGGTTTTGTGTCACGAGCGATTTATCTCCCTTAATATCTAACCGATATAGATAAATGAGGTATCATATTAAAGAATAAGGCCTCCGCCGTGGTAACATTATATTTTAAGAAAGGAACTTTTCGTAATTCGACCCTTAAAGGGTAAAAATGTCAATTTTTCTAAAATGCTTTTTTTTGTGTATCTCGAGCCATTTATCTCCCTGGATAACTAACCAAAATCGATAAATGAGGTAGGATTATGAGGAGCAATGTCTTAGTTTTGTGAAATCATATTTTATGAAAGAATTTTTTTGGAATTCAGCACTTAAAGGGAAAAAGTATAAAATTTTCTATAACGCATTTTTCTGTCACAAGCGATTTATCTCCCTTAATATCTAACCGATATAGATAAATGAGGTATCATATTAAAGAATAAGGTCTCCGCAATGGTAACATTATATTTTAAGAAAGGAGTTTTTCGTTATTCGACCGTTAAAGGGCAAAAATGTTAGTTTTTGTAAAATGCGTTTTTTATATCTCGAGTCATTTATCTCCCTGGATATCTAACAAAAATCGATAAATGAAGTAGGATTATAAGGAGTAATGGCTCAGCATTGTGAAATCATATTTTAAGAAATAATGTTTTTGGAATTGAACCATTAAAGGGAAAAAGTATATATTTTTTTATGACGCATTTTTGTGTCACGAGCGATTTATCTCCCTTAATATCTAACCGATATAGATAAATGAGATATCATATTAAAGACTAAGGTTATCGCCGTGGTAACATTATATTCTAAGAAAGGAATTTTTAGTAATTCGACCCTTAAACGGTAAAAATATCAATATTTTTAAAATACGTTTTATGTCTTTCGAGCCTTTTATCTCCCTGTTTTTTTTAACCAAAATCGATAAATGAAGTAGGAGTATGAACATTAATGACTAAGCTTTGGTGACATCATATTCAACCTCACTTTTCACATCATTTTTTTTTCGCGAAATTTTCGCACGGGTCGTCTAGTACAATAATAAAACAGCTTTAAGGCACCATTCCAAACGTATACAGTCCAGAGGGGATGGAACGCCATACTGATAAGTGGTCTCGTACTGCAAATTCTCTCTAATTTGACTCGACTTTATAATCACGGAAATAACATCAAGTTTAATTTAAATTCCTCGCCCCTTCTATTTGCCTCAGTTTTTTTGTCAGGCAGTGTTTTTAGTTTTACCAAAAAATTCACTTTCTCGTAAAATTAGTATTTTATATACTAATACAGAATTAGAAATAAATTTCAAGAAATTATGAAGGAAGAGAGCTAAGAAAACGCAAGGGGCTGGAGTAGATAACATTACTACCGATGTATTAAAAATTGTCGGATACGATATTGTACCTCACCTTGCAATTTTATTTAAAATGAGTCTGGATTCTTACTGCTTACCAGAGTACCGTAAAAGTGTGATAGTAGTACCGGTTCATAAAAGAGGGGGTAGGGGATACAAATAGGGTGGAAAATTACAGGCCGACATTAGTAATAAGCAAAATGATGGAGATATTGATATGCAACTATATCAGAAATATCTGCATTTCGACAACATAGCAAGGCTATTCATGTGATTCTCAGATGATGGACTATATGCAAGATATTTCAGATTAACTGGATAAGGGAGGCCAAGTTGATAGTGTAGCATTAGATACTTCTAAGGTATTAAAGAGAGTGAGCCTTAAAATGGTTTTAAAGAAATTGAAAACTATTGAATTGGATAAAAAAAAAAGTTACTTGCTGTAGAGAAATCCATAAAAGCCGGAAGGCCAAGTTTTAAATTAGAAATCCATTATCAAAAAAGGTATGAGTGCCTCAGGGTAGTGTATTGGGACCATTGCTGTTCATTATTCTAATAAATGAATGTGTTGATGGTTTGCAGTCAGAATTTACGTTTTTTGCAGATGACATAATGGTACATAATAAGATGGAAACACGAAAGGTTTTTTTTTTTTTTTCCACTGCCTCAACGGCATTTTGTAGCCCCGCTACTGTATATAGCTTAATCTACTGTTTCGAATAGATTGAGTTGGATTCGCTATGATTCGCGTTAGGGAAAAACCCGGCTTTGACCGTTATAAACAGCCTTTATGGGAAACGCTAGAATGTTCTTATTAAGGATCGCTTGTAGTAGTTGATCCTTTATATCGGTGTCTTAATTGTACTAAGTGGCACTTTGAATTTGTGCCATTCCATTGGGAGTACTGTACCTACTGACTCCAATCTGTCAACTTCTGGGTGGATTGTATCGAGCCTGGTGAAAAATTTCTCTGCTTGACGAAAGATTTTTGCTTGGATTGGTGATCTCGTGAAGAAGGTATATTGGCGTGTAGATGCTCGCATGGCTAATCATTCTTAAGCATCTGTTCTGCACTCTTTGTAAGTGTAGCAAGGTAGATTTGCATGCAGTTCCCCAGACTTGGCAACCGTACATAATGAAGGGTAAGACAACTGATTTATATATTCTAATATTTGCTTCGAGTTTGCTCCGTGTTGTGAACAGCTGCAAGGTGACCTGGATAGAATATCGCAATAGGAGGATCAGCATTGAAGATAAATGCCAAGAAGCGTCAGCTTATTAGGTACAAAGATAAAAACTAAAGATTGTTTTGATTATGGGGTGGTGTCAGAATAGCTTGTTGCAGGCTTCAAGTGTAAATACCTTGGCATAACGTTTGATAATAAACTCAACTGGGCAGAGCACATTGGGTCGGTGATGGTAAAATGATATAAAATCCTACATTTACTGGAGAGGATGTACCAGAGATTATAGCGAGTTGGGTTTCAAAACTTTGGTCAGACCCATTGGCTGAATATGGTGGTGTATTTTGGGTATCAAATACCGGAGTTGAAGGGCGTGAAAGAAGAGCAGCTAGATTTGTTTATGGAAATTATCGCAGGATACAGTCAGTAGCCGATATGATAAAGAAGCTGGACTGGGAGTGATTGGAAAACAGGACTACAGGAGGAGGGTGAAGAGGGTGCTGGGAGTATACAAGGCATACGTTGGTGATGGGGCTTGGAGGGATATTGCTCGAAGAATTAGGAATAGTGCATGGCAGGGGGAAAGATAACAACCTCCACATTTCACGCATAGGAGAGTGGGAAATTTTCTTTCTTGGGTAAGGACGTCAAGGATTGGAAGTGAAGTGTTGAATAATTTACCAAAAACACTGTAGGAGTGCAAAATTAAAATCTGTGAATCGCAAAAGTAGATGGGCGATGGATTTAGCACTCAAGTTATATAAGATAATAAAAAAGGAGTAATTAGTTGACAGGGAACAGCCACTGGAGCGTGTGCTCCATCGCAATTAAATTAATAATAATTATTTTTTATTATATCGTTTAACCCGCTAAGGATCGCGTGGAACCATTAATTTGCATTATTCTTCTTGCTGTTATTCTTATTTTCCCCAAACCTCCTCATCCTTTCGCTGTGGGCTTGACGTCTCTCTTGTGTCCATGCATTTCTGAGTTTCGGATTTTTTGATGTTGGGCTCTTAGGGGCAAATTTATGTGAGGTGATCAATTGTCTGTATTTACTGCGTGATAATGTCAATGGGTCAAGGCTGGCTTCTGCGAGGTCCTTCTGGGTTTCTACAAACCAGCGTGCTTTGTTTTGTCGGGGACCGTTGACGATGTGGAAAATTTTCTTGGTAAGTCGTGAGTCATCCACTCGTGCTATATGACCATAAAATTTCATGCGTCTTTTCCGTGCGAGTGAGGTGAATCTTTCTGTTAATGAATACAGTTCTTCTGAGCTTTTTCGCCTCCAGATGCCATCTTGGATTTTGGGGCCGAATATTTTTCTCAGTATATGTCTTTCTATTTTTTCTATTCCTTTGACATTTACCGTTAATGATGATGTCTCCGTCGCATACAGTGCTCCTGGAAGAACAACGGTGTGGTAGTGATGGAGTTTGGCTTTGGTGGAAAGCGATTTTTTATTGTAAGTATTCCAAGTAATAGCATATGCTTTTTGCAGTTTTTCAGCACGGTTTTTGTGGGCTTCTTTCTCAGTTCCAGTGTTCCCAATAATTTCTCCTAAGTACTTAAACTGTTTAACTTGTTTGATAGTGCCATATTTGGTCACGATTGGCTTCAGGTTTGTGCTTTTGGAGTCCATATATTGCGTTTTCTCATAAGAGATTTGGAGGCCGGTTTTGATAGCTATCTCATGAAGCTTCTCAACAGCATGTTTGGCTTCCTCAACAGTTCGTGTAATTACTGTTAGATCATCCGCAAAAGCAAGACATTTTATGTTGATTCGTTTATCCTTTGTTCCCATATATATTCCAGATATTTCTTTTCTCCATATGCTAATAATCTTGTCTAGTACCAAGTTGAACAGGGGTGGTGATAACCCATCTCCTTGTCTTACGCCAGTTTTAATTTCAAAAGATTCAGAGATTTCGCCCATAAATTTCACTTTTGAAGTTGTATTTGTCAAAGTTTTTTGAACTAAAATATAAATTAATAATAATTATTAATAATAATAAACTTTACAATTATTCATAAAATTGAATTTATTAGTATATGCGTCATGTAGCACCACTCTAAAACACTGTTTGCAGAAAAGCTTCTGGAACAATACTGAAATGTGACTTCGGGTCTTCCGCAAATACGAAATCTTCGGAAGTGATGTCTGTTTGAAGAATTGCAGGAAGCAAATGACGTGCATGAACTTCTTTGAAACATACACGAATAGCCTAAATTCCGAAAACCTAAAACGGCCGAGGGGTGACCGGGATGCTTCACATGTAATTTTTGTTGGAAACGACTATGGAACCTGGCTTTAACAGTTTATCTGTAAAATTTAACTCCACTAAGTGGTGAACACAGGTGTTTGTTTCTTTTTGTAATATATTATTGTTACAGTCACTGAAGTCATCAAAGTTATTCAAAAGCAAGTCAGATGGCCCACCGTGTTGTTTGGATATTTTTTTCCGCAATTTATGTCCTAAAATTCACGATGCAGTGGAATAAGTTGTTTTTATTATGAAGCTTTAGTCAGAATACAAAATTGCCTCAACGGTATAAGAAATGTATAAACAATGGTAATATGAAATTTATGATCAATTGAACTACACTTAATGTAACAGTAAAATGAGTTAATTCTCTGCTTGGTTGAACACATTTCCTGTTTTTATTATTTGAGGAATATTAGGCAGCATGGTGTCTTTAGTTAGTAGTGACATTGGGCGAAATCCTTCTTGCGTTTTTACAACCAGATTAAAAAGAAAGTTACCATTGCTTCTAGATCGCTGCCTTATTTTCTATGCCAATAGTTCGTAATGCAATTCAAACATCAGCCAGAATAATTACCACACACATCATCATCTTACATCCACGATGTTTTAACTGTTTGTCTTGTATCCTTAAAACGTATCCTATTTCCCTTCTAATGGTACATCGCATTTCCATGTCAAATTTCATCAAGATCGGTATTGTAAAACGAAACAAACAGACAGACAGAGAAATATTCACATGTATAATATTAGTATAGATAATGATATATATTGTAGTGACAATAGCAGTCGCATCGTAAACTAACAGAAAATTTAGAGAGAAATTAGTTGCAAGCTACAAACAGTATTGCTGGTAAGTTGGAGATGTGGAAGGCAAGAAGAACGGTTACAGAAAAAATGTTAACAATGAGTGAGTATAAAGCTTAAAAGCTTACACTGAACTGGCACATTAATCGACTGGATTAATACCGGATAGTTAAAACCGTAAGTGATAAATTATTATCAGGAAAGAGAAGTATGCGGAGATTATTATATGTAAAGTGTTATAATCCGACTAATTTGACATCGGATCGAAGATATAAAGCAGAATAAACAATTCGCAGCCAATATGTTTAGATATAAGCAGTGGCAGCTAACATCAGAACTTTTTTTTTCGTCCTCCCAAACGCAAGTGTTAACTATTCACCCACCAAGCTCAGTCTAGAAACAAATCTATTATCCTGACAACATCAGAACAGAAATAAAACGTTTGTTTATTCATTTATTCCATGCAAATTCATTTTAGAGATGCATTTTTTTTGTCAGGAAATCAAAATATGAGAGTGGCTTTTATGTAAATGTTAGGAACGAAAAAAACTTTTAAGGAAATAAGGAATTTGGTTTAGGGGACAGGTAACTGAGGAGCTAGGTTGATAGGAATATGGAGAACGAAGAAAGTAGTTTGAGGTATGAAGAAACGAAAGATTTGTTCTAACCACATTGGAAGCAGGTGACAAAAAAAATCTGTTTTAGAAAATTTTGTTGTTGTTGTGCTAGTTTTATAACAGTACAGTTATACATGACACTTTTATATTGGCTGCATTGATTAAATGAAAACAATTTGCTTGTCCGCTGAATGTAAGCTATACTGAAACATTAGTATCATGCAAATGAACTTTGATAGTTATGAAAACAGCCGGCCGGGGTTGAGAGGCCCATGTTATTGAATTATATGGTCTGTTGCTCTAAAAAAAAAAAAACAGAAGCAATTCCATTAGGAGTTCGGATGATCAACAATTTTTAGCTGATTCCATCATCGGAAACTTGATCCGGAGTGTATTAGACTTGGTGGTTGATTCAGTGCTGAGTGCCTGCATAACCCGAATGCATCTCTAAAATATGTATGGAGTGATATCATACAGCACTTTGGTGGTCTCGTCCACGTAATATAGAGGTTAAACTTGACGACCATATTGGTCTTTCTGGAAGAGCAGTTGGGAATGGACTGTACAAGAGATTTTTTTTATTTTTTTATACTGTTGACAGTTGAGTATTGCATTTGAGTATCTTAAAATTGCCCACCATCCACGTTACCCTTCGTCATTAGGATAAAATATTCTGAAGAAAGAGTTCATGGATAAGATGAACTCCACTCCGAGTAGAAGTATTTCTTGAGCTCTGGCCACAGTAAATACTTCTTCATTTCTGTTATTCAACACATTTATCATAAATAAAAATATTGATCCTTTTCTCGAATGATCATTTCTTGCTCCCTACTAAGTATGACCATCCCCACCGGACGTGGCGGGTTAGCAGCAAGGACATTTGTTTGAATCTTCGTCCGGTCATTAAGCTTTCGGTTTTCCCTAAATCATTCCTGACGAATGCCGGGAAAGTTTCTTCAGAAGCCTGTGGTTGACATTCTTCCCGCACCTTACCCCCGACATTTTCTCGCATCTAATTATCTCTAAGTAGACGAGACGTGAAGGTCTAAGCAATATTAGTCCAGTTCTACTGTGGCCCAAAAAGCATTTGTAGAATATCTCTCGGTTGGTGTATTTTTCCATCTTTTATTTTCTGCTCACCACACGCAATGTGAGAATGCTATCCTTCGGACAAAGAGACTACCATTTCTACGTAGTAGGGATGGCGATCTTAGATCGATTAATTGAAGAATCGATCTTGTGGACCAAAAAAATCGATTTTTTAAATCGATTGATAGTACTGAATCGATATTTCAGCCGTGAAAATCGAATGTGAAAAAGTACTTTCTACATGTGCAAGTTTTTAGTTGCCGGCAACGTCGCAAGTGATGAGCGGAACCTCTTGGGTCCTAGTAGACCAGTGTTTCCCAACGTGGGGCCCACGCCCCACAAGGGGGCAATTTGGTTTTTTTAGGGGGCAATTTAGAAATTGACTTGATACGACTTTACCGCTTTCTGTTCGGGTTATTTAAATGCAATGCTAGATATAGGTACAAAATATAGCAAAAAAGCAAATTCTTAAAACAGTGCTGTAAATTATTATTAGGTATAGTTTTGTTTGATATGTTTTTTAATTTAGTTACTGTGTTTTATGACAATATTAAAGTGTTTTATTTCAAAAACCATCCTTTATAAGTTTCGTTTGTAAAAATTATTATTTTTTTATTAAAAATTATGTAAGGGGGGGCAAAAAAAAAGTTAAAAGTGGGACATGACCCAAAAAAGGTTGGGAAACACTGTAGTAGACTGAACAGACTGTTGTTCCTGAAAGGTTGGACATTAAGCACTGGGAACTGTAAAACATATCATTTCAGAACTGTTTTATGTAACCAACAAAGTTGTGAAAAAAATATCTTATTGTATACCTGATAGTTTTATTTAGTTGTAAAAAATACTTTAATTAGTTTAAAGATGATAAAAGATTGATTATTATGGTGTCCTTTTTGTTTTCCATTTTTTTTTATAAACTGTTTTACATCTCTCAACAGCGAGGTCTTTGGAGACGGGAAAGGATGGGGGCAAGGAATGGGAAGGAATTCGGTCATGGCCTTTTTAAGGAAGCATCCCGGCATTTGTCTGGAGTGATTTGGGAAATCATGGAAAACCCAAACCTGGATGACCGGACGGGGATTCGAACCGCCGTCCTCCCGAATGCGAGGCCAGAACGCTATCCGTTACACCACCACCCTCGGTTTGTTTTCCGTGATTTGAATTATAATGAAAATACGAACACGAAAACCAAATTGAAAAAAAAAGATTGATTTTTAGAAAATCGATCTTTTAGACCTCGATTATTTTGTGAATCGATTTATCAAATTTCGATTCATATCGATTCAAGAATCGATCTTTTTTGTAAATAATCGCCATCCCTACTGCGTAGTATTTTCGTGTTAACATTACCAAAGCTTACAAACTGAAAACAAATTTATTATATTTAATCGGAGATATTCAAACAATTTTACCAGCTACGTTCCCGCACTGGAAATTAATGTGAATAAATAGATGTAAAGTGGCTGGTATCTGCTAAGATACTTATAAGAAAATAATAACAAAATGCCTGTGAGAGAAATTAAACCTATTGTAATAATTTTCACAAATGTTGTTAGCGAACCGTGTCTGTGAACGCCTCACATAGAAATTAACAGACGGAATCCAATAAAACTATACATATGAATGATTGAAGTAATGGGTTAATATATTAGATACATTTTGTGCCAATAAGTATCATAATTTAGTGTTATAATCAATAAATTGTCTATTTATGTCTATCTGAGCACATGCTAAGTAAAAACTAACTTATGAATTTCAATGAAATTAACAGCTTATGTAATCGGATGACATATAAGGTACTTTCTTCATGGCAAATTACTTATATTATTTCCTCATGATACAGAAGCCAAAATCACAAATACTCCAACGGATTTCAACTAAATTAATAGTTTATCTCACGGATTATAATATGGGACGCATTTTGTTGCCTACTTCCCAAGAAATAACTGTTTTTTTATGTTGTTATATAATACATATGTAATAATTATACAGTACATAATAATATGTAGCTACCTTCAGCAATCGTATCAAAATTCGAGCAAGCGAAGGAAGATGTAGTTGTTGCCTTAAACCTTCGTATAAGTAGCTAGTTTTCTTACTCCCACATACAACAGATATGAACATTTATACAGTAGTGATGAAGTGCTCAAATCGTTCGTACTGAAATGGATTGTCTATATGACCTAATCATCTATGTTGTATTATAGTTTATATATACATAATAAAAAAAATGCCTGTTATATACGCAACACGTAGCACCACATTAATGATTACTTTCAGAAAGGCGTTGAATGCAATACCAAAATGAAATTATTTATCATCCGCAGCCGTAAAATCTTTTGAAGTATGACAATTTCGGAGAATGGAGGCAACAAATGACGGGAATGATGGATCTGTTTAAAACATTGACGTTCATTCTAACATTCAGAAGGAAAGGAAAAGAAACGAGAAAGAGAAAACAAAGGCTACTCCACTACTTTTTCCTTGATAGTTTTTCTTTGAATGAACAGCACAAGTCTCGGTTACATGTGAAGGAAGACGCAGGCACATGTAGGATATATTTACACATATTAATCATAGTGACAGTGCAACTGGTTTATTTGTTGTTGCAAGTACTGTATGTTAATCAGCGAGAAACTTCTAAATCACAGCTTACAGATCTCAGAAAATTGGAATTTTGTTCAAGTATTGAAAAAAATTAACGGAATTGGCTCAACGTTCAGCGCCAAATAAATTTTTTACTAAGAATTAAGAACTCAAATTTTTGCCGTAGCGAAAGTGAGGTTAAACATATTTATTAGCCATTAAGAATAATTTATCATGGACTAGCTTTTCCCGGCATGCGTTGCTGTGTCTATTTTTATTTCTAAGCGCTTTCACATATGTAAAGGAGACACTTTTAAAAGTACAAATAAATGAAAGATAATATAAGTTTGAAAATGTTTATTCTAGTTCTTTAAGGTATACATTATTTTTGATCTTCGTCATCTGTTGAAGAACATTGCCGAGTGTAGCTCGGATGCTGGATATGAACGTTCTGATGATGTTATCCCTTTTAATCCGATTTTGCGTAAGTATAGTGGTGGGGGAGAGTGGGTTGGTTTTTATAAACCAAAGGCACAAATCATTTTTCTCTTTGTTTTAAAGTATATATATGCAATTTCCATCGAAATCGGATAAGAACTATAGGTTTGTACAAATAATACTTGCAAAAATTGAATGGGCTAAAGGGGGAGAGGATTTTTGCAAAACAAATGTAGACAGTATTTTTCTGTTTGTTTTAAAGTATATGTACTTGTTCAAAGACCATCAAAATCTGATTTAAAAAATGTGGATTTGTATAAAGAATATTTGCGTAAATTAAGGGGGTGTTTACGGGAAGACTGTTCAGGATTTGTAAAACAATTGCGGTCAGCATTTTTATGTTTGTTTTAAAGATTACATATGCAGTTTTCCATCCATTTAGGATAAAAACTGTGGGTATTTGTAAAGATCATTGGCAAGAATTACGATGGATGGGGAGGATAAAAAGGGAGAATAATTAGGTTTTGTGACACAAATATGGATAGTATTTTTCTAACTGTTTTAAAGTATACGCGTGCAAAGTTTAATAGATATCAGATAAAAACTGTGGATATGTATAAAGAACATCAGCAAAAATTTAGGGGGAGGGGAGTAAAGAAATAGGGGATGGTTTTTGCAAACGAAATGTAGACAGCATTTTTCTGTTTGTTATGAATATGGAAAGTTCCATCGATATCTTATAAAAACTGTCCATATGTATAAAGAATACCCCAACAATAAAGGTGAAGAAGGGTAAAGGGAAAGAGCAGGTAAGCCATCAATCCATTCATTATTTTATTGTAAATTTTCCTACCTTCTAGTAAATGCAGTCAATCTTGATAAGAAGTCCGGTTGCTAAATTAATGAGAATTATAAAGGTACAGGATAAGAATGTAACACCAGCAGTCCAAAAGAATTATAAAAGTGTTAATTTAGATGTGACCGAGCTTCATGAGAGAAGTGTATTTTGCATGTTCCCTTGGTATCATAGCACCCTGATGCCCTTAACCTACCATCGGAATGAAACCTTCCCCCATTTCCGCAGACTCACAACAGAAGAAATGTCGCAAATTAAGTCAGAAGGTTTTGCTATTAACTTGATATGATACTATGGAATAAATCTGTCCTCGTATTAGATATTGTAATATCTTTCTCTAAATGTTGTATATAATGTAGCAAGCAGTGTCTGTACTTTCCATGATCACCCATAAACACTTAACAGATTGTGATGCGGTTTATACAGTTTAACAGCTAAATTTTTTACTGAAAATATGTATATGGTGCCGGAGAGGAAATAAACGTCTCATCATAACCTCAAAACACATTAGCGTTACATTTTGCTTCTTTAAATAAGTTATCAATAAAGGATCTTCATTTAGCATTTGGAACATGGAATTACGAGATCTAAGAAACCGGTTGGATATAGATGATTTCATTCAATGAAAGTGTTTTTTTTTTTGTGTCTAATGGTTTTTCCTTCAAGCCCCGCTACCTTAGGTAGCGTTGCTTCTATCTGTTAGGTGTTGTTTGTGTATTCTTTTTGTTTTTGCTCTTTGGAGGAGAAAACTCATAATTGGGGGAAAACCTCGTAGGTGTGTATACAGGTTAATGGTGTTAGGTAGTGAACTTTATTTTATTCGGGTTGGAACACTTTGCTTAAGGGGACTTTATATCGGTGCCATATTTTTTATATATAATTACCAACGTTTCGTAAGCTTTCTACATTAT
The DNA here is from genome assembly GCA_031002005.1 of Vandiemenella viatica. Taxonomy (NCBI): domain Eukaryota; kingdom Metazoa; phylum Arthropoda; class Insecta; order Orthoptera; family Morabidae; genus Vandiemenella; species Vandiemenella viatica. The sequence continues at coordinate 48,970,288 of JARYHS010008074.1, forward strand.
CTCTGTTTTTGTTAATATTCGCGTGGAACCTCTCAGCTTGCTGGAATATAGCTGGGTGTATTTTAGGTATATTCTTCCATTCACGAAAGTCGTTTGTTCTGATATATCTGTTCGTTTGTAAAATCATACGTAAACTTCTATTTTGGATTAATTGCATTTTTGAATGTGGGTGTGGCTTGCTGTACCCCATACCTCACATCCATATAGTAATGTGGGTCAAATTATGGTTTTATACAGTCTTAATTTGGTGTCTATGGATAAATCTTTACTATACAAAATGCGAAACAGGATCATTAATATTTCAAGCGTTTTGTGGAATTTGTCAGTAGCATTGTGTTTGTATAGGAGTTTCGAATCCAGTGTCACTGCTAGGTAATTATGTTTTTCCTTCCAAGGAATTCCATGAGCTGATAGTTGTTATTCACTCTCTAGTTTTCTCCTTTTCTTAGTGAAAAACACTACCGCACTCTTGTTGGCATTTATGCACACCTTGTTTTGGACACAGCAGACTTGTACCTGTTAATTATTGTTCTAATTCTTTGTCCTGAAGTTATTGACGCTGTGTCATCAACAAATTGTGCTAGGGTGACGCCTGATATTGAAGGAGAATTATTGACGTAAACTTTGAATGCTGGTGGAGATATTACTGACCCTTGAGGAACTCCCGCTGTCATTTTCCGTATTGTCGGTCTTTGGCCTTTTACGGATACGTAAAAAGATAGGTTTGTTAGGTAGTCTGCAATAATTTTTATGTAGCACAAGCTGATCTGCGTTTGTTCTTTTAGCTTTCTTAACAGCTTATCATGCCACACCTTATCAAATGCTTTTTGAATATCTAAAAATACGGCCGCTGTTGAAATCAAGTATTGAATCCTTTGCTAATCAGCTCCGCAATCCTGTATAGTTGTAGTGTTGCTGAAAGTTTGTTCCTAAATACAAATTGCTCAGGGCGTATTGTCTGTTTGTCTAATTGCCATGTGATTCTTGTTTTGAGTACCCTCTCATATAAATTTAACAGGATGCTGAGAAGGCTGATTGGCTGGGTTGCCAAGCTGTTGGATAATAACGGTGTAGCATTATTCTTGTTATTAGGGCAATTCGTTTCCGGGGTAGCTTTTTGAGATGCATGTTGGAGATTTGGTCGTCCCCAGGTGATTTGTTAGCGCTTAGTCGCCTTATGATTGTTTTTATTTCCGCTGGGCAGGTTAATTCGGAGTCTACCGGGTCCACTAACCTTCTAATATCTTCAGCAATTTGCTAGGTTTCTTCTTCTTCCCGTTGTTGTGCCATAATTAGTTGTACGTCGGGTAATGCATGTTGTGCTTCGAAATGGTCTGCTAGAATTTCTGCATAGCTCATTGGGTCAAAGACCGCTCCATTCGGACCTATGATAGCTTGGTTGGCTGGTCTTGGTTCTTTAAGTGCTCGCACTAGGCTCCATGCGTCACGGTGTTGGAGCGTCGGACTGGATAATTTGTTCTCGCACTGTTCAGATCTTCTTTCCTGTATCCATTTCATTATTTCCCTGCCGTATCTGTTCATTTCCCTTCTGTCCGCTTGGTCCCTAAATGTCTGCCAGCGCTTCCGGTGTTGGTTCTCTAAGTACTTTAGTTCTTCTATAAGTGCTGATTCCTGTTCTTCCATTTTTGTCTCCATTACCGTTACGACTGAGGCCTGTTTATCTGCTTTTTTTAAATATTTTTGTTAGATTATATATTGCTTTATATATCTGCAGCTTATCATTTAATTCCATGGTGGGACAGATATTTCGATGAAGAAAATTAGTGAATCTTTCCCAGTCCGTCTGTCTAAATATTTTCGGATTTTCCTGAGTGTTTGCCCAATTCTTGATTTATAGCAAAACTGGATTCTGATCCGATGAGAGGTCGTTTATGGTGTCTAGATGTATAGTTTGTCTTATATTCTTTGCTAGCATTATATCCAGGACATCTGGTTATTGTCTTTCAAAGGATCTTCTGGGCCCATAACTGTTAGATTCCGTGTTTCGGATATTTCTATTTATCTTAGACCCTTTCCGTTAATGACTCTACTATTCCAAGGCCGGGTGTTTAACATTTATATCGCCACCCAATATAACCATCTCAGATATTGACATGGCACTATTTAAGTCATTCTCTATTAGTTCTTTTCGAGGGCTGACGTATGCTGCTATAAATGTTACTTCTCCATCTATTGTATTGATGCTCACTGCGCTGGCTTCCATTTTTTTTTTTTTTTTTTTTTTTTTTTTTTTTTTTTTTTTTGTAACTGCTTTACGTCTCTTTTTAACATCGAGGTCTTTAGAGACGGGAAAGGATGGGGGGCAAGGATGGGGGCAAGGAATTGGAAGGAATTCGGCCATGGCCTTTTGAAGGAAGCATCCCGGCATTTGCCTGGAGTGATTTGGGGATATTATCAACAGACCTATCTCATATTATACCAGCATATTCAAGGAATGGTCAGATCAAAGTCTGTAACCATATTTCCTCACTTACCTGGTTCATTCTCTCACGACCCTCTTCTGTAAAACTAAGAAGGAGTTTGAAACTTCTTTCTACCACCTGTCCAATGGGTATTGTATTGATCTTTTCACTTTATTTCTAGCTTCCATTCAAATATACTTACTCTTTATCTTTTTCCACCCTACAACTACAAACAATCATTAGTTTTTTATCTTTGTACCTAATAACATGACTCTTCTGATGATTTATCCTCGTCCCAAGTTGATCTATCCAGCTCGAAATCCTGTGCAGGTACCCTGCAACTATCAACAGTATTTTTTCGATCTGATCATATTTCTACCCCTAAATCATCTGGAAAGTTACTAACACAATATTCAGTAGAATAGTAAATAGCAAAGGTCCCAACACACTACTCTCATCCACTCCTATATTTACATCTACTTTTTTTGTTTGGGCATATTTATTTTATCTAAAATTATAATGACATATGTTAAGAAAAAAAACACCTTCAGACGAATATTAAATTTGCTACAACTACTCTTTTTTATTTTAAATGATCCATAACTTCTACAAGGCAGTCATGCCTTTGGTCCCTCAAAAGTTAGGAGATATGAGATTAAAATGTAGCCATTATTAGCTTTTCTCTAATATCCAATTTCTCGACTGAATCAGCTGTCACCGTTGTTTCTTTAGGTGAACTCAACGTTTTGCTTCCATGTATGGTCTCGCCATCATTCCAGAAATAAGACTAAATTATATGTTCATATTTCTCCCGCTCGGGACCGAGCTTGGTGGTGTAACGGTTAGCGTTCTGGCCTCGCATTCGGGAGGACGGCGGTTCGAATCCCCGTCCGGGCATCCAGATTTGGCTTTTCCATGGTTTCCCAAATCACTCCAGGCAAATGTTGGGATGCTTCCTTCAAAAGGCGTTCTTCGGCAGCCGTTGCGTGAAGCAGTGCCTTTTGTGTTAATATAATTTAAAGTGTTTCGTTTTCTGTTGTTTCATCTTTGAATATTTGTTTAGCAGCCCCAGTTGTCAGTCGTTCTTCGGCAGCCGTTGCGTGAAGCAGTGCCTTCTGTGTTAATATAATTTAAAGTGTTTCGTTTTCTGTTGTTTCATCTTTGAATATTTGTTTAGCAGCCCCAGTTGTCAGTCGTTCTTCGGCAGCCGTTGCGTGAAGCAGTGCCTTCTGTGTTAATATAATTTAAAGTGTTTAGTTTGCTTTTGTGTCATCTTTGCGTATTTGTTTAGCAGCCCCAGTAGTCAGACGTTCTTAGGCAGCTGTTACGGGGAATAGTGCCTTCTGGGATAGTTTTAATTCCAAGTGTGTGGTTAGCTTCGTCTCTGTTTATTTTTCGTCAGTAGCAGCAGCCATCGTCGGAACCGTTACGTGACGTAGTACCTCTAGTGATAATTTAATTAAAAGTGTGTAGTTAGTAGTAGCTTCATCTTTGCATATTAGTTTGTCAGTAGCAGCAGCTGCAGTCGTTGGTCGGAATCGTTACGTGAAGTAGTACCTCCAGTGTAAATTTAATTTAAAGTGCGTAGTTAGCGTAAGCTTCGTCTTTGTATATTTGGTTTTGACTAAGGGCCTCCTACTGAGAACGCATAGTGAGTCCGTTTTTCTCGTGTACTCCTTAGTTTTTCTTTCTGTAAGGTAGTATGTGTAGGGACTGTGGTTGTTGTGTGCAGACGCAGGCTGAGGTGACTGACCTGCGCACCCAGCTGCAGCTTTGGTAACAAGAGTTACACAGCTGGAAGCTGCCGCAAGTGAGTGCAGTAGATGCGGTATGGGTGACCCTGTAGAAGCAAAGCGTCTTGCAGGTTCTCCCATACCAGTCATCGTATCTGCAGTCCAGGCCGAGACGTCGGAATCTATGCGGCCGTCGCTAGTGGTGGATGGCGTGTGGTGTCTGGACGTCGTCGGCGCATGCGGGGGCAGTCGTGCAAGCGTGATTCCCAAGAAGGCGAGCTTGTACCTCTGTCCAATCGGTTTGACGCATTGTCTGGATCTGATTCAGTCCTGCAATCGTCGGCCTGTGAGTTGGCAGCCCCACAGCCCGCTAAGTCTGGACAACTGCAGAAGGGGGTTTTAGTGGTCGGTAGCTCCAACGTTAGGCGGTTTATCGAACCCCTTAGGGAAATGGCGAAGAGGTCGGGGATGAATTCCGGTATCCATTCATTGTGTATTCCGGGGGGTCTGATCCGAGATGTGGAACAGGCCATCCCGGATGCCATTGAACTGACAGGGTGCAGCCAGCTGCGGATTGTGGCTCATGTCGGCACCAATGATGCTTGCCGCCTAGGGTCGGAGGTTATCCTCTCGTCCTTTGGGCGACTTGCAGAACGGGTGAACTCTGTGGCCATTGGCCGCAAGATTTCTGCTGAGCTATCCATCTGCAGCATTGTCGATAGGACTGACTGTGGACCTCTGGTTCAGAGCCGTGTTGAGGGGCTGAACAGAGATTACGGCGCTTCTGTGATATTCATGGCTGCAGATTCCTTGATCTTCGCCTGGGGTTGAGTCTTGTAGGAATCCCTTGGATAGATTAGGGGTGCACTACACACGGGGAATCGGCTACACGGGTGGCAGGGGCCGTGTGGAATGCATTGGGGGTTTTTTTAGGCTGAGGGAGGATGACCCTGAGGATGAAATTCAGTTGCGGACAGCCAAGATAAATTCATCACCGCGTGTTAGGGGTAGCTTAAAAGAATCCCAAACATTAAAAGTTCTAGTAGTTAACTGCAGAAGTGTTTGTAATAAACAGCCTGAACTCGAAAACGTTATTCGTAGTACAGATGCTGATATCGTAATAGGCACAGAAAGTTGGTTAAAACCGGATATAAGTTCAGCCGAAATTTTTAATAGTAACATGAACATTTTCCGTAAGGATAGGTTGCATTCTCAAGGAGGTGGTGTATTTATAGCTGTTAGTAAGTACCGCCCATGTAGCGAAATTGATGTCCATACTGTCTGCGAAATCAATGGATCAAGCTCAACGTAGCTAGGACAAAACTTGTGATAGGCTCCTTCTATCGTCCACCGATGCAAGCGTAAATATTTCCGAGGCCTTAAGAAATAATGTAAATAATATAGCACGGCAATTTCCGGACCATACAATAAGCTAGGAGTGACTTTAACTTACCAGATATCGACTGGACTAATTACGTTCACGTTTACTGGGGGCAGGGATAAAGCAGCTTGCGAAATCATTCTAGACCTCTTCTCAAATCACAATCTTGAACAGCTCGTAACTGAACCAACGCGATGGCTCAACGGTAGCGAAAATATTTTAGATATATTTGTTACAAATAGGCATGAACTATTCACGAATATTGCTACCACCGCAGGAATAAGTGATCACAAAGCTGTAATTGCTACAGTAAAACTAACAACCACGCGCAGAAATAGAAAAGAGAGATCGTTTACAGATTCGAAAAGGCTTCAAAAGAGTGAGTTTAGAGCGTATTTGAGGCATAATTACCACACCTTCTTAGTAGCTGGAGGCACCGTTGAAGATAGTGGCATCGATTCCTACATATACTCGGGGAAGGTATGAACTTGCATATACCGAAACGGACAATCAGGGAAGAGAACGATCCACCATGGTACACACGGGAGGTTAAAAGGTTACTCAAGAAGAAAAGGAAGATACATGCACGATCAAAAAGGACGATGCATCGGACTGATTTAGATAAGCTAGAGGGATAAGGGGACGTGTTAAGAATGCGATGCGTGAGGCATTTAATAACTTTCGTGAAAATTCTCTCTCTAAGAGCCTCACTGAAAACCCTAAGAAATTTTGGTCGTATGTAAAAAAAGTTAGTTGTAGTGGGAACAATAAGCCAGTTCTAATAAAAGACGGACGGGAAATTGAAGACAGCCGCGACAAGGCTACCGTATTTAACACCGAATTCAAAAATTCATTCACGCGAGAAAACATGGAAAACATCCCCACTTTACCACATCGTGTGGAATTAGAGATGGATCCGATAGAAATTGATAGCGTAGGAATTGTAAAGCAATAAAATCCTGAAGTGGGGTAAAGCGCCGGGTCCCGATGGTATACCGGTAAGAGTATTTTCTGAATACGCGGAGGATATTCAACCATTTCTGTCAGATATATTCCGTAAATCACTAGAAGAGAGAAAAGTACCTTCTAGCTGGAAGATAGCCCAGGTAATTCCCGTTTTAAGAAAGGAGATCGGAGTGATCCTAGGAATTATCGACCCATATCTCTAACATCGGTCTGCAGCAGAATTCTGGAACATGTCATATGCTCGAACATAATGAAGTTTCTAGATGAGAACGAGTTACTAACACCATGTCAACACGGATTCGGAGGAAGAGATCGTGTGAAACACAATTGGCCCTATTTTCCCACGACATAATGAAAGTTATAGATGCAGGTTCGCAAGTTGATGCAGTTTTTTTGGATTTTCAGAAAGCTTTTGATTCTGTGCCACACAACCGACTTTTAGCGAAGATTCGAGCTTACGGTATTTCGGCTCAGATTTGCGAGTGGATACGTGATTTTCTAACTGGTCGATCACAGTATGTCGTTGTTGACGGGGAAGCCTCTTCTAAGATAAATGTTACTTCGGGCGTTCCTCAAGGAAGTGTAATAGGTCCACTTCTTTTCTTAATATTTATAAACGATCTAGGTGACAACGTCAAATGCTGGTTGGGATTGTTTGCCGACGATGCAGTTATCTATAGGGAAATAAGGTGCTCCGACGATTGCTTAGAAATTCAGCGTGATTTGGATGCTATTTTCGATTGGTGCCGTAAATGGCAGCTTACACTAAATTGCAAAAAGTGCAAGGCAATGCGGATAAGTAACAATAAGAATCAGTTTGTTCACGATTACAAAATAAACAATTCAGCTGTTGACACGGTTGATTCCGTGAAGTATCTGGGGGTGATAGTACAAAGCAACATGAAATGGGACATGCACATAACTTCCGTCGTAGGCAAGGCTAATTCTAAATTACGATTCATAGGTCGTATTTTGAGGAATTGTAATGCTCAAACAAAGGAGATAGCGTATAAAACAATAGTGCGTCCGCATCTGGATTACTGTTGTGGGTTTGGGACCCGTATCGCAAGGTTCTGATTGACTCAGTTGAGAGGGTGCAGAGGAGAGCCGCTAGATTCGTGACTTGTTGTTACAGCCCTTATGAAAGCGTCACAGAATTGATACATAGATTGGGCTGGGATAGTTTGGAAGACAGACGACGTAGCTTGCGTTCGAATTTATTGGAGAATATGCGAAAAAATTTAAATTTCGAGTGCAATGAAATACTTCTTCCGCCAACCTATTTAGGTCGCAATGACCGGAGGGATAAGATTAGAGAAATAAGATGCCGTACTGATACTTATATGTATTCCTTCTTTCCTCGCACTATTCGGGATTGGAATGGGCGGGTTTAGGATTGGTGCTTAGCACCCTCTGCCACCCACAATTTTTGTGATTTGCAGAGTATGAATGTAGATGTAGATGTAGAAAAGGCCATGGAAAAATTCCTTCGCATTCCTTGCCCCCCCCCCCCCCACATCCTTTCCCGTCTCTAAAGACCTCGCTGTTAACTAGACATTAAGCAGATTAAAAAAATCTCCCTCGGATTTATTAAAGAATTAACTATTATCCAGTCTATGTAAGTAATAATTTTACTTCTAACTTCAGGCAATTATATAAGTGTAAATTAATACGTTTTGAGTATTTAATATTCACATAGCAGTTGAATTATCACCGAATTTGAAGAGAAACCATTGTTATTAAAAATCATGTTAAATCTTTTAGTATAATTGTTCAGACAATCAGAATTACCGGCTGACCGTCTTTAGGAATTGTTAGTACTTCCTTTTAAAAAATTGTCGAAAGTCGCAAGTGTAGTGCTGGTATAATTAACTAATTAGATTGTGGAGAATTCATGGTTTCAGAAGATCACAAATAATGACCATTGTATCAATTTTTTGGAGACTCATAAATCTAAACACCATGAATCTTTACATGAAACTTTTCTGGCAGGAAGGATTTTATATCTACTACCTTTACAACACATATTTGATGCCCGGCCTTGAAATACGTGGATATTGGTTGACAAATGGCACTTGTTAGTCAATTTCTTCCTGGATGGTCGAATACATTTTATAATTTTTCCCGTCTAGGAGGGATTTAGTTTTCACTATAAATGTTATCACTGTACACAATTAAAATGGATGGTATGTGCGCTAATATAAACAAGCAGTTGATCTTAATTTCTTTAACTACCCTTGATGTTCTCATTGTATACATACTTAAACAACTAAAACAATCAACATCCGATAAGTATTCTAGTGTTAATTTAGATGTGACCGTTCTTTCCAAACAAAATTACTTTCATGTTTCTCTCTCTTTTTTTTGTGGTCCCGCCACCAAAGTGGCTCTACTACATTTATCGCTTTTAGGTTTGCTATTTATTTACAAATTTTGGGGAAAAAACGAACTATGGACGTCAAAGACGTCCTTATGCGAAAACCCCAGACAGGTTTCATATGTCCTGGGGATGAGTGTTGGTAACAGCTGCTTTAGCAGGTGCACAATCATCTCCAGCTGTTTCCCTTGCTCTTGTTCATAGCTACGACATCGCTGTTCGTCTGGTTGAGTGATGTTTCTGGTCGCGTGATGGATATGGCCGTAGTTGGTCTGGTCGTTTGATGTGATGGTGTGGGGGCGGCTTCTGTTGGCGGCCGCTTCCAGCTTCCGTCTTAGTGGACAGCCCCTATAGCTGGCTGCGTGGTCCGCGGCGCAGTTAGCACATGTCGGAGTTATATCGCGTGGTCTTGTACAGACCTGAACACTGTAGTTCTCACCACAACGGACGCACCGGACTTGGTTCCGGCAGATGTTGGACTGACGCCAGAATCCCTGATACCTGAAACATTGGTCCACAGTTTTCGTTGGCTTTTTCTTCTTGCGAGGATTACTTTTGGTGGTTTGGCCGTCTTGTGTCTTTGTGGTACAGTCTTCTCCTAGTCGTCTGGCTTTCACTGGATTTTCGGCTGCTGGCTCTGTCAGGAGATTGCACCATCCAGCATTCTGGCGAGGCTTGTGTTGCTCGTCTCGTCGGGAAACGTCAGGTTCCACGTTTCTAGTTTCTGCTTGGTCCGTGGTTGCTTGCTTCTCACATGGCTGCGGACTGTCGAGCTGCTTGGGTTCACCTTGTTTTCTTCGCCCACCGAGACGTCAATGGCAGTATCGATGGCTGTCTGGGATGGGCAGTCGGTGATGTAACCAGCTAGTGCTGACCGTGTATCCTCCGGTAGGGTTGCCATCTGCTGGTTAGGCAGTGAGGTGACTTCGAGCTGATGGTTCAGGGCTGCCTGGGGAGTGACTGTATAGTTGTCGCTCCTGGCTGTCTCGGCTGCATTGCTTCTCGGCTGGGTGAAACACTCTACCATTTTCAGGCTGGTAGAATGCCCGCCTCTTTGCTTCGTGAGGCAGAAGCGAGTAGCCTGGCGTCGAGGTCATCAAGGTATTTGTCCGCATTGAAGCTCTCTGCATAGATGATTGGGAAGGTA
>JARYHS010008074.1:48981314-49059243 GCA_031002005.1 Vandiemenella viatica
CACGGTACTTCGCCCGCGCGTACCTCGTGTGCAATGTGGATTGCTTTGCGCCTACCGAGCGGGGCGGTGTAACGGTTAGCGTTCTCGCCTCGCATTCGGGAGGACAGCGGTTCGAATCCCCGTCCGGGCATCCAGATTTGGCTTTTCCATGGTTTCCCCAAATCACTCCAGGCAAATGCCGGGATGCTTCCTTCAAAAGGCCATGGCCGAATTCCTTCCCATTCCTTGCCCCCATCCTTGCCCCCCATCCTTTCCCGTCTCTAAAGACCTCGCTGTTAAAAAGAGACGTAAAGCAGTTACAAAAAAATGCTTTGCGCCTCGTCGTCACCGAGGTCATTAGAGGCGGGATGGGACTGTGGACAAGGAACGGGAAGGAATTCGGCCATAGCCGTTTTGAAGGACGCATCCCGGCATTCGCCTGGAGTGATTTAGGGAAACCATGGAAAACCCAAATCTGGATGCCTGGACGGGGATTCGAACCGGCGTATTCCCGAAAGCGAGGCCAGAGCGTTAACCGCTCACCCACCATGTGTTTTTTTTTTCCAAGTAACAAAGCGTAAACATATGTGACGTAGTATCTTAAGGTGGCCATACATGATCTTTCCATCCGTCCAAATGGAGCGATGTCACTCCATTATCGCGTCGTGTGGGGGGCAACTGATGTGAATGACGTGGAGTGACAGAATTATTTGGATATCCGGTCAGTCCAATATCCACCATGCCATCAAGCCAACTGACGGTGTGTGGGGAAAACCACGTGGAGCGACACCAAGCCATCACTCCAGTCGGCTCGTGTATGGCGAAACCGCGGTCCAAACTCTTGTCATTCTGTCACCGACCAACGAGCAGACAACATCGGTGCCTTGAGTGGACTATGCAACATTGAACCATTTCATTTTTGTTTTGAATCTGCTTTAGAAATATTTGTTTTGCTGCTAGTTAAATATTATTTTGAATGTAGAATTGAAAATAAGTACAGTTTTAAATATTATTAAGTAACAATTATAACGATTTTATTTTTTAAGAAATGTTTGTGCTGGAGATTATTAAGAAGTATAAGGACTTACTATGCTTGTAGGATATCTTATCCTGACTGCCATGACAAATTATACATAAATATGGCAATAGATCAAATGCTAATATTATTTAAAAATAAAGACATAAACGCCAACAGAGAAACCGTGTTAAAATAATAATAATAATAATTCTTTGTGGTCTTATTTTTAAAAAGATCGTAGTATGATAGATTAATTTTATATGAGCCTACTTGTTTAAATATGTTGTTTTACAACATGTGACGTACCTGTCACTATTTTCGGCCTGCTAAACTACTTAAATTTAATAAATCTTTTTTATAAACATTTTGTAGTATTTTTAACAGTTTTCGTAATATCACAGAGCTTATTTTTCATAATTTCGCACTTTTTTGGACGTTTATTTAATGCTTAACATTTGTATTCAGTATTTGATAGTTTGAATAGCCTCTAAAATTAATTCTGGCTCATTTTATTTAGTACTTCCCATAACTAGATTGTTGTATAGCAAATTGACATGTTGTTTGATTTGCCTAGTTATTCATTGTCGTGGCTGACTGGAGTGATGGAATGATGGTGTATGTGCTACGCTTTTGGATGTCATCCGCTTGGATGTCATCCATACGGATGACATCCAAATGGAGCAATTGTGTTTGGCCACATTTAATCTTCAGCGTAACTTTTTGATATGCTTATTGGTGCGTTAGTCTTTGATACAGTATTGATTAATCTTTTGCACTACTATATTTCACAAAAACGGAACAAAACACAAAACAAAGGTACTTACTCAAAAACAATATAAACAGGATTTAAAGGCCTGAGTGTTTATCTGATATCCACCAAAAATCACACTACAAATCTAGAGAAGGAGATGATCTGTGGCACCACGTGACTACGGTATAAACGAATAATCATATTTTCTCCCCAGGTAACGTACAATCACAACATATACCGCATTTCCAATCTAAAACATAAGAAATTTCAAACTGTGAAAGCTGCAACAACCTGTTTCGGTAGTTTTTCATGATACCTGGAGAAATATGCAGTCGATACAGCCTAACCGAGGGTGGTGGGTGAACGGTTAACGTTCTGGCCTCGCATTCGGGAGGACGCGGGAGCGAATCCCCGTCCGGGCATCCAGATTTGGGTTTTCCATGGTTTCCCAAATCAGTCCAGGCGGATGCCGGAATATTTGCTTAAAAAAAATAAAATAAAAAAAATAAAAAAAACGACCATGGTCGAATTCCATCCCGTTCCTTGTCCTAAGTCCTATCCCGCCTCTAATAATTAATCTTCGCCGTCGACGAGGCGTAACGCTATAGTAAAAAATAGATACAGCCTGATTACAGATTTATAATGTTATTATTGACACATTGATTCATTTTTAAACTGGTATTAAAAGAAATAATTTTTTAAACGAAATACACTGTACATAATACATAGAACAAAGGTTGAGATCTGTAGCATTGGGTGCTAGTGTGAACATGGAAGAAATTATATATTGTGACAAAATAGCTGAATGAGGAAATGAAAGGAGATGTGATATCAAGGACTGAATGTCTTGTCAGATCAACTGTATTTAACTTTAGCAGCATGGATTGCGGCATTTTGCAGATAGAAGCAATGATTGGTATAAAGAACTAACGTGACCAGAGTTTCGAAAAAAATTGATTGTGAGTTTAGCTGATAGTACCATACTACCGTTCTCTAAGTATCAGTTAGGCCTATTTGCCACGGATGCTAATTTTCGCATGCGAATAACTTAGAACCATAGGCCCGTTTCAAACAAAATCCCCTCGGGTGTCCAGCCGGATGGAGTTAAAAAAAAATTTAAAAAAAAACACTCGCTCTGAAGGTAAAAAGATGGTCCGATGGGACCACCCTTCTCGCCGCAGGCGGGTGTCCCGCAAGGTGCTGTGCTCTCTGCTCTCTTGTTCTCCCTATATGTCTCCGATATCCCTACTCCTTCACTCACCTCTGAAGCAATAGCACTCTATGCCGATGACATAGCCTACTGGATCTCACATAAAAACACCACGTATATCAATAGTAAAGCAAACAGATTCCTCAATACCCTCCAATCCTACTTCCAGAAATGGCGCATCAAGCCTAATCCGACAAAACCCTAGGCAGTGCTCTTCCAACACAAACACAAAACCTCCACATTTGCCCAAGCTGAAAATAACATACAAATCAAAATTTGGAACACACCCCTTCGCTTCTGTCCTCGTGCTAAATACCTTGGAGTCCACCTTGACAAAACCCTGAATTTCGGCCAACACATCCACCATCTCAGACAAAAACTCTTATCTAGACTAAATCTAATCAAGCTGCTCCGACGAAAGCTGTCTGCCCCCTCCTGCTCAACTCTAATCCACACCTACAAAACCTTTATGCGCCCCCTGTTAGAATACGCCGCCCCAATCACACCCATCATCTCAGCACCCAACTTCAACAAACTGGTCACAACTGAAAGAGAATTCTCCGTAACATCTTAGGCATCCACCCACGCACCCCCTCAGACACCGTTTACCCCTTAGCCAACATCCCTCCCCTTCAAAACAGATTTTTCAAACTCCGGCAAAAGTATGCCAGCCGACTAGTCCTGCACCGCCCTGATCTTCTCCCCTTGCTGGAACGTAAACTACTTCATCACCGTCATCCTAAGCAAAAGTATGTGTATCCTCACACATTCTTGTTCACTCTATATTAACAGATGACACAATAGACCCACAAACATTAGAATAACTATAAACAGTAAACGTAATTGCTATACCCGAGCATTGCAGCCCGTTGTGTGTTCCATGACGAGGCCGAAACAAAACAATAAAAGACTGCGACAGTTCCACAACACCACAAAACCAATAACTGCAACGCCGCAATCAACAATTAACATCAGCGCATCTTCCAATCACATAATAACATAATTACTATCAAACTATATTCCTCGTATCATATCAACAATATTGGCAATGTATGGAATTTAATGTCACCACGCAACCAGCGCCAACACCAGCACATCTAGCACTCAAAATAACCCCATTACTGTCTGCTTATATCTACTGTACCATAATATCTACGTAATGTTATTAATGTTCAGTATGTTACCATTAAATTTGTACCATATCTGTATAATGTAATTGTTCTGTATGTCACCAATGAAAATTTATGTATCATGTCTCAATGTACAATAATAAAGATCAAGGGAGCATCTGGTAAGCCTCCGGCTGAAAAGGGCCGACATGTGGCCCTACAACAGCCCGCCCCACTGGGCCTCACCCAGAGGGGAATGAATTATTAAAAAAAAAAAAAAAAAAAAATGGCCAAGCCAGTCGAGGCGCTGACAGTCAGCTTGCGACAGCTACAAGATACCTGATGAAGGCAGCAGAGTCAGCTGCCGAAACGTCATGTTTTTACACCACCATCCGGCTGGACACCCGAGAAGATTTTGTTGCATCGATACGCCGGGAAAGTATACACTCACACAAAGGCGCGATTGACGGGACGATTCGAATTGGGGAGAATATACATTTCTCATGCCGACCCCGGAAGCGTAGGGGCTAGCGTGCTGCCTCGCGTTGCTGGGGTCTCCCGTTCGAATCCGACTTCGGGCGTGGGTGGTTTAGTTAAGTATTGTGTTTGTCTTCTATCGTCTATAACCAGCAGAATCTGTAATACATTAAGTGATCTAATAAAAACTTGCAAACTCCAAATTTACATGTCACTGGCTGTCTGGCCTTGTAGCCAAATGCCCGTTATTTTTTTTTAATTATAAAATACCTTTCTCGTTGTGCTCGAGGTCAGACTAGCTGTAATAAATTTTTTTTCTGAACTACTTTCTTTTTCGCTACCCGAAATATTTGATAACGTTTCTGCTTGCTTCACATATTTGTGATTCATTCACCTCTCTGACTGTACCCATTCCATGCACACTATCATCAATTTTAGGGAATAGTTTAACATATTCTAATACCTATTTGTTTTTATCATAATATGACGTATTTTTGTTATGATGCGCGCAGTTCCGAACAGTTTCAATGGACTATGTACCGCTCCACGTGTACCCTCTTGGGAAGATGAAGTCGAATGGTTTCCTGTCGCCTTTCCAGTGAATATTAGTGTGTGTTTTTGTAAGCGTGGATGACTGTAGTACTGTGTGTGTTCAGAAGACAGTATATTTTTGTTTTATATTAATACAGATGATGAAGGGAGTGGCTGAAATCTAGTGCTGGCCCACTCAGGCATACTTTTCCGAATCACACTATTAGATGTCTATTAATTTTGTAACTGCGTGACAAAATTTGTTCTCAGAACCATGAGTTAGATTAAATAGTATTGCATATCATTTTTATAGTCAGTTTTTACGTTAAACTAGTAACCAGATTTTTATAGTTTTAAAAATAGCATTTTGCGTTGCATCAGCCTTAAGCATTCACCTTGTAATGTCCCCTTTGTGACGGGAAATTTGTGCGTGTGAATTAGACAGTTTCGGGCGGGCCGAAACATTTCAAGTTTCTTTGTAATCGGCCAGAGCCTGGTGACTTCTACCTGCGCTCAAAGGCCGAACGAATTATGGCAGGCCGTAAAGTTAGAAGCTTTACACATTCAAGGGAATTCAAAGGACAGTATAGGACCTGAGCAGAAAGAAGGTTTCCTGGTAAAGTAGAAAGTTGAAACTTGAGAAATGTCAGGTTGCGGAACACCTCTGTTGGGAGCCAGCGAATCAAACAGTGTGTTACGAACTTTTATAAACCATAAGTTTTATGTTGCATGAGGAGTGCCAATGGAGACATAGGGCGCCCCGCCAAACGCTCCCATTGGCTGGAATTTCGCGGGCCAGCTAAAACACCGGAGCCCGGAACCAATCGACGGAGCCCACAAGCGAGGAGGAAGACATTCTGTTTCTGGCCGGCGAAGAACCCGCAGCGGCCCACCACGGGAGACTGTTTTCTGGTCGGAAAGGGAGTTGACCTCGACTGGGAACATAGCTCGCCAGACCGAATTCTCCAGGGACCAGTCGCCTCTACCTAAGGCAGCCATAGTGTTGTAAAAAAACTTTTTTTTCTGACTTGAAAAAAAAAAATGAAAAAAAAAACACGTTTTTTTCATAACAACTAAATCTCAAATTTGTAAGGCATTTATCGTTTAATATGACTGTTTTAGTGTTTATACTAAGTACTTATCTTAATTTTTAAATCTACTATATTACGAAAATATTGGCAACATTGAAGTTTTCATTTACGAACGGGGACTTCCAGAAGAGGCTAGGTTGCGCGAGAAGGAATCCCCCGTTCCGAATTTTAAATTTATCTACGGCTTTTTTTGCCTCTTTTTATTACTTATAGTGCTTTACTTATATTCATACACTTGTTCAACTCTCAGCGTATAATGATACTGAGTCATTAATTTGTCAGTAATTATGAAAAGTTTCCTTGCAACCGTTGGTGTAAAACAACGATTGAAAAATCCTATTATTGTATGATAATAGATTTGAATTCAAAACCGAGCGTGGTGGGTTAACGGTTAACGTTCTGGCCTAGCATTTGGGAGGACAGCGGTTCAAATCCCCGTCTGGGCATCCAAATTTCTATTTCCATGGTTTCCCTAAATCACTCCAGCCGAAAACCGGGATGCTTCCTTCAAAAAGGCCATGGCCGAATTCCTTCCTGATCCTTGTCCCCAGTCCCATCCCGCCTGTAATGACCATAGCCGTCGACGAGGCGTAAAACCATAGTAAAAAAAAATTAAACTCAAACTTTAAAGTTCTTAATACAGAATTATTGGTGCAGTCTTTATGCAAAATGTGTACTTTGCTCAAAATTTAAAATTGCAATCTCAAAATCTTTTGCGTACAATACAAGGACAGCCAGTAAAAGAAAATGTAATTATTTCTGAAGTTATGGATCTAGAGGAGACAGAAGAAGAAACACAAAATTCCGACACAGACCGAACTAGTGTTGGTAGTACTAATAATTGTGAATGTGGTACTGACATAGAGGATGAATAAAATTGTTACCTATATAGATACATTTATGAATCATTATGTAGACATTATATTTCTTATTTTTTTTTTTTTCACAAAGCTGAACAAAATTATTTTTTTTCAGTTAGCAACACTAGGCAGCCATCACCAGCCTCGCACCCAGCTGTTCAACAGGGTCCGTCTATTTTCTCCGCACCTCATCTGCTACGGTAAAGAACTCCGGCGATGTATAGACACTCTTGCGTCATTCAACACTAGGCAACGCTATGAGATTTGAATCATGCTCTGAATTGTTCAAAAGAAACGTTTAATTTTGTAAACTCCTTAAATATTCAGTTCTGTTCAATAAATCAATCACTTTCGTATTCAAAGTAAATAATATAGGTGTTGTAAACCCTGCTTTCAATAACTTCCTTTCCAATGCATTAGTATATCATTAGAATAGACGAAGATATGTATTTTTAATGGTAATTTCAAAAGTATAATTGCTTTGATAAAAAGTATTTCAGAATTGGAATGTCGCTTCTCTCGGATAGAGAACACTTCCATTCTTGGCACCTAACCTGGATTAATTTTGCAAATTAACTTATTAATTAATGAATCTCATTAATTTTCCAATTTTAAAACGTCTTTAAAAAATACCAGACGCCAAAACCTGTAGTAATATTTCGAAAATTCATTTCAAAATTATTTATTTTCGGCTAAACTAAAGTTACAAAATTTTCATAATAACTATAGCTTACGTCTGTTACAGGATCTAGCGATTTGCAAAGTTTCAGAGTGATAGTATTATTTTTGTTTACAAGGTCAAAATTGGATGATGAAACATTCGGACGTGAGATTTAATATCTGATCGGCTCTCCAGTAGTTACTCGTGTAAACGCGGCAGTGAGTGACTTTCCCACTGTCTGTGGCTATCATCGGGCCAACCGGACCGTGCTTCCAGCCACTAGCTAAAGCGGAGGTTCTGGCAGAATGTTTTACCAGCCAACATACTGAAGTAGCATACGACCTGACTGAAGCAGAAACACGAATAGCTGACAATATAACTAATATGGCGCGAAACATCATGAATACACCATCGGAGGACAAACCAGAACTCACAACACCTGGCGAAAGTAGAAACATTATCAAAAAATTGGCTAACAATAAAGCTCCAGGAGCCGACAAATTTTCAAATAACCACCTTAAGCACCTACCTAGGAAGGGAATAGTGCTACTCACTAGCATTTACAAAGCTTGTTTGTTACAAAAGTACTTCCCAGAATGTTGAAAAACAGCAAAAGTCACGGCCATACAAGAACGCGGGAGAGACCAGCGTCTCCCAACAAATTACAGACCAATCAGCTTATTACCGTCCACATCCAAAGTCCTGGAGCGGGTAATCCTAAAACGTATCAACAAGGCATTAGAAACAGACAAAACAATCCGAAAAGAACAGTTTGGTTTCGAAAATAGAGTAGGAAGCACTAGCCAACTTATCAGATTTACCGAAGATGTATCGAAGGGATTCAACCTAAGGAAATCAACAGCGGCTGTATTCTTAGATGTAGAGAAAGCCTACGACAAGGTATGGCACGCAAACCCCATAGCCAAACTGGGAACTCAGACAACAATCCGCCACTGTTATGTCCAACTTATTGGAAATTTCCTAGAAAATAGGAAATTCTTTGTTTCAATAGAAGGTCAAAATTCATCAGTACACCTCATTCCGGCTGGTATCCCCCAAGGTTCAGTTCTGGCATCAGTCCTATTTAAAATTAACGTCGACGACATACAGTTGCCGCCTAATGTCAAAATTGCACAGTTCGCAGACGACACCACCATATATGCATCAGGAAGGAGACATGACCTAAACGTCAACCACCTTCAACACGGCTTCGACGAACTAGAGAAGTGCTGTCGTACTAACAAAGTGAAAATTAACCCATCTAAGTTCGCAGCAATATATTTCACCAGAAAGAGACCAATAATAGACAAAAAAATTACCATCATGGGGCAAGAAATAGAATGGTCATCTGAAACTAAATACCTTGGAGTCACCATTGACAAAAAGCTTCTCTTCCGGAAACACATCTTAGACAGAAGAAAACAGGGCACAGCTATGCTTAAAAATATTTTTCCAATCCAGTACAGTTCCGAACAAGCCACAACAACAAAGCTTAGGATCTACAAGGCAGTTATCCTCCCCTTCATACTATATGGATGCCAGGTGTGGGGAACTGCAGCTAAATCCAACATAGACCAACTCAAGCGGCTTCAGAATAGATACCTGCGAGTAATATTAAGAACACCCAGATACGCACCAAATGACTTCCTTCACGATACAGCGAACATTAGCCTACTTAATGCAGAAATTTTCAGACAAACACAAAAATTTTATGACAGAAAAGATAAATTCAGAGAAAATGACGATAGGCTCCATACCCTTGGTACAACAATTCCAAGGCACTGGCACGCCTATAAAGTGCCACTAAGTATTATATAACAGGCAGAAGGGGACTGATATGATCATAAGAAAACTGTAGGGGTTTTCACATAAGGTCGTCTTTGATGAACCATAGCCATGTTTTCCCCTCAAAGAGTAATAAAAAGAGTCCCCAAAAATTTCCTCGTCCTAAACAGAGTTACGCATAAAGTAGAGCTACCACGGTAGCGGGACTGTCACAAACACGCCGAAACGCAGAGACACCAAAACATAAAAGTGAGCGCAGAGAGACGATTAGAACATTCCCTCGTTGTCCAGTGGTCTAGAAACGGTCGACGCGACAGGTGGTAGGCCTCAGTCTTGCAGGAACAGCGAACGTGACAACATATAGCTCAGTCAGCATTCCGCAGTTATAGTCGCTCAGTCGGTCATATGCATTCGGCGTGACAACATGTAGCCCAGTTGGCCAGCAAGTTTAATATCGAGCAGTGCTGTGCAAACTCTTATTTTGCCACGATGTAGGTTCGCGCATTCAGTTTTATTACAATGTTGTAGTGAAGTAGAAATACACCATGTAGGGCCTCGGGATTACTTAGGTGTTGGTCGTTCACAAATTAATTTTACATTAGCAGCGTGTGATGAACTTTGGCTACTTTCAAGTGATCATTAATTGTACTTTGAACTTAGGGGATGTGGTCTGACTCGAATCGGACTTGCAAGTATAATTTCTGAGCATTTGTCTGATACCTGTTCCGTTTTTGGCTTTGTACGATCTTTCCAGAGCATACTGATTTTTACCAACAACAGACTTTTGAACCTTTTTTGAAATACCTTTTCGTAGTTTGAGGTTACACAAGATAAGTGGCGACCTTCCATTATAACAAAGCCGAAGCTTAAAAAATATCCATTACTACATACGGTCAAAGCTGAGACAAGGCTTTATGCCCAACCCCAGCATAGGCTTTTCGTCTTACAACACCAAGGGCCGTCCGGCTTTACGTCCCCATCTCAGAAGCGAATCATCAAGTGTGCCCTCACTCGATACGCAATGTGTAGAGGTTTGGGATTTAATTCAGGACTTTGGTGCACAATCTGATCTTCCGGCAAAGTCCTGATTATGAAAATTTCCTCCACCACCAAGATTAACCGGACATCATCGTGGTAACGCAACCAACTGGACCAAGCGGGCGGGCATAAAATGCACTTTTGATTGAAGATAATAAATTCTCCCAGTCCAATTCCAAATAATACTAATTACACATTAATAATAGCAAAGATATTATCCATGAGGTATATCTGCACCTTACAAGAGGTAATATGCTTATAGTAAAAACTTAACTTAGTCCACAACCCTATGGTTGGTTGGATCCTCCAGAAGGAGGCATACTAAGCCATTGTGTCAGAGGTAGGACGGCCAGTTCCTTTCCTCTGGGACCTACAGTTTAACGTGGAATCCGAACCACGGAGCGTCCTGGCATAGCTCATATGATCAAACACAACTCTCAAAATTCCTGCGCCTGCCGGGATTCGTGCCCATGGGCGGCCAAATAGTAGTAATTATGGAAACACACCTCTTCACACAGATGTTCCGGTACAACATAATTAATAATATCGTAACGCTTGCCTTTAAGGAACTTTTGTGTGTGGTTGGTAATAGACTGAACATCATGACTGTTTGTTTATCTCTAAGATCAACACCATTCATTTACCGGTACTAATTTGAATGTTGTTGATTTGTTCTGCACGTTCAGCACTGAAGGAACTGATTCAGCTTCGTAAGAACGTGAAAAGTGACGTCCTTGCCTGTATTTTTGAAGGACGCTGGTTAAAATCCCCGTCCGGACAAACAAATTTCTCTTTCTCATCGATTCCAGAAATCTACACTTATACTCGCCAGTACACATAGTTGTGGGAAGCAGAGTGTACTTGAATAAAAACTATTTCTCTGCATTCCAGTGCGGACGAGCACGAGGGAAGAAAGAATTCATATAATCTTAAGCACGGCACCTAATTTCTCATCTGTTACTTCCCCTGTCATGTGATGACATGTATGAGTGCTGGTGTCGAAGAAATGAGCTCTCATCTCACATTCTATGCTCAGGCACCATGTAATTGTAGTCCTTAGAGGAAAATATCTCTTGTGTTACTAAGTGTTCTATGTAAAAAATGAATTGAAATCAAGAAACTTAAAGAGATGTTTTTGGAAGAAGAATATAGAAACAAAATCAAAATGGATCCGTTACTACACGTGAAGTGAGAAACTAAAAGAGAATATGAAAACGGAGCATAAAGCATAAATTGTGGTGGAGTATGGTCCACTAGCAAAAATGGCTGTATTCAGTGCCAGAAGTTTAAAAAGTCGTTTCATATAACTAGTCCAAGGAACCTCAGTGAGAACTCCATTCTGTGCAAAGAACTCCCAGAAAGCACAACTAAGCATGAACTGAAAGTTTTTCAGCTTCATGTAATTTTATCAGTTAGAGATTGTAATATTATTTACCTGCTCCTCAAATGTAACTTGCATTAATTTTTTCTCGTTTTATGAAGTGATATCCTCTATTAAATATTAAGAACATCGTAGAACTAGTATAGAATACTTACACCAGCTTTCTACTTCTAGGTAACCAAAAGTTTCTCACGCTTAAAAATAAATGCTGAGACGTATGGGGAGTCAGCGATGATGCGAGTGGCAAATGTGGAACTCCACTGCTGTAAATAAATTTGGCAAAGGTAGATTGTGATGGCCCTGTGCCTGCGAACGAGTATTTCGGCAATGATGTGGCAAGTATGCTGTTCACTTGCTACTGTAATGAGCGTCTGTGGAAATTGGTTTTGGACGTACACGCCTCATCTCAGAAGTTGAGCTTGTACTGTAATGCAGTATAGGGAGTGATCTGTGGCAGAACTGACCACAGAGTACAATGCTGATGCGGGTATAACATAAGATTTTCGGAGCACATTGTTCGACACACAATTTTTTCACATGGGTTTCTGCTGCTGATGGTCCCTAAGTGTAACTGTATTGACCAAATGACATCATCAATTATAATTACAGATGGTAGGAGACTTGAACCTGGATGTGTGGAAGCATATAGCTTTTTCGGATGTATTACGATTCTTTTTACACCTGTTGGATGGTTGTGTCCAGGCCAAATGCTGGACGAATCAAGCATCTTGACAGGGACGCTGTCTGGTTGGGACAGTATTGTGGTATGGGGGTTCACTTGTCATGTCGTAGTGATCGAAACCACTACGCTAGCTGTGTAATGTGCGACAATTATTGCGCACCAACTGCAGCCCTTCATGCTTCATGTCTCCCATGATGGCATATAGCAAAAGGAAAAATGTTCGTATCGTAAGGGCAGAATGGTGTTACAGTGGTCTGAGGAGCATGATAGTGAAGCCACATTGATTTTTTTTATTGTCATCAGTCTTTCGACTGGTTTGTTGCAATCCTCCATCCCTTCCTATCTTGTGCTAACCTCTTCATGTCTAGATATTCATCACAACTCACGTCCTCGATTGTTTGCTTCATATATTCTAATCCCTGACTTCCTCTACAGTTCCTACCTTCGACTATTCCCTCCACTAACAAATTAACCCATCCAGCATGTCTCAAAATATGACCTACCAGCTTGTCTCTTCTTTCTGCAACCTTCTTCCACAACCTTCATTCCTTACCCATCATTTCCAAAACTCGTTCATTTGGTACTTTGTCTGTCCACTTAATTTTCAACATTCTTTTGTAACACCACATTTGAAATGTTTCAGTTTTCTGTCTTTCTGGTATTCCTGAAGTCCATGTTTCCCTACTACCTGCTAACAAGACAATATCATCAGCAAATCTTAGCATACTGATTTTTTCTCCCTGAACACTTATTCCACATGGAAATTTTTCTTTTACTTTCTTTATTGCTTCTTCTGCATACAAGTTGTATATTAACGGGGATAGACTACAACCTTGTCTCACCCCCTTTTTAACTGATGTATGCCTCTCATGGTTTTCTACTTTTATTATAGCAACTTCATTCATATATAGTTTATAAAGTAGTCTTCTACCTCTATATTTTAGATCTGACTTCTTTAAAATTTTGAACATCTTGTCCCACCTAACATTATCAAAAGCTTTTTTCTAAATCAACAAATACCAAAAAAGTATCTTTGTTTTTCTTGATCCGCCCTTTAATCTTAAAGCCAGAACTGATTCCCTCGTACCACGATTTTTCCTAAACCCAATCTGATCTTCACCTACTATCTCTTCTACTACCCTTTCCATTCTTCTGTACATTATTCTGGTCAGTAATTTTGAAACATGTGATGTTAGACTAATGGTGCGATAATTCTCATATTTGTAGGCTTATGCTCTCTTCGGATGAGTGAAGATGATATTTTTATAAAAATCAGTTGGAATTTCTCCTGTTTCAGAACTTTTGATATCAGTTTGAATAATCTTTCGATTCCTTCTTCTCCTAGGGATTTAAGAATTTCTGCAGGGGTCTCATCAATGTCGCAATTGCCTTATTTGCTTTAAAGTCATTCAGAGCTGTATTAAATTCTCTACTCAAAACACAATATTCTAAATCGTCAATGTCGACATCGCCTTTCTTTTCCATTACGCTATTGTTCAAGTCGTCTCATCTATCTCAATGTATTCCTTCCATCGGTTAGCTCTATCGTCTGTGCTTAAAAACTGTTTCCCATCGACAGCTTTAATGTGTACACCTCTTTCCTCCAAAATTCAGTTTGATCTTCCTGTATGCAACATCTACTTTTCTTCTTCTTCACACTTTTCTTGTGGCCATTTTTGTTTTGCTTTTTTCCATTTCCTATTTATTTGATTTCTAAATTGCTTGTATAAGCTCTCTTCGTGCTTAGTCCTGAGCATTTATGTGCCTGTCACTCGATTTCATGCATAAGGGAGTGGATTTTTTTTCCCCTTTATAATGACGTCTTGGATAGGAACAAATTACCAAGCGAGATCATGAATAATTTACCAAAAACGCTGAAGGAACGCAAAATTAAAATTTGCAAATCGCAAAGTAGATGGGGAGGAATTTAACACTCAAGTTATATAAGAAAATAAAATGGGTTAATTAGTTGCCACTAGACTTTGTGCTCCATTGCAGTTAAATTATTAATAATAATAATAAACAATCTGTTAGTAATAGCATTAGTAGCACCACTCTGACACACTATTTTCAGAGAAGCATCTTGAACAATAATGAAATGTGACTTTGGTTCTTCCGCAGATACAAAATCTTCGAAAGCAGTGTCTGTCTGAAGAATTGAAACATACACACACGAAAAAAAAAACTAAGAACAAAAGCGGCGGGAGGGGGGGGGGGAGAGGAGATCAGAGGAAGGCTTCACATTTAAATTATACTGGAAATGACTATCAAACCAGGCTTTAATAGTGACATTAAATTCTAATCTTGACTTTCACGCCGAAAAGTGGTAAACACATTGGTCTTTTGTCTTTTCTTTTGCAACAAACGTTTGTCACAGTCACTGAAATCATCAATGTTATGCAAAACGCAAGTCAGATGGCCCATAGAGTTGTTTGGATTTTGATTTCCGCAATTTATGTCCTTAAATTCACGATGCAGTGGAAAAAGTTGTTTTTATTATGAAGCTTTAGTCAGAGTACACAATTGCATCTACAATATAAAAAAAATGTAGAAACAATGGTAATATGAAATTTATGATCAATGAAACTCACGTAATGTAACAGTAAAATGAGTTAATTCAATTCCCTAATCGGTTATACAGATTTCCTGTTTTTATTGTTTGAGAAATATTGGACAGTATGATGTCTTCAGTTAGCAATGATTCTGAGCGACTTCCTTCTTGCTTTTTTTTTTTTTTTTTTTTTTTTTTTTTTTTTCCCCTACAAGGAAATATATATAAAAACATTAGAATTGCTTGTGTGATAATAGTTCCCATAACAGCTCAGACATCATCCCAAAGAAATGCCACACACACCTGTTGTTTTCTATCCCCAAAAAAAGTATCCTGTGTCCCTCCTAATGGTACGTACTATTTGCTTATCACCAAGATCAATTTAGTCGTATAATTGTAAAACGCAATAAACAAACAGTTATATTCATATTTATAGAATTAGTATAGATAATGGTATATACTCTAGAGACAACACCAATTACATAAAAAAAAAACGAAAATAAACTTCAGAGAGAAATTAATTGAAAGCTACAAGCAGTATAGCTAGAAAGTTGGTGGTGTGGAAGACTAGAAGAACAATTAAAGAAAAAATTGGCTGGATTTAAACAGGTTAGCTAAAACGATTAGTGATAAATTATTATCAAGAACGAGAACTATGCGGAGACTATTATATGGAAAGTGTGATAATCCGACTAACAGAATAAAACAAAACACAATAAAAAAATTTGAAGCAATATGTTTAGATATAAGCCGTGGCAGCTAACATCATAAATTTTTTTCTCGTCCTCCCAAACGCAAGTGTTAAATATTCTGTCACCAAGCTCAGTCTAGACACAAATCTATTACCCTGACAACGTAAGAATAGAAATAAAACGTTTTTTTATTCATTTATTCCCAGCAAATTCATTTTAGAGATCAATCATTTTTTTTATATATATATATTTGGAACGTAAAAACTTTTGGGTAAATTCGGAATTTGTATAGGGAACATATTTCTGATGATCTGGATAAATAGGTATATGGTGGACGAAGAAAGTAGTTTAAGGTCGGAAGAAACTAAACATTTGTTCTAACAACGTTTGAGGCATTTGACAAAAAACATCTGTTTTTGAGAAATTTTGTTGTTGTTGTGTTAATTTTATAACAGTAGGGTTACACATGACACTTTTATATTGGCTGCATCGATTAAATGAAATCAGTTTGCTTTCCACTGAAGGTAAGCTATACTGAAACACAAGTATCAAGCAAATGAAATTTGGTAGTTATGAAAAGAGCAGAAGGGATTGAGAGGCCCGTGTTGTGGAATTCTATGGTCTGAACTTTATCCGCAGAGTATTAGACGTGATGGTTGGTTCAGTGCAGAGTGCCTGCCTAACCCGAATGCATCTCTGTAATATGTTTAGAGTATGGTGGTCTTGTCCACATGATACTGAGCTCAAGCTTGACGACCATATTGTTTTGGAAGAGTAGACCGGAATGGACTATTCAGAAGTATTTTACATTTATTTACTGTGGATAGATGGTTATTACATTATCGTATCCAAAAAATGACGGAGCGTGATGGGTGAGCGGTTTACGCTCTGGCCTCGCATTCGGGAGGACTGTGGTTCGAATCCCCGTCCGGGCATCCAGATTTGGGTTTTCCATGGTTTCCCCAAATCACTCCAGGCGAATGCCGGGATGCTTCGTCAAAAGGCCATGGCCGAATTACTTCCCGTTCCTTGTCCCCAGTCCTATCCTGCCACTAATGACCTCGACGTCGCCGAGACCTTAAAAAATAATTGCTCACCATGCACGTGACACTTATGACTAGGAAAAAAAAAATTCTTAACGAAGAGATCCTGGATAAGATGAACTCTACTCCGACTAGAAGTATCTCTTGAGCTCTCGCCACAGTAAATCAGTAAATACTTCTCCATTTATATTACTCAACACATTTGTCATTTACATCTATAAAATGAAAACCGGTGTCAGAAAAACTTAAAAAAACTACTGCGCCGATTTTGATAGGGTTTGACCTGTTTTAGAGATTAGAATCTCAACTTAATTGGTTCGTATGTCTTATGCTTTAACGTAACATAACGCCGGAGTGGTAAATGAAAATCTGAACGTACTGCCTGAAACATTAGAGATGAAATACAATCCATATCTCATACATCGTAAAAATAACTGCCATATTATAACATGTAACAGTTCCCTTCTTAAATTTTTATTTTTAAGTTTTAAACACCATAGAAGGCTGTATGGAATGCGAAGAGGAAACTATGTAAAGTTAAAAATTTTAAATTAATTTTAATAATATATATAATGAAAAAATCTTTCGATATCTGTTTTGCATCTTGAAGTTACTATGTGAGGTCACACTGTTACAATTTCTGGTGTTTGGAAGTGAAATTACATTCGCTGTAGACAGTGTGTAATGCATACGAGGTGCGGCTAGAAAAAAACGGGACTGGTTTTCTGTGAGATAAACCGTGCGAGCCTCAAGGTCAACGCCATATTGCCGTCGCCTGACATCCCCCCTCCACATTCCTGCCAGTTGGACGAGCTTAGCTTGCTCAGTAGCCTTCGTTCATGTTGGACCGTGTGTATGCCGCTCGTCGGAAAAATGGTAGGCGTCTTAATTGAGCAACGTGTCAACGTGAAATTTTTAGTGAAGCTGGGTAAATCCGCAACAGAGATTTATTCTCTCTTACAACAAGTGTATAGGGAAGAATGTATGTCACGTACACGCGTTTTTGAATGGTGTAAGCTTTTCCAAGAAGGGAGAGAAGAGATTGAAGATGATTCGCGCCCAGGACGTCCTTCAACCTCGAAGACGGATGAAAACATCGAGAAAATAGGCAAAGTAATCCATCAAGATCGCCGATTGAGTATCCGTGCAGTTGCCGAGATTGTGGGAATTGTCAAAGAATCGGTTCGGCAAATATTACATGAAAATTTTAATATGAGAAAAGTGTGTTCCAAAATGGTGCCAAGAATCCTCACGCCGGAACAAAAGGAGTTACGGATGGGAATCTGTTCTGACATGTTAAAAACATTAGGGAAGATCCTGAACTGTTGGAAAGAGTTATTACGTGTGACGAATCATGTTTTTTACCTATGACCCAGAAACTAAGCGACAATCAATGCACTGGAAGAGTCCGAATTCACCACGAAAGAAGAAAGCTCGAATGTCCAAATCAAAATTCAAGGCCATGATGATTGTTTTTTTTTTTTTTTTTTTTTTTTTTTTTTTTTTTTTTGACATCCATGGAATTCTGTATGTAAATTGGGTTCCTGAAGGTCAAACCGTGAATAAAGAATACTACCTTGGGGTTTTGGCCACCCTCCGTGAGCGAGTGCGAAGAAAGCGACCAGAGTTGTGGAAGAACAAGTGGTGGATTCTTCATCAGGACAACGCCCCAGCCCACACTGCACTGGTGGTTAAGACATTTTTGGCCAAGCATGGGATCCCTGTGTTGGATCCCTACTCACCAGACCTAGCTCCATGTGATTTTTTTATGTTCCCAAAAGTGAAGGAAGTGTTGAAGGGGACCAGATTCGAGACTGTGGAAGCTGTGAAGCAAAAAGCGACGGAGACTATGAACATGCTAACAGAAAATGACTTCAAACACTGTTTTGAACAGTGGAAAATTCTAATGGAAAAGTGTACGGATAGTGGAGGGGAGTATATTGAAGGTGATAAGGTAAAAGTTGTAAAGGAAACAAAATAAAAAGAGTTACACTAAAAATCCCGTTTTTTTTTCCAGCCGCACCTCGTATTTGATGGGTTTGAATATGAAAGTGAACTGTTTAATACGTTTAATGTTAACATAATGGTATTTTTGTAATTTTTTGTTGAGCGATTCAGTCTTTACCACATTTCCTGAAAAAAATAATTGTTTCTATAGCTACACAAATCACTGTGGTTATTTTGATGTTCCTGATAGGATGGCTAAAAATATTGCAGAAATAATCAACCTCAACCCCATCTCTTTTCTTCTTATACGTATAGAAAACGCAGCGACAGACATGAAAAGTGCAATAAACTGACCTCTCTTATGAACTTCAATATTTACTGTGTGCGCAAATCAACCTAGATCATACCGGGCAACGCCGGGAACTCTGTTAGTTTACCATAAATAGACATATTGATCCTCTTCCCAAGTGATCATTTCTTGCTGCATATTTGGTATGACCTTTCCCACAGGGAGTTGCGGGTTAGCGGCATCGCTCTGTCCTTGCGTTTGGAAGGACATTTGTTCGAATCCTCGTTCGGCTATCTAGATTTCGGTTTTCCCGAAATCACTTCCTGGCGAATGCTGGTATGGGTTCTTTAGAAGCCTGTGGTCGACTTCCTTCCCGCCCTTTGCATCCGACATTTTCTCGCATCTAATGACCTCGAGGAGGACGAGGCGTAGTAAGCCTAAACATTAATAGTCCAGTTCTAGTATGGCCCAATATGCATTTGTAGAATATCTCTGTGATGGTGCAATTTTCCCTCGTTCACGACATCTTTTATTTTCTGCTCACCCCAGGCAATGTGTGGACGTAATCCTCGAAAAGCGAGATTACCATTGCGCACTAGTGGTATCTTGATTACATTATCAGATCTTACAAACTGAATTAGGATTTTTATTATTCGAATATTTTAAACAAGTTTACTAGTTTCTTCCGGACATAGAGAACTGACTATAATTAGAATATAACTGTGAATTATCTGTTGAATTACTTATAAGGAAATACTAACAAACTGCCTGTGAGAGAAATTAAACCTATTGTAGTGTTTTTCACGGGTGATGTTGGCAATACATGTCAGTGTACGCCTCACACAGAAATTATAAGACGGAATCCAATAAAACTGTACATATGGATAACTGAAGTTATGGATTAATGTATTAGCCACATTTTATGCCGATAAGTAACATAATTAAGTGTTATAAGCAATAAAATTTCTATTTAAGTCTATTTCAGCACATGTGAAGCAAAAATTAACGCATTAATTTCAATGAAAGTGACAGCCTATGTTATCGGATAACATATAAGGTACTTTTTTCATGGCTAATTACTTATATTATTTCCTGATGATACGGAAGCCAAAATCACAAATACTCCAACATATTTCAGCTAAACTGATAGTTTATGTCGCGGATTTAAATATGGTACACAATTTGTGGGGATAATTTACTTGCTTCCCAAGAAATCACGGTTTCATTTATATTGTACATATATAATTTTTACACTGTACATAATAATATGTGCCTTCAGTATTCCTCACAAAATCCGTGCAAGAGAAGGAACAGGTAGTTAGTTGCTGCTTTATACCTTGATATAAGTAGCTATTGTTTTTTTACTCCCATATATAACAGGTATGAACATTTAAGCAGAGATGAAGGGTTCAATTAGTTCGTACTGAAATGGATCGTATATGCGACATAATCATATTTGATAGTTTATATCCGTAATAAAAATATGTCTGTTCATATATGCGACAAGGGGAACCACTATAGTCATTACATACAAAGAGGCGTTGAATACAATACTAAAATGCAGGCCCAGCAACTAGCTGGACTCACAACTACTGCGGGGCGGCGACTGTTGATCACTCGATTAGCCGCCCCCCTCAACGTGGCGCCCGCGTGCGGTGCACACCCGCTTATGGCGGCCTAGCTAAAATGAACTTTTGGATCATTCGCAGGCATAAAATCTTTTGATGTATGGCATTTTCGAAGGATGGAAGCAACAAATGATGTGAATGATGGGTTCTGCGAATGAAGACCACAACTCTCGATTGCACCTAAAGAAAGTCGCAGTACAGCTGGTATATATTTACACATATTAATTACCGTGACAATACATCATGTTTGCTCCTTGTTGTATATACGTTTAATCAGACAGAGCAGTGGGAATGTTGGTCCGGTCAACGGAGGCAACTGCATGAGTGCTTAAACCTCCTCACGGATACCCCCCAGATTCCCACCACCCAGTTCCACCACCACAGCAGGAAGTAGACTCTTCCGATCTACCCGCCATTACAGCGGGGACGGCGAGCAAGGCGCGCTTCGTCACCCAATAAGGGTGCCCACGGGGAGACAAGTGGAGTCAGCGCCCGCCACCACCAGGCCGAAGACCCTTCCAAAACCGGCAACCGAGCAACAACGCGGGATTTACACACGACGTAATGAAAGTTATCGATGCAGGTTCACAAGTAGATGCAATTTTTTTAGATTTCCAGAAAGCCTTTGACTCTGTGCCACACAACCGCCTTTTAGCGAAGCTTCGAGCGTGCGGTATATCGAATCAGCTTTGTGAATGGATAAAGGATTTTCTAACTGGTCGGTCGCAGTATGTCGTCGTTGAAGGAGAAAGTTCTTCTAGTCTAGATGTTACATCGGGGGTACCTCAAGGAAGTGTAATAGGACCACTTCTTTTCTTAATTTTTATAAACGATCTCGGAGACAAAGTGAAAAGCCTTTTTAGATTGTTTGCTGATGATGCGGTTATTTATAGGGAAGTAAGAAATTTGGCCGATTGCTTAGAAGTTCAGCGCGATCTGGATGTTATTTTGGCTTCGTGCGCTGAGTGGCAACTTACTCTAAATTGTAAAAAGGGCAAGACAATGAGCATAACTAAACAAAATGAATCCAATTGTTCAGAAATACGAGTTAAACAATACAGTTATTGATCTGGTCGATTCTATGAAATATTTGGGAGTAACAGTACAAAGGAACATGAAATGGGACATACACATTAATTCGTTAGTAGGTAGAACAAATTCTAGGTTGCGATTCATAGGTCGAATCTTGAAAAATTGTAATGAACAAACAAAGGAGATAGCGTACAAATCTCTTGTGCGTCCACATTTGGATTATTGTTGTGCCATTTGGGACCCGTTTCGTAAGGGGTTGATCGAAAGTATAGAGAAAGTGCTACAGTCCTTATGAAAGCGTCACAGAACTGATTAGTAGACTAGGTTGGGAGTCTCTGGTAGATAGACGACACACGTTTCGTTTAAACTTATTGGTAAACATGCGTACTCCCACTTTCACTTTTGAGTGTAGTGAAATACTTCTTCCACCAACCTATTTGAGTCGAGAGGACAGGAAAGATAAAATTAGAGAAATAAGGTGCCGGACTGATTCTTATATGAATTCTTTTTTTCCTCGTACCATTAGGGATTGGAATGCACAGCAAAGAATTAGCTTTGGTGCTGAGCACCCTCTGCCACCCACAATTTTGTGAATTGCAGAGTATATATGTAGATATAGATTGTCCTACCAGCAATCGACCAGCAGCACGAAGCCGCCAGCCGTCCACCAGGCCACGTGCCTCGAGGCAAGCCCCTAGTGTGCGTTCCCCCACACACCAACCATCAGCACAACTGCATCTCTGAAGGGCGTGGGTTCCCCGTCATAGTGCACGATCGCGTCGAGGCGCTCCAATGGTGTCGCTGCCCCACTTGGGTCAGATATTTGGACCCGTGCACTACCATTCCCCACATATAAGAGGACCTACTTTGGCAGCAAATGGCTCATACCGGCGGCAAGGGGAGCCGAGTTCCTTGATCACTGATCACCCGTCCCAGCGAGGGCCAATCTATACAATCTGAAGACGACCCCGGCCGTTGCCAGATCACGCCAGCTTACCGGCACCGTCCGTCGCCTACCATCATGGTCGCGTCACCTCCCTGTAGATGGCATCCCGGGTCCATACGTGAAGCTGCTGAAATCATACCTAAATGGAAGGACTTTTAGCGTGAAGGTGGATAAGGCACACTACTCTAACTAAAGCATTGAAGCAGGTGTCCCACAGGGCTCCGTGCTCGGACCAGTGCTATACTCCCTGTACACTGCAGATGTTCCGACTTCTAACGGTGTCCTTACTGCAACCTACGCCGATGACACCGCGTACCTGGCATCTAGCCGCAGTAGAGTGCTGGCCACCCGGCGCCTACAAGAAGTCTTGCAGGTTACTGAGGCGTGGGCAAGGAGATGACGAATAGACATAAATCCAACCAAGACACATGCCATTATAATAACCAAGAGACTCGGGGCCCGTCAACCAACACACTCGGACCCAACCCTTCACCTGTACGGTAGTGATATTCCATGGTCCCCCACAGTACGCTATCTAGGGGTGACCCTAGATAAGATATTAAATTGGATCAGCCACATCAACGACATCAGACGGAGAACAAGCATCAGATTGCAGAAAATATTTCCAATACTGAATAGAGATAGCAAACTTGCACCATCTACAGGAGTCAAACCATACACCTCTCTCGTACGCCCCATCATGGAATATGCATGTCCAGTGTGGGCATACGCTACAGAACGTCAAATACGAAAGCTTCAAATAATTCAAAACAGCACATTGAAGAGAGCCCTTCATCTTCCGCACCGGTTCCCCACGGATGCACTCCATGAGGCAGCCGGAATACCATAAGTGAGGGACAGATTCCGACAATTGGCGGAAACATTCTACAAAAGCACAAGGCAATGCAACAACCCAGTGGTAAACACAATAGGCCGCTATGATACTAGTGCCGACATACATAGAAGACCACTTAGCCTATTAAGAAATTGACACCATAAAACAGACGCACCAACCGTAATGCACTGCAACCCCATAATTCCGATCGAGTAAATGTCTTCGGACAAAAACTCTGCCTTCCACCTGCCTGTAAAACTAAGGCAGTGACGGTGCCACGGCGGCAAAGTGACTCACTAAAAAGAGCGGCGCCATTTGATCACACTCTGAAAAGAACTAGTTCTTTTCAACGGTTCACCAGTTAACTAGCTCAGTTTAAACAAAAAGAGCAGTTATATCTATTTTGAGTGTCGAATCTGTTCTTTTTATTTACATTTGGACTGATTTCTTAGGTTAATCTGACATCGGTTATTTTCATTCATTTTTGTATTTATTTTGAAACATTTTTGTTTCTTAAATACTACAGGATTACTTTCACGCAGAAAAGGCCATTTCAAAGCGTCAATGAAGTATTGTTGGGATTGCTGGGAATATTTGAGGGATAGTTTGAGAATAGTTAGTTTTACATTAATTTCAATTTTAAAGAAGTTTTTTGCTTTAAATGAAATGAAGGTTACTGTTCACAAATAAAATTTTACTTATTTGACCATTCTGCAGCCTACTTCATTTTTCAGTGCGAATTTGTAGAGCATTTGAAAATAACCTTTCACAAGTCACGCTTGTAGTAGGAATACACAAAGAGAAGCAGATTCGAAAGAACTAACTCCCCAGAGGCACTGCTCCACGCTGTGCTGAGCGCTTGAGATCGGAGAACGACGCGAACGAACTAGCTCTTCTCGATCTTCGGGATTTCTTATTTTCTCAGAGCGGAGTGGATAAGCAATGAACGGCGTGGAACAGAATTATGTCCAAGACAGTATGTTATGGTAGAACCATCACAGCTATTAACTGGTTAGGTAATAAGTATTGAAATCTGGTAACAGTATATGCTATGTTGTAAACCTAAGCCATGTAGTATTTATATTACATCTGAAAAGCATGAATTACTTACACGATGGGTATTCCTAGATAGAGTGATTTCTGACTTTAATTTGCAAAATTTCCCTTTACTAAACTTAATATGGAACATGTAAAGTGGATTGTAAATTAATGTATATAAATTGTATATGTAGAAGCAAATGTGAATCTTGTCTAAGGCAATATGGTATGGCAGAAGAATCATAGATACAAAATTGCCATGTAAAATGTATTAAAGTCTGTAATTGTATCTACATCTATACTCTGCAAATCACAAATACTGTGGGTGGCAGAGGGTGCTAAGTACCATTCCTAATTCTGTGCATTCCAATCCCGAACAGAACGAGGAAAGAAGGAATACATAAATAAATCAGTACGGCATCTTATTTCTCGAATCTCATTGCGACCTAAATAGGTTGGCGGAAGAAGTATTTCGTTGCACTCGTAAATTAACGATTTTCGCATATTCTCCAACAAATTCAAACGAAAACGACATCGTCTGTCCACCAAACAATCCCAGCTCAACCCACGTATCAGCTCTGTGACACTTACATAAGGACTGTAACTAGCAGTCACTAATTGCAAATCTCGGACAGTATAACAATGCATATGACAAACATGAAAGGCCATTGTCCATCCTAACAAGAAATTAAAACAATGAAAGAGCAAAATTAAAGACATACCATTAACAAAAGACACCCAACCTGAAAGTCTGAAGGAAATGTCCAGAGACAAAACCTTCACCTAAACTGCTCGTGAATATAAAAGCAGAAATTGCTCTCGGGCGGGCGTCACGAATCGAGTGGCTCTCCTTTGTACCTTCTCCAATGTGTCAATCAATCCCTTGCGATACTCAATTGTAAAGACAACTCTGTACGGTATTAGAGCCACATCTGTAAGTTCAAAATGTAAAAATATGTCAGCAGTCACCCCGCTGCATCAGCAGAGACAGCTGGCGGCCTGGATGTCGACGCAGGCCAGCAGTGGTAAAAGAAGGACATATACAAATAGACAGTTTATTAATTAGAAGTATGAAAATACAAAGACAATTGCTGATTTTGGTGTGAATTAGTAAGATGGTAGTTTAATTAGTAGATTAGTTGGTAGATTAAGCGGTATATTAATTATTAGAATAATTAGTAGATTTACTATTAGAATACTTAAATCCATTAAATACTTAAAAATAATTATCCAGATATATTATTAAAAAAAAGTAAATTGTTTTAAGAATAAAACTGTAGAGACTAAGGGCCTACTTTAGGTAACAAGGTAGTAGGCTATGTAACATCAGGAAATAAAAATGAAAATACACCTATTGTTAATCATCGAGAAACCCTTAAATCGCAATTTACAGATCACAAAGGTTGGAATGTTGCTAAAATAAATTAACGTATTTGGCTGTTCAGCGTCCCATATTTTTTAAAATTAATAAATCAAATTTTTGATATACTGGGAGAGAGGTTGAACATATTCAGAGCCGTTAGGAATATTTTATTATGGACTAGCTTTGCTTGACATGCGTTGCAGTGCCTATATTTCTTTCTGCGTGAGTACACATATGTAACGCAGACACATTTAAATGTATAAATAAATGAAACACAATGATTTTTTTGTTCATTAATTAAATTTGAAAATGTTAATAGTATTTTGAGATATATAATATTTTAGACCTTGGTGTTCTGTAAAAGCACAGAACCCAGAGTTGCGTGGTGGCCGGGTATGTAACATGATGTTCTTTGCCTTTTGATCGGGTCGTAATAAACATTCTCCTTCACCATCAAGATTTCCCTACCGTTTTGAAAATATATGGAAAACTTGGAAAAGTGCGTGTAGATTTGTATTAATAGGAGTGAAGAGGCAGAGCGAGTGCAGTAATAAATGTATCGCGATTTAGTACAACTGATTTTAT
Organism: Vandiemenella viatica; assembly: GCA_031002005.1. Lineage (NCBI taxonomy): Eukaryota > Metazoa > Arthropoda > Insecta > Orthoptera > Morabidae > Vandiemenella > Vandiemenella viatica. The sequence continues at coordinate 49,007,837 of JARYHS010008074.1, forward strand.
AGCTCCAACCTCCTTCGAGATCGTATTAAACTGTACATCAACGTATCATCACAAAAACCTATAAAACAATTTTTACATTTAAAGTTCGTATTTCTTGGTCAGCAATTGGTCAAACATAATAGGTCCGACACCGTTCAACAGCATATGTTATGAGATCTCAGAATATTACTATCCATTTTTGCCGATTAGCGCTACTGTTTTCATGATATTTGGAAGAAACTGAATGGCATCGTGTGTCAATTTTGCTTAACTATTATGGTTGAGGAGAGTGTGTTGGTTTTTCTAAGCCAACATATTACTTTTTGTTTTAAAGTGTATGTGTGCAAAGCTCCACTGAATTTGAATAAAAACTGTAGTTTTGTATTAGGAATACATGCAAAAATTGAATAGCATAAAGGGGGAGAGGGTTTGGATTTTTTCTGAACCAAATGTAGACAGTGTATTTCTGTTTGTTTCAAAGAATATCTACTTGTGGAAAGTTCCATCAAATAGATTAAAAACTATAGATTTGTGAAAAGAACATTGGCATAAATTAAGTTCCTGTAAAGGGAAACAGTGGTTGTAGATTTGTAAAACAACTGTAGACAGGTTTTTTCTGTTTGTTTTAAAGAATAAACAGCTCTGAGTATGTATAAAGAACATTGCAATAAATTAAGGCTTGTGGGGGGGGGGGGGGTAAATGGGACTAGTATTTAAGTTTTGTGAAAAAATGTGAATAGTATTTTTCTAATTGTTTTAAAGTATACTTGTACAAAGGTTAAAAGTAATTCAGATAAAAAAAATGGATATTTATGAAGAACAGCAGCAAAATTTAAGGGGGAAGGGAGTAAGGGTGGACAGGGGGTTGTGTTATTTAAACGAAATGTAGACAGCATTTTTTCAGTTTGTTTCAGAGTATGCGTGAGCAAAGATTCAACGATATCTTAAAAAAGCTGTGGGTATGTATAAAGAACATTAGCAAAAATTAAGGGCAGGAGCCGTTTGGTTTTTGTAAACAAATGTGAACAATATTTTCTCTTTACTTTAAAGTATATGTGTGCAAAGCTGAATCGAAATCGGATAAAAACTTTGGGCTTATTTGAAATAAGGGCTGTAAAGTGTGGAGAGAGGGTGGTATGGGAATGCATAGAAAATGAATAAACAAACATTTGTTTTTATATGTTAGATTTAAGTAAGCTGCTGAATAGCCCCCTTTGTATAGCAGGAAGGCAGTACCGGATTTAAAACAGTGCGGGGCCCGTTTCAAATGAGAAGAAGGGTCGCCTATTTTTTTTTTTTTTTAATCATTGCCTCAGCGGCGTTATACAGTCCCGTTACGATTTGTAGCTTTATCTGTGGTTTCATTGATGGTGATGGATTTTGTTTTCACGAATTGTACACTTTGACCGTAGTGATTACGGCCTGTGTGGAAACCCTTTTGATATTCTTATTGTTTAATAGCTAACTGGTTTCAAGTGGTCAGTTGGGATCATTGCCGCAATCAGTTGTGTTAACAACTCGACAATTTTCCCCAGCTGATTTGATCGTCTTGGCTCTTGTTTGCAGCATTGGTGCCCGTGTTGGTCATTTGAGTTGGTCGGCGGATGATTATTGAAGTTGCTTGATGACCAACTCTGAGGTCCTTCCGGTCTACCGATTTGTTGAGAGTGACTTGTTGGCGCTGGCGTTGACGGCTTCTGATGGCTGCTTAAAGCTTTCTTCTTATGGGGCATCCCCAATAACTGGCGGCGTGGTCAGAGCCACAGTTTGCACACTTCGGCGTTGCGTCACGCAAACGTGTGCAAACCAAGTTTTTATGGCTCCCTCCACAGCAAACGCAGCGCACTTGCTTGAGACAGTCAGAAGCTTGATGCCCGAAGCCTTGGCAGCGGAAGCATTGATGTAGGGTTGCAATTGGTCTCCGCTTCTGTAGCCTCTTGTTGGAGTTCAGTATTCTCCTTTTCATGACTTGGCTGCTGGCCGTAGCGGAGGACTTGGTTGCCTCAGGCTCTCTCCTATCTGGTGCTGGGCGCGAAGAAGAATTGTCATCTTTGAGTGTTCCCTCATCCATGTTGCAGGAGTCTCTTGGAGCTGCTTCATTTTGATGAACACCCGTTGTTGAATTCCGAGTGCTTTCTTGGAGATCCATGCTGTATCTTATGTTCCTAGTTTCTAGGAATTGCTTGATTTCTTCGAGGTCCTCTTGGCTCATACAGGTGACTAGCCGTTTTAGCCGTCCGTGGTAGCAGTGGAGCTAAAGGGTAGGGGGTGGGGTGTCACCCATCTAGCTTGACGGGGAGTCACCAATAGCATTTGCTAATTTCTGCTAGGTGGGTAATCCGCTACTGCAGGAAGGGACGCTTAGGTGTCGTTCACGCTAGTACCGCCCCTGTGAGGCGCCAAAACCATGTTCCGATCTACCAACCACACGAAATCAAACGCCATCATGTAAGAAAAATATTGTCTTTGGGTTCCGAACGAAAATATAAATTCCAGAAGTAATATTTGGCAGTGCCAACCTGAGAAAGACACACAACAGTCTAAGTTACCATTAACACCAGTGTCATGAAGAGCCGCTGTATATATGAAAGAAATCCAACTTTCTCCCTGTATGTCTCTGTACGAGTGCTCACTATGTGATTATGCGAATCAAACTGGTCTCACTAAGATAAATTGTTGTTATTTGGAACTGCTGATTTTGGGTGACCTGTGTTCGTGTCTAATTAAAACCGTGTCACAGTTTACTAGTTTCTGGTGACAATATTTGTATCCAATTTGCTCCGACGGAACAGAATATGATTTGAATTGTGTAGTTCATTAATCTATTCATTATCTTGTTGTAAATGTTCCTACCTTTTAACATTGCGATGAATAAGTAATCATCTTCCAGTAAATGCAGCCAATCTTGGTAAGAAGTCTGTTTGGTAAATTACTGAGAATTATAAAGGTAGAGGGTAAGAATGTTACATAAACAATCCAAAACCATTATAAACGTGTTAATATAGATGTTGCAGTGCTTCGCAAGAGCAGTTCTTTTCATTTTCCCTTGATATCATAGCTTGTATAACGCACCCTGAAGCCCTCTCAACCTACCGTCAGAAGGAAACTAGTTTCCCTCCCCATTCCCTCTCCCCCAGACTCACAGCAGATGTGTAAAGCCCCAGAATGTTTTGCTTTTTACTAGATCTGATTCTCGTGGAATGAATATGCCCTCGTATTAGATACTGTAATATCGCTTCTCTCTCTAAAAGTAGTATACAATGTAGCGGCCCGTGTATGTATTTCACTATGAAGTATGATCACGCAGAAGAAACATTGAACACATTTTGATGTGGTTTGAGAAGTTAACAACTTAGACTTTTTCTTACGATTTTATGTGACCTGGCGCTGGAGTAGAAATAAATCTCTCCTGGCTCCTGACCTCAAAACATTTTATAGCTACATATTTAGAATTCACACTCTTAATTAAGTTCCCATGAAAAAGTCTTCATACAGCAGTTTCATCATGAAAATTAGGCAAAAACAGGAACAGGTAGAAAATTTTCAATAAAAGTTAAATGTAAGAGAAATTTGCTGATTAAATCTATCTAAAATATCCATCCAAACGACTGCGAGCAAATACCTGCGCGTTTTAATTCTTGTGTGTTCACGCATAATAAACGATTGTGAATTCGATCCCAGCTCAATAACATATTTTTTTTCCTCGCGTGCCTTATTTACACTTTTATGTGCAAATTCCTTTTTTATCTTAAAATATACACCTAAGTAATAATTTATATTTGTTTGAAGAAATCGTATACTTTAGGACGACATAATTTGCTTCCACTCAAGGTAAATTTGATGACAAAATATTTCATTTACATTTCGAAATTCTGGATATTAATCTGTGAATATTTCAAAGTCATCCCTATATTTAGAAATTGGAGCAGAAGATGGTATTACACGAATAGTCAATGGGTGAAAAGCTACAGTTGGAAAATAGCAACTAACTGTTCGTCCTTTCGCCAGGTCTTAGAAGAAGCGGCGACCTGTTTCGCCTTATGCTACGCCTGCGCACGATCAAGATGTGCCACCGCCAGCTGGTACAGACACCATCGCGCAGCAGCGGCGAGCGGCCAGAATCGGGCAGCCCATCTAGTGGAGGTTGTCAGAGTCGGTCGTCCAAGACGCCAAGCGGCTCTGCTGCAGGGAAGGACCAAGCACGAGCAGCCATGACGCTTCACTTACAGCATTGCTCTCGTCGGAAAATTCTTCCTGGTCATCACCCCATCACATCATCGATGACGACAATATGGGCTTTGACATCTTCCGCTGCTTCACCCCGACCCACGAGTATTTCCTTAATTCAGCGGACTACACTGTAAGGGAGCTCATTAAGTATCTCCTAAAGAAAGGGCGCCCATGGGTGCTAGAGCTCCGAGTCAAGACCTGCGAGAAAATCTTAGCCTGGCGACTACCCTCTGAAACCACCAAGCTGCTGACTGAAACGCTCTGCGACACGACGTATGTACAGTCTGAGACAAAATTCGCGAGACCCCTCGCCTTTCGATTATGCTTCGTTCTAGACACGAATACCGCATGAGGCAACATAACTGGTAGGTGGTACACTAAATTCATGATAGAATAGACCTCTCATACCCAGCACTTTACGCAAGACTAGAAAAATTAGCCGGCGCAGCAAGAAACTCGCACACGCCCAGAGTTCTACAGTAAACATAATTACGAATATCACCATTTTAGTCATAATAATTATTGAAATAACCAAATCGATTGATTATAGAGAGATGATAAAACATTTTCCTAATTTTGATAACCATTGTGTATTTTTTTTCCCCCTCGAATAAACAGTTGACAATTCGCTAGCAAACGCAATTATATGGCGAATACCGAAAAGAATCGCTAAATTACGAACGGAAAACCAGTAAGAGATTTTTAATGGACTTAGTTACACTATCTAGTGCTGCAGCGTTATAGAACTGTGTGTGACAAATACACTCAAAGGTTAAGGTTAAATAGAAAGAGCATTTACGAAAGAACTCTAATGGTTAGCTAAGTCAAGAAATATAAATAAACTATTTCTAGAAAATTAAATGGTTCGGAATATCAACACCTTAATATTGTTTTCACCATACCATATTTAGAAGGTAAGCTTAATTTGAACGCAGTAGCAACAGTTTTAGTAGTAATAATAATAATTAAGAACAATAAATAAATAAATAAATCCGTCTGCAATGTGAATAAGCGATACAGATTTTAAATCTGGAAGATGGAAGTAGGAAAACTTTCATTTCTCTCTTCGTTTCTAACTAACACTGATACTAATATAAAAAACCAATATAAAATTTTCTATCAAGCATTACTTCCTGCCTTCCAAGCCCGATGGGTTATAGGTAACACTGTTGCCTGGCTTTCGGGAGGACGCGAATTCAAACCCTGTCGTGAATCAAATTTCAGTATTCCACACTTTACGTAAATCTCTCCAGCTGAACTCCGGTAAAAGTTCCTTCAAAAAACCGTCGCTGAAATTCTTACCCGATCCTAGTTTCCAATACTATCAGGATTTATATCACATTGGCGTCGAAGACATGAAGAAGACGAGAAAAAAAAGAAAAGCAAAAAGAACGTAGTGGGTATGTGACAACACTATAATCCGGCTTTCGGGAGGTCCTGGTTTCGAATCCCTATCTGGCCAACCAGATAAACGTTTTAGATGGTTTCCCCAAATCACTCCAGGCCAATGCCGGGATTGTTCCTTCAAAAGGTAATGGCCGAATTGCTCCCCATTACTTGCCCCCAGTCATTTACTACCTCAATGACCTCGATGAGATTTAAAGCTAGAAGCAAAAAATAATTTCTCAGATAAAAATAATTACATCGCTGTGGTGTGTTTTGGACCTTTTCCATGTTGGATTTATCTTATTCAACGCCAGAACATGGTAGCGAAGGGACTAGAGTGCTATTTCCACATATGGAGAGTCTCTAGTTCGGTGTGGTTTTAGGGCTGGTCGACGTCGAAATCATTATAGAGCAAAAATGATTGGGGGCATGTTTCGGGAAGTAATTCAGCCATTGCACGGAATCATCCCAGCACTCACGGAGTGATTTCGATTAATCATGCAAATCGAAATACGGATGGATGCACGAAGATCGCAACCCCTGTCCTTCAGAATGAGATGGCTTGAGCGTTACCGAGATTATCGGTCACTGGTGCGGATCCGGCAAGGGGCATGGGTGTTAAAGTACGTGTTGTTGTGCGTCTTGTACCGTCTTTCAATCGTATGAGGAAAAAGCATTTGGAAATACATCAGTGTACAGGATAAGCACACAAAATGTCTTAGGTGGATGAATGGCTATCTGGAGGAATACCGTTAAAAATTTAAAGACAATTTTATTGAACCAAAAGGCAATTGGCCGCCTTCAAAAATATAAATTTGGAAAGTAGGCGGACTGTAGCGGAGCTCTTTATTGGATAGGGAGGGGTTGAGTATTTAGGTTTTAATCTCTTTTAACATTATGCGTGGTTAAAGCTTAAGAAGAAAATCTTCCTGCTCAATCTGGCTCAAGGAAATTACAATTCAGACGCAATGAGTAAGTAACCTATCTGACAAACGTTTCGAGGAAGTGTTTATTTATCAGTGGCTCTGAGCAAGTGAAGAACACTTATTCAGTAGAGTTAGCTCTAATAAGGTTTGTGAATATGACCATCCGTACTCGAAATATGCCCATTTTCGAATTATGAGCACCTACAAATAGAGTGACAGCCATTTGCCGGAAGTAACAAAAACAACTTCATATAACATATTATTCAAGTTACTTGATCATAGAAGACCTATGAAAATGTTGAAAAATAACATTGGACTAATATGTATTAGTCATTAAAAATTTCTGAAAATTACTTCTTGAGAATTTTGACTTCAGAATACCCTCATTGCATCTTGTAATGTTCTACTTGCACTATTTTATTACAAAATGAATAATAAATATTCCGTAAAAATGGAACTATTAAAAAAAAAACTGGACGTGCATGTTATTGAAAATTGACCTGCCTCCATCTGCTGATCTAAATATTTTATGACCTTCGGTGCCTTTGATCATTTAACCTGCTCACTATTGTGTCAGCCTTGGTTGAGGTAATGTGGCACTATATTGTGAAGTCAACACAAGACGAACACTACACTCATTCATAAGCACCCATATGCGCGGAAGGCCTCGAATCGGTGACCTTTATTATTATTACTCCGCTATTCACTAAAAGTTTGTGGCGGAAGGTGCATTGCACCTATCCGAAAGGTTAATGGTTTGGAAGGGATATGGCAGGAGGCCTTTACAATGCGATGACAGTGTTCTAGTCCCTACACTGCTAGCACCAACTTAACTATCCCGACGTTCGTTTGCAGTGATTTGGAAAAACCGTAAAAAATCCAAATGTGGATGGCCAGAAGGGGATTTGAACCCGCGTTCTCTCGAATGCGAGGCCAGAACATTATCGCTCGTCCACAACGCTCAGATTTTTTTTTAATTGACCGTAACATGTAGATATATAGGAACAATAATTACAGACTGACCCTGCCAATAATCTTTTTTAATATATCTATTTTTGCAACCTAGCAGTAGACGCACAAATATTTGATCAGCTAAAGATGTAAGATCTTAATCACATCGTTTCTCATGAAACTGGAATCAACCATAATACATCCACTTTCATAACTACATATGTAACCTTTCAATCAGTTTTTCGAAGATAACATCATTTTCCTTTTACAAATCCAGCTTATTCCAGTTAGAAAAGCAATCATCCTTTTCCTTCAGAACGCAGGCATAAGAATTTTAAAAGCTCCACTGCATATGGAATTATTCAACGTCACTAACTATAAGACTGACATCGGTCTTTTTCCAAGATCATTCTTGCTTGTAGGAAATGCCATGGTGGCTCCCAAAGTTAGAAGAATTATTGAGCCGCTTCAAATTCCCGTCGGCTATCAGATTTTGTTTTTGCATGTTTTCTCAAAACCTTTGAAGATTAATGGCAGGATGATTCCTCTAGAAGGCATTGTTTCGTGTTCATTGTTCACAGTTCTCTCCTATATTTATTTACCTCGACAGCAACGAGGCATTTGCAGAGGTGATGTTTTCCTATTTCCATCTTCCAGATTTGAAATGTTGACCGCTTATTCACATTGCAGACGGATTTATCTGTTTATTTATTGTTCTTAATTATTACTACTAAAACTGTTGCTACTGCGTTTAAGTTAAGCTTACCTTCTAAATATTCTATGGTGAAAACAATATTAAGGTGTTGATATTCCAAACAATTTAATTTTCTAGAAATAGTTTATTTATATTTCGTGACTTAGCTAACCATTAGAGGTCTTTCGTAAATGCTCTTTCTATTGAACCTTAACCTTTGTGTGTATTTGTCAATCACAGTTCTATAACGCTGCAGCGCTAGATAGTGTAACTAAGTCCATTAAAACTCTCTTACTGGTTTTCCGTTCGTAGTTTAGCGATTCTTTTCGGTATTCGTCATATAATTGTGTTTGCTTGCGAATTGTCAACTGTTTATTCGAGGGGGAAAAAAAAAATACACAATGGTTATCAAAATTAGGAAAAAATGTGTTATCATCTCGCTGTAATAAATCGATTTTGTTATTTCAATAATTATTATGACTAAAATGGTGATATTCGTGATTATTTTTACTGTAGTACTTCGAACTTTTCCTCTGGGCGTCTGCGAGTTTCTTGCTGCGCGGGATAATTTTTTTAGTGTTGAGTAAAGTTCTGGGTATGAGAGGTCTATTTTATCACGAATTTAGTGTACCACCTACCAGTTATGCTGCCCCCCATGCGGTATTCGTGTCTAGAGCGAAGCATAATCGAATGTACATCTCGCCGAGCCAATTACTGAGTATGCAAAGTACTGGTCATGAAATGTACTCATCCCAAACCTTTATGCAGAAAGCTTCAACAACCTTGATGACCTCGACGCCCGACTACTCGCATCTGCTTCACCAAGCAAAGAGGTCGGGCATTCAACCAGCCTGAAGATGATAGTAAGCTCCACCAAGCCGATAAGCAAGGCAGCCACGACAATCAGAAGCGATGATCATACAGTCACTCCCCAAACAACCGAGGACCATCTAATCCACGTCACCTCGTCGACAAACCAGGCCTTCATGTACAAGATACTCCAGCAGATGGCAACCATACTGGAGGAAACACGGATAGCACTGGCTTGTTTCAACACCGACTGCCCGTCCCAGATAGCCATCGAGATTGCCATCGACCGTCTCGGTGGACGAAGAAATCAAGACGGACCCAAGCAGCTCGACAGTCCGCAGTCATGTGAGGATAAAGGAACCACGGACCAAGCAGAAACTAGAACCGTGGAACATAACGCTTCCAGGCGTGACGAGCAATAAAAGCCGCGACAGAACGCTGGACGGTGCATACCACTCACAGAGCAAGAAGCCGAGCATCCAGCGGAAGCCAGACGACAAGGAAAAGTCAGTACCACCAAGATACAACACGGCCGAAACACCAGAAGTAATCCTCGCAAGAAGAAAACAAAAACGAAAGCTGTCGGCAAGTGTTTCAGGTTTAATGGATCGTAGCATCGGTTGAACAACTGCCGGATCCAAGTCCGGTGCGTCAGTTGTAGGGAAAACCATTACTCTCTGGTGTTACAAGACCACGTGACGCAATTCCGACATGTGCTAACTGCGCCGCGGACCACGCAGCTAGCTACGGGGGCTGTCCCCTAAGACGGAAGCTGGAAGCGGCCACTAACAAGCGCCGTCCCCACACCACCACATCAAAGGACCAGACCACAGCCGCCATGCGACCAGAGACATCACTCAGTCAGACAAACAGCGATGTCGCAGCTATCAACAAGAACAAAGAAAACAACAACAAACGATTGTGAACTTGCTCACGTAGATGTGAAACCCGTCCGGGGTTTTCGAATTAGGACGTCTTTGACGCCAATAGCCCGTTTTTTCCCCCCAATGCGTAAATAAATAGTGTCCCCAAAACAAACCTAAAAACGATAAAAGTAGTAGTGCCACTTTGGTGGCGGGACTAAAAGAAGAAAGAAATATTGAAAATAGAAAAATGGGAACGAATGTGATTTCTTGAAAGAAATGCTGAAAACATAGAGGTCAATGAGGAAATGAAAGGAGAGGTGATATCAAAGACTGAATGTCTTTGGCAGATAAAATTTATTTAACTGTGCCAGTTATGATTGTGGAATTTTACGAATAGGAGCAATGATTTGTAAAAATAATCAACAGGAAGGGACATCAACCAAAACTCACAAAATATCACCTGATTTTTATCTGATGGACCATACTGCCGTTACCTAATTACTTGGTAGGGCTGTTTACCATGGATGCTGATTTCCGTATGGGATAACCATAGGCCGGTTTGACGGAACGATTCGAATTGTGGAGAATAAACCTTTGTTATTGTACTCGATGTCAAACTAACTTTAGTAAATTTAGATTTCTGATTTACTACTGTCTTCGTTGCTACCTGAAATATTTTATTTAGGTCGTCACCCCAGTAACGAATCACTATCAGATGTCGTATGCCCTCACTTAAAACAGAGGTTTGGTATTTAAATCTCCCTCCCGACATCTAAATTTCTCTTTTCTAAGAATTCCGAAAATCTACGTATATACCCATACTCGGCAATACTCAATAGTCGTGGGTAGTAGAGAACGCTTTGTACAATAACTACCTGTCATTGTGGCACAGATAAGTTGGATATAAAGTATTTGATCGCATTCATAAATGATAGGATTTTTTCGTTTGTTTGTCAATACAACCAATCGAAACCTAAGTCGTCACAGCCCAATCCGTATTACATTTCTCTGATAATTTCGTAAGGAATGTGACAAGTAGTCACGATTCGAATGGGCCCCGTCTGTATTTTTTCTATATTGTCAATTATAATAAAAATAATAATAATTCTGTGTGGCCGTAATGAACTGGAGACAGGGTTTCTATTGGCTGTGCATTCCGCAACTGCCGTAACCACCTTAATCTATCCCGGTAATCATCCGGGTTGCAGGGGACCTACAGTTAAACGTGGAATCCGAACCACAGAAGCGTTCTGGCTTATTTCACTTTACACAGCAGGCTGTGCCAGAGGTGAAGGTCGGGTTAAGCGCCTTGGAAAAATCTCCACCGAGACAGGGATTCCATCTTTTGATCTCCAGTCAGACGCGTTAAGCACTGAGCCACCAGGCGGATCTATTGTCAATTAATTCCTCACGATACGGATCCCAAACGACGCTACAGTAGACCAGTTGTCGACGCACGAGAGTTTTCTACGCCATCTCCTATGTATGTGCTTCACAATTCCTGAAGTTGTGACTTACGAATCTCACTCTTGAATTATTTCTGCCTACGACCGAACTTATTTGTAGGTCCCATTCCATGTTGCATTGTTCTGTTTTATCCAAATACTTCAGGTAATGAGTGATGTAAATAACTGAATTGTTTACTTTTTATTACTGAATAAACGAACTCTTTTTAATTAGTCACGAACGTTATCTAGGACATTAAACAATTTACTATAAGTGCCATGGATCGTACCATTCCGAAATATTGTCCAGATTGCGTTATTTTTTAAGCAATCTACCCTCTAGATGGCTGTATCATCAACGAATAGTCTCAATCAACAAATCAATCAAAGTGAGTCGCTATATTCCTTCCCAGTAGGACATATATGTATGAACGTGATTGGTGGAAGTTCGGAATAGCAACTTTACTGTGAGACAATTCGTAAATTCTCTCTAACATCTACAATTATTTTCTTTAATTTCTATGAAAATACACATGTATAATGCAGACACATTTAAATGAACAAATAAATCAAAGACGGTGATTTTTTGTTCATAAATAAAATTTGAAAAATATTATTCTAGTACTTGGTGTTATACAATGTTTTTTGTGTTCGTCTTCTGTAAAAGAAGACTACCGAGCGTTGCTCGCAAGATGGATATGAAAGTTCTGACGTTTGATCTGTTTTGATGGGATTGTAAAAAACAAACTCCATCACCATCCACTTTGGCAGATTTCATATCGTTGTAAGGATATATGCAAAACATGAAAGAGTTGCACGTATATATTTGTCTTAAAAGGGCGAATGGGGAGTGCCAGTGCAGTTAAGAAAACTAAATGTTAACATCATTTTTCACTGTGTTTTGATAGTTCCCTCGATATCCTATAAAAACTGTAGATTTGTGTATCACTACAAAAAATTTAAAACAGTTTTCACTTTTAAAGTTCGAATTTCTTGGTCAGCAATTGATCGATAAGAATCTGTCCAACACCGTTCTACAAGAAATGTTATGGGCTCACAGAATGTCACTATACACTTTTGCCGATTTCGCTACTGTTTTGGAGATATTTGTAACAAACTTAATTGCATCGTATACAAATTCCGCTTAAGTATAGTGGTGGGGGAGAGTGTGTTGGTTTTAGTAAACCAAATATACACATTATTTTTATCTTTTTTTTAAAGCATACATATCCAATGTTCCATCGTAACTGGATAAGAGCTGTAGGTTTGTATAAAGAATACTTTCAAAAATTGAATGGGATAATGTGGTAGAAGATTTTTGTAAACCAAATGTAGACAGTGTTCTTCTGTTTGCTTGAAGTATATCCACAAAAATCAGATAAAAAAATGTGAATTAGTATAAAGAATATTCGCATACATTAGCGGGAAGAGTGGTTGAGGATTTGTAAAACAATTGTGGGCAACATTTTTCGGTTGGTTTTAATGTACACATTTGCAATTTTCCATCCATACAGAATGAAAACTGTGGGTATATATAAAGATCGTCTGCGAAAATGAAGGTGGGTGGAATGGATAAAAAGGGAGAGTAATTAAGTTTTTTGAAACAAATGTAGGCAGTATTTTTCTGTTTTTTAAGTATATATGTGCAAAGTTCAATGGATATCTGGTAAAAACTATGGGTATATATAAAGAACATCAGCAAAAATTAAGTAGGAAAGGGAGGGGATAAGGAAAAAGAGTGGTGATGTTTCTTTCAAACTAAATGTAGACAGCATTTTTCTGTTTGTTTTAAAGTATGCATATGCAAAGTTCCATCGATATCTTATAAATATTTTGGGTATGTATAAAGAAAATCGCTAAAATAAAGGTTGGCGAGGGTACAGGAAAGACCAGCTTGGTTTTTGTAAGCTACTGTCCTCATTTGTTTTACAAAAACTGCTGTGGAAAGTAATTTTTACTATCGTAATTGGATGAATGATAAATGAATGAATAGAACACGAACGAACAAACAAACAAACATTCATTTTTATATAACCGATCGTGGTGGGTGAATGGTTAACGCTCTGAACTCGCATAAGGGAGGACGGCGGTCGAATCCCCGTCTGGGCATCCACTTTTGGGTTTTCCATGGTTTCCACAAATCACTCCAGATATTAGCCTTTATATGACAGGAAGGGACGCTTAGGTGTCGTTCACGCGAGTAATACCACTGTGTTGGCGCCGAAACCGAGTTACACGCTACCAACCCCACGGAAGCAAAAGTAATTCTCTGGATGGGTAAGAAACATATCATTTTTAAAATTGTGCATATTCCTGCGTAAGGCAGAGAGGTTCATAAAGTCTATATAAATTTAGTTGGCAGCGCCAACCTGAGAAAGACCCAACACAATCCATGGTATTTAATCTCCATCGCATACAGGAGTATTGAAATCACTTCGCTGCCGCCAGTGTCGAGAAATGACGCTGCATAAATGAAATAAATCCATCTCTCTCCCTCTCTATGTATTGAGTGAGACTGATCACACTATGATAAATTGTTGGCATTGAGAACTGCTGATATTGGATGATTCCTAAGTTCATGTTTAATTGCATCCCTGTGAAAGTTGACGTATTTCAGGTGACATTGTATCCAATTTGCTCAAATGGAACAGGAAGATTTACAATAAAATGATGAATGGATTGATGAACTACACTATTTAAATCATATTCTACCTTTTAATCTCGCCTTAAATAAGTAATCATCTTCCAGTAAATGCAGCCAATCTTAATAAGAAGACCGATTGCTAAATTAATGAGAATTATAAAGACAGAGGATAGCAGTTTTACATCAGCAATCCAAAGGCATTATAAAAGCGTTAATTTAGATGTGACCGTGCTTCGTAAGAGAAGTTCTTTTCATGTTCCCTTGGTATAATAGCACTCGGATGCACTTAATCTACCGTCCGAATGGAAACTTAGTTTCCCTTCCCCCCCCCCCCAGACTAAAAGCAGAGGTGTCGCAAGTTAAGTTTTGCTATTTACCTGATATGATATTCTTGGAATAAATTTGCCCTCGTATTAGATAATGCAATATCTCTCTCTAGATGTAGTATACAATGAAGTGAGCCGTGTCTGTATTTTTCCATGATCACGCAAATATACTTAACAGATTTTATGCGGTTTTTACAGTGTAACAGCTTAGAATTATACTGAAAATGTGTAATACGTATTTACGTCATCTAGCGCAGGAGTAGATATAATCATCTCCTTCTAACCTCAAAATATACAATAGCGTTAAAATTAGTTTCCTTAACTGAATTAGTAATAAATGGTCTTTATTCAGCGTAATTTCTGGAAAATATACCAATGATAAAGAGTAATATTAAACAATTAAATGGAAAACCTCTGGTTATATTTGAATAGAAAATATGACCAAACGACTGCGAGCGAATACTTACACGTGTCAATGCATCCTAATTCACGCACAATGATGGATCCTGATTTCGAAACCAGCTCAATACCATATTGTTTTCCCACGTGCATTATTTTTAGCTGTTATTTACAATTTTATTTGCAAATTACTTTTTATCTACAAATTTTCACTTAAGCAATAATTCATATTTGTTCGAAGGAATCGTATACTTAACCCCGCAGGGGCCTGGTACGCAAGTGCCAGGTACGGGTTTGGCGAACCCGCGGTGCCCGAGCTGGAAACTTGTGAGCGCCGCAAGTTTCCCACACCGTAAACTCCTACCATGCTTCAACTACCACCGTAGGGCGTGGCGGTGGAACGTTGTGTGCCTAGGAGAACGGGGATCTTGGCTTCGTCGCCCGGATCACGAGGACGGAATAAACCTCTATAAAAAAAAACCCTCAACCTCAGGGTCGGACACGTACCGAGGAGGTGGATGAGTGGTGAGGCGAACCACCCGCTAACGTGCGACCTCAGGGGCACCTGCGCACCCCTGTTGTATCAGCATTTCTTTATAACATGTTTTTGCTCGTGGGACCAAAATTCCTTCAAACAAACAAAAACAAAACCACTAGGGTCCGGGTGTGCCGCAGGTTAAAAAAAATACACCCAGTTCCAACAAGAGGGCGAGGGTGGACAGCCCTCCTCCGGAACAAGACAGCAGTAACGGGAAGGTTTGTCTTATAGACAACGCCTTTTTGATCATGCCAAGAACGGAGGGGTCCTTTGACAAGGTCTCTCCGTTTTATATAAATAAAGGATTGGAGAGAATAGCGGGAACTTTAAAGAGTGTAAAAAAGCTGAGGAATGGGACCCTGCTTCTGGAAACATCTAACCACAATCAGGCTGTTTCACTCCTTAAGTGTGAGAAGCTCGGGGAGTTCGCAGTGAAATGCGAACTCCATAAAATTCTAAACTCTAGCAAAGGAGTGATCACTTGTAGAGATTTAATAGATATAGAGTCCGAGGAACTCCATAAGGAGTGGGGATCAGAAAATGTGGTCGAGGTTAGGCAAATCAAACGAAGGGTTAACGGCAGTCTTGAGATAACTGCCACCTTCTTCCTGACGTTCGACACTCCAACGTTGCCAAAGTCCATAAAAGCTGGATACCTACATCTAAATGTTCGCCCGTATGTTCCGGACCCGATACGCTGCTTTAAGTGCCAGCGGTTCGGGCATACGACGGCGAACTGTAAAGGCAACGCCCCTTGTGGGAAATGTGGAAAATCGGCGCATGAACCGGGTGCAAGTTGCACCCTCCCACAGGTATCCATTAACTGCTCCGGGTCATATCCAGCCTGGAGCAGGGAGTGTCGAGTGTACCTTAAAGAAAAGAAGGTACAGGAGTTAAAGACAAGGAAAGAATATCCTTTGGCGAGGCGAAGAAACGGTTTAAGGTGCTGGTGCCACCGGTTTTCGCCACTAGCTTCGCCAAAACGTTGTCAATTCCCGTCAGGAAGGAGAGCGTTGTTACGCAGACGTCCGTTGTAGACACGGGCACGAGCACGACATGCTCGTGCCAGTGCAAATGTGGTGCGCAGCCCATTAAGGTCCTAACACCAAGGACCGCGGTCGTCGGTAGTAACACTCCTGCTCACTCGAACATTACAGCAGCAGGTTCAGCAAGTCCACCAGCCAAAGCACAACCATCCGCTACAGTAGCTGCAGCCGTGGGTGCCTCTGCAACAGCAGAAGCAGCACCCATAGCAGAAGCATCATCTTCAGCAAATGTAGCTACGGCAATACCATCTGTCAGTAGTGGATGGCAGTTAGTGGAGAAAGTTCGGGGTCCGAAGTTTAAACACACGGAACCCACCATGTTCTTGAAGTCCCCTTCTACTTCTCCTCCCAGTTCCCCAACTAGCGTGGGAAGGAGGGGGACAAGGCCTCGGTGGAAGAAAGATCCGCAAGACGCCGAGGTCTTAGAACAAAAGTCGTCTTCGGACCCCGAAGATGACGTTATGCTGGTGGACGAAGAACCTGGTCCCGTTCCTCAACAGACATCAGACACTGACCCACCCAACCCGGGGCGGGTGGTTTTAAATAGGTAGGGTGGCTCCCATACTTCAGTGGAACGTAAACGGCTTTCAGGCTCACAAAGAGGAAGTCCAACTCTTAGCACGGTCTGATCCTTTGTGTCTCTGTCTGCAAGAGACACATTTCAGACCAGTACACCAGCCAGTGCTAAGAGGGTATGACATATATAGAAAGGACGATACCGAGGGTGATCGAGCGAAGGGGGGAGTGGCTGTGTTTGTCCGAAACACTGTCCACTCCAAACCTATTGCTCTCACCTCTGATCTACAAGCAGTAGCGGTGAAAATACACGGTCCAATCCAACTGACTGTATGCTCTATCTGCCACCCAGTGTGTCAGTCGGCTACGACGACCTGGTTGGCATTATACGACAACTCACTCGGCCCTTTCTCCTTATGGGAGATTTCAACGCCCACAGTGCGTTGTGGAGTTCCACCACCGATTGCCCCAGGGGCCGAGTGGTTGGTAGATTGATAGAGCAGCAGGAAATTTGTATCCTGAATATGGGGCAAATGACTCATTTCACCACTGCTACTGGTACGTCTTCTGCCATTGACCTTTCCTTGTGTTCCCCCTCAATTGCGGACTCCATGCAGTGGGACGTGGATCGCGACCTACATGGTAGCGACCACTTCCCTATTTGGATGCACGTCGAGTGTGAACGTGGAAGAGGAAATAACCGACGCAAATGGAACGTCAGTTGTGCAGATTGGCAGCTCTACTGCCGTTCTGTACAACTGCAATACTGTGGCAGTATACAGGAAAAGGTGAATCACTTGACAGAAGTGAAGATTCCATGCCGAAGAGTTCCGGAACGCTGCGAAGGACGCCCTTCCCCTGGTGGAACGATGAATGTCATTCCACCATCCAGGGTCGCCGACGGGCATTGCGTCGTTTTAGGTTGTGCCCAACATCTGACAACCTAGCAGCGTTCCGTATAGCCAGAGCTAAGGCGCGTCGAGTTATTAAGGAGAGCAAGAAGAGGTCATGGCCGAAGTTTGTGATTACTATAAATCGTTCCACACCTTCGTCGAAAGTATGGGAGTCCATTCGCAGTATATCTGGAAGGTATTCCCGCCCACCAGTATCTGGGTTACTGGATCATGGACGTATAATTACTAACGAACGAAGCATAGCGCAGCTGATGGCGGAGAACTTCGCCGCCTTCACTTCGTCCGCTAACTTTGACCCTCGGTTTCAGCGACGAAGAGTCGCTGCCGAGAGGCGCCCGCTGTGCTTCAATTCGTCGAATACAGAGGCCTACAACTGCCCATTTACATCTTGGGAGCTGGAGTCAGCGATAAATAGCGCTAACGACACTGCTCCAGGGCCTGATCTGATCCAGTACCAGATGCTGAGGCATAAAAAGTACCTTCTAAATATTTTTAAAGATATTTGGACCGGAGGACACATCCCCGACACGTGGAAATAAGCAACATTAATTCCCATTTTAAAACCTGGCAAATACAAATTGTTGCCAGGTAGTTATCGTAGTATTGCCTTAACTAGCTGCGTGGGAAAGACACTGGAGAGGATGGTGAATCGCCGCCTCGTCTGGTGTCTTGAATCCCGTAATTTTCTGAGCCACTTTCAGAGTGGATTCAGGAAGTTCCGTTCCACCTTGGACAACCTGATCCTCCTGGAGGCGGCAATACAGGATGCGTTCATCCGCAGCCAACACCTTGTGGGTGTTTTTTTCGATATTGAAAAGTCCGACGATACCACTGGCGACATGTTATTTTAAAACAGTTACATGAATGGGGTTTTAGGGGTAACCTACCCCGTTTTTTAAAATCATTTTTATCTGGTTGTTGCTTCCGGTACCGAGTCGGTAGGGAAGTGTCTGATCTTTTTATTCAGGAAAACGGTGTTCCTCAGGGGTCAGTTTTAAGCGTGACGCTCTTCGCCATTGCTATAAATAGCATTGGAGCCATAATAAGGAGTCCCATACAGTACTCATTATATGTGGACGACTTTTTAATTTTTATTGCATCGTCCGGCCTGAGAAGCGCTGTGCGGCAGCTGCAACTCACGCATAACAGGCTGGATGAATGGTCAGTGCACACCGGTTTTCGTTTCTCTGCCGAGAAAACCCGGTGTGTACTTTTTAGTCGTAGCAGAAGCCTTTTATCAGAGCCCCAACTTACCTTGAGGAATACCATTTTACGTTTTACTGAAAAAGTTCGGTTTCTGGGCCTCATTTTAGACTCTAGGCTAACCTGGCTACCACATCTCAAAGATGTGAAAGCCGGAGCCTCAAAAGCTCTAAATGTTTTAAAATGTCTGTGTGGCAGGTCATGGGGCACTGACCGGTCCTGCCTGCTATAATTTTACAGAGCCTTTGTACGGTCGCGGTTGGAATACGGCTGTATCGTATATTGTTCGGCACGGGTCAGCTAACTCCGTATACTGGATAGTGTCCACCATGCTGGAATTCGGCTCGCCACGGGTGCATATCGCACCAGCCCTATTGTCAGCATTTGTGCTGACTCGGGCGAGCCGCCGCTTACCATCCGCCGGTAACTCCTCATGGTGCGACACTACCTGAACGTTTGCCATAACACCTGGCAGTCCCGTGTACGACATAGTTGTACATCCCAACTACGAGCGGCTCTATACCAACCGGCATAGAGCCACTAAACCGTTCAGCTACCGTTCAAAGGCTATTTTAGAACAATGCGGATTCGAGCTTCCTTCTTTTTATCACCAGAGTTGGAGTAAATCTCCTCCCTGGCTTTTAAGGTGGCCCAGAACAATTTTAGAATTATCGCGGCACAACAAGCTGTGTACCGCAGATCAGAATTTTTAGAGAAGTCTTAAACCAGCATCATAATTTTACCCCAGTCGACACGGATGTGTCTAAGCAGGCTAATGGAGTAGGTTGCTCTAATTTGTTTCCCCTATAGCGACTTACAAATACAAACTGGATAGCAGGTGCAGTGTTTACACTGCCGAATGCTATGCCCTGCTAAAGTCGCTCCAGCAAATGAAGTTAAGTCGCGATATGAATTACATAATATGCTGTGATTCCCTCAGCTCCATTCAAGCGTTAGCAAACATGTACCCAGGAGACCGTCTAGTCCAGGACATCCAGGACGCCCTTCTTTCCCTCCAATCCCGTTGGAAGGAGGTCGTATTCTGCTGGGTACCCGGTGATGTGGGAATTAGGGGGAACGAGGCAGCTGATGTAGCTGCCAAGTTGGCCTGCGACAAGGTCATAATTGACTTTGCTCCGGTCCTAAAGTCAGACCTTGCCTCGGCGGCGAAGAGATTTGTTTTTGATGTTTGGCAGAGGCACTGGCTGGAAGTCGAGCACAATAAGCTTCGGCTGGTCAAACCAACCGTTCAGCCGTGGAGCAGCTCCTTCCAGCGGGCGAGGAGGGATGAGGTTCTCCTTACTCGCCTCCGTATAGGGCACTGTCCTCTGACGCACAGCTTTCTTCTCCGCCGGGAGGAACCACCGGAATGTGATGCCTGTGGCGTACCTCTGACGGTACGCCACATTTTTAGTGATTTCATTTTATTTTTAGACTTAAGGGCAGACGTTGGCTTAGCCAACGATCTGTCCCTTATTTTAAACAATGATAGTGACAATGTGGCCAAGGTTTTAAAGTTTTGTAGCTTGGCCGGTCTTGTCCCAAAAATTTTGGGCAGATCGACCTAGGTTTTAGATTGAATTGATGGCCCTCTACGGCCATCTGGCTGGAACTTCTACAGCCAGCCAGTTAGCTTAACCATTTATTCTGGTTGGACCTTTTACATCCAACCAGTTAATATTTGTGTTTTTTTTAAATCTTTTATGGCCATTTTACAGCAGTTTTAAATTTCGCCCTGCAGTCTGTGTGGCCGACCTCTTTACAGTTGGCCATGCAGACGATATTTTAGTCTACTTTACTTTATTGTGCTGCCTTTGTGGCCGTTCTTTTACAGTCGGCCACACAGACGGTAATCGAATTTTATGGCACATTGTCACACTAGACATTTGTTAGGGCGCTAATAATCCCGACGTTGACGCGCCCTAATTCCCCAACAATAATAACAACAACAACGTATACTTAACGATGACATAATTTACTTTCACACTAGGAACACCTGAAGACAGAATATTCCTTTTACATTTTTAAATTATTGATATTCATCCGTGAATATTTCAAATTCACCCTAAAAGCAAAGGCTGTTATAACGATATAATACGAATTGTCAGTGAGTACGATTGTGGGTTCTCGACGGGAATGTGTTCGACGGGACAATTTCCACAGCGTGGATTAATTACGGCAGGGGTGATAGCAAGAACGAACTAGATACATGTCTATCCGCTGTAAAACATTAAAGTAGTGCAAAAATGAACGTATGACAGTTCTGTACCTCATCTCCTTCATATGTACATTACAATTCTTCTAAAATGTGAGCTTTGAGTCGTAGCCTTGTATATGCTCTACTTGCGACCGAAGTTATATTCCGGTCCCACTTCATGGTGCCCTGTACTATAACACTCAAATATCTCAGAAAATCTACTATTTCAGTAACTAAACAGCAATTGTGAAGAATCGGATTTATTTCAGTAGTTATGAACATTTTCTTGCAATCTTTGCTACTAAATTTAAGATTCCACGAAACCGAGTTAACGATTAGAAGACATTTCATTTTTAGCTGTTCGGTCGAATTCCTAACTTCTATCTAGACGACACAATTAAACAATCAGCAAACAATATCAGTCGACAATAATCCTTGTCACACATCATCTCCCGTCTCTCTCTCTCTCTCTCTCTCTCTCTCTATATATATATATATATATATCAAGAATTCGATCCGGAGCATTCGTATGCTCGTGTATTGTGTGACCGCCCTTTCCGTGCATTATTTTCATGTATGTGAGTACTGTCTTCCTCACTCGCCAAAGGAAAATGTAAGGTATATCGCCTGATTTTTCTTTTTTGGGGGCATCCTTGGTCTTCCCTTTCGGTGATTGATAGGGATTTACCGCTACACGGCTCACTCCTGCGGGAGTGGTTCCCATTGGCGGAAGGTTTTTGGGTTGTCTTCTGGGTCCTTGCGGTGATAACAAGGGGCCAGAACAACACTCCCAGTAGGCTCCCCTATCCACCACTATGATGTCTGGCACTGATAGCCTTCGCGGTGCCCTCGCGTCGGCCAAGCTCGAATCTCCGAGATCGCCTTCTCCACAAGACCTTTTCTCTGAAGAAGAAGATTCCACGACTACGACCTTAATGAACACAGCATCTCACTGCACCCACGATGAAGATAACACCGCAACGGAACATGAAAAGATTCCGACTCACAAACGCAGCCAACATCACGGGCTAACAACATCTGAGGAAAATTGGATAAGCCCTTGTGGAGAGAACAACGCGTTCTGCGAACGCCAAGCACCCTGCAAAAATGACACACAAGACAAACAAACTGTTCCAACTCCTGTAAGTACTCCCATTCAAAGTCCTCCTACAGACCGCCAGTAATAGTGAACAGACCGCCTGAAACGGCGACGAGCAGCACTCCGACTTTGAGTCACACCACCAGCAGCTGCTCCACCAACCAGACGATGAGGGCTTTCTACATCCGAAACGTACTGTCAAATCACCACCACAAACCCCGACATCACCAGCGGTGGGGTTAAGCAACAAATTTCAACTACTGTAGCAAGAGAAAACCAACTAGGAGAAGAGAAATGCATACATACTTCCCATTATCGTGCAGTTCGAAAAAAACTAGAAGACTCTACACGACAGAGTCGACGTTTTCGCTAAGGGCTCTTTCGCCGCCAAGACCGCTGGTGGAGACAAGATCAAGATTTCCTTCTCCACCGTCCATGATTTCATTGCTGTCACTGTTATGCTACACGAGACTAATACCCCACAGTATACATTTCCTACGGGGACAGTTTCCCTTCGGAAAGTAGTATTCTGGGGTATTCTTAGAAATCTACCAACAATTGAATTGAAAATTGAGCTCACTGAGATGGAGTTCATCATCCAGTCAATAGCCCAACTATGAAGACGAGGCACCATTGTCATCATGCCGCTGTTTCTAGTAATCTTAACCGACTGCCAGGAAAACCGGGTCATCTTTGTTGTAGATACGATCTGCCACCTCAAGATCCAGGTGGAAAAGCTACGGGCTTCAACTGGTCCTCCTCAGTGCTACAATTGCCAACTGTTTGGACATGTAGCCAAAAACTGCAGAATGCTTCCAGTATGTGTAAAATGTGCCGGACAGCACGAGTCTACACATTGCACATCTCAGAAAGGCATGGACGAGGCCAAATATTCAAACTGTGGGGGAGGTCATTTTGCCAGCTATAAGGACTGCCCATTCTTCAAAAGGGCTCGTGATAGGCATAGAGGAACAAAAAAAGAGGAAGAAACCAGATAAGAAACAACCTCCAACAGCAGTGCCGCTGCAATATGGCACTACTGCTACGGAGAATAATGGCACTACTGTTACAGAGAAAGATCAGGACCCCCAAAAATCAAGGAAAGAAGAAATCCAAGCCGCGCAAAAAAAGACCCAAATATAAGCCACTGCGTGTATCAGGAAAGAGTCATCCTCCAAGGGGAGTAGAAGAGAGGACCCTTGAGGATCAAACTGTCCTACCATGTAGTTCCCCAGGAATGGGCTCACCTGAGAATACCCCACCAGAGCCGAGAACAGACATAGCATGCAAACATACAAGGTGCCTCCGATCAGAGCCAGAACCAAGGCGTAACCAGCGAAGCACAGGAGAGTATCCAAAGGCTAACCAGGATGCTTGAGTTTGCACTAAAAATGGTCTCCAACCTTACAGAGAAGCTGGAGAAGATGACGAAAGCCCTGGCTTCTCCAAAGTGCTCTCACTACAACCACCATAGCTAGGCCCCTGATATACTCATTAATTATCTTTCTGCGACTGGAATGCCAACAGCATTCATACTCAGCTACCGGAATTCAGACAGTTTTTACGAGACCAGGATGTGGATGTATGTCTTGTCTCTGAAACTTTTCTTAAACCCGGTCTGCGAGCATCTGTGCCCAACTACTACTGCTACCGCTGCGACATACCCACCGCCGGTGGAGGAGTAGCCCTATACGTAAAACAAAACATCCCATATCACGAGATCGCCATACCCACACTTCAACAGATGGAAGCCGTCAGTGTTGAGGCGACAACCTCCAACGGAAAATTAATGATCATCTCCTGCCACCGTCCTCCTCGGCGTCATCTCGACGAGGATGACTTCACGGCCCTGGCTTCCATCGGTGGTAAGCTCCTGAACGGAGGAGATATAAATGCAAAACACACCGACTGGAACAGCAGATATTCCAATGCTGCGGGAGTAGCTCTTAGAAGACTAGGCCAGATGTTTCAGAAGTCTTCATTAGTAAGGATATTCAGGACTATGTCGCTACCGCAGCCTTAAACCGGCTATCCACCGATCACTGCCCGGTTACAGCGGAGATTGAGATTGTACCATGGCAGCCCCTGAAGGACTCTACTCTGGACTACAAAAATACAAATTGGAGCCTTTTTCAAGAGATCCTCCAAAACAAACTAACTAATCAACCGGAAATTACGAACATCGACAATGCCCTCGAACTCTTCGAGACTGCAGCCAGTAAGGCTACAGCTGCTTCAGCACCCGTTAGGTTACCTCAGTCAGCCCTTAATCCACAGCTTCCCCCTCAACTGATTGCTGAAATACGAAACAAAAACAGGGTTGCAAAGGAATGGAAGCTGACGAGAAACCAGTCAACAAGAAGGCTGCTAAATCTACTGCAGAGGGAAATAAAACTTACTGCAGCTCCGGAATAGAGAGTGGGACGCAAGAGTTTCCATGCTCAGCCCAGAGGACGGGTCGCTCTGGCTTCAAACAAGAAGGCTTACCAGACAAAGACCGCCATTCTCCTCTCAATGGCAGCCATGGCTTAGCTGTCACTCCTGAAGACAAGGCGAATGCCCTCGCCGATGTCTTTGAAACAAATTTCCGACCGTCGCAAGCAAACGCACACCCCATACACCTCGCCGAAGTCAATCGTCGGCTGAGGGTTTACCTGGAAGCAGAAGATGATTTCCAAATGGACATTATTACTGCTGAAGAAGTTACTAGCAACCTGCAAAATCTTCACCCTCGCAAAGCTACTGGCCGTGACGAGATTTGTAACAGTTCTCTAAGGCACCTGCCAACGGAGGCGTCAGTTTAACTCGCAGAAATCTTCAACACCATTCTGCGCCGGCAACAGTTCCCTAGTCGTTGGAAACATGCAGTGGTTGTGGGAAGGATTCACACCAACCACGAAAACTACAGACCAATAAGGATTCTACCAGCCATCAGCAAGGTATTTGAAAGGCTACTGCTGAAACGACTGTCCACACATATCGAGGACACAAATGCATTACCCAATCACCAGCTAGGATTGCGTCGCGGTAACTCAAGTACCCAGCAGCTGATGAGGGTAACAGAAGCTGTCACAAAAGCATTCAATCATACTGTGCCATGGTGATGCTCGACATCTTCTGAGCATTTGATTCCGTATGGCACTCGGGCCTCCTACTTAAGCTGTACGAGCAGGGTATGCCGGGACCATACGTGAAATTAATAAAATCATACCTGATCGACCGCACATTCAGTGTTCGAGTCGACAGTGCTTTCTCTAGAGTCAGAAAAGTGAAAACAGGAGTTCCCCAAGGCTCAGTTCTGGGTCCGACTTTATATTCATTATATACTGCAGATGTCCCCACATCCAATGGGTTTTCGTCACAATATACGCTGACAATACAGCGTACCTCGCAGCCAGCCGCAGCCGAATTTACCCACTCACCGCCTTCAGGAATTCCTCCGGGTAACGGAGGCCTGGGCCCGGAGATGGAGGATTGACTTTAACTCAGCCAAGACTCAGGCAATAATGATCATTAAAAGGCTTGGGCCCCGTCAACCACGCCAACCAGACCCCGTTCTTCACCTTCACGGGAAAGACATACCCTGGTCAGCCACTTCCTGTTACTTGGGAGTGCTGCTGGACAGGAGACTAACCTGGAAAGCTCAAATAAATTACATCCACAGGAAAGCAAGCGCGATGCTTCACAGCCTCTACTCGCTTCTCAAGAGACAACAATTTAGCCCCAAGCACTGGCATTAAGATCTAAACTACCCTATTAAGACCTATTATTGAGTATGCCTGTCCAGAGTCGGCATACGCTGCTGACAGCTATATACTCAGACTATAAACAATACAAAACAGGGCACTGAAAAGAGCCCTGCACCTTCCAGCCAGATTTCCCACCTATGCACTCCATGAAGCTACTGGAGTTCCATATCTTCATGACAGATTTAGAAAACTGGCTGAAGTTTTCTACAAGAGTTCAAATAGAATCAATAACCCAGAAGTAAACAACATCGGTAGCTATGACATCACCATTGACCGTCATAAGGGACCTTTAAGTCTAATCATCTAACTCAAACAAACACCACCGAGAAGCCACACCAACAGAAAAGTTTTGCATGGCTCAAATGCCTCTGGCGGGAATGTCCACGGAAAACATACTCCGCCATCCCCCTGCCTATTAAGAAAAGGCAGTAAAGGTGCTATGACGACGACCACCCTATCAGGTACAGTGTAACAGTTTAACGTGGAACCCTAACTGTTCAGTCTGCCAGTAAAGGCCCCTGCCAGGCAGACCTCACACACAACGCGCCTGCACGCCGGGATACATATACGACTCCAAACAGGCGCAGAGACATCAAAACAAACCAGGAAAACAAATAGAATCATCTAGAAGCTAAGTGGGACTATTTCTTACAGAGGTCGCCGTACTACCACACAACGGAATTCCTGCGCCAGGCCGCCTATATAAGCGTAGCCGGCCGCTCCACCGCCAGTTCCGGCCTGACCGCGGAACCAGCTTCAACTACAGAAGACCACCGGAAGTTCGCGAGAAGTAGAAGCCGTCTCTCTCTACCCCGGATCAGGACCAGGCTAAATTTCTCGACGGTCATCCGCTAACTGTACCACATTTGTTATTGTTTACCAGTGTTTTGTGTACATAGTAATAAACCTCAAGGAACCATTAAGTGTAGTTCACTTCAGTGGCGACAAGGTTGGGATAAGAACTCTCGACCATCATGGCTACGCCAGCAGCACCTACGGAATGGCAACAGTTCCTCCAAGGACTTCCTACATCAGTTCTTCGAATCTCAGAGACAACTGATTGCGGAAGTCAGGAATCTCCGCCAACCCACGGCCCCGCCTCCGTTCCCAGCATTCAACGACGACGTCGAAGAATGGGAGACCTACGAGAAGCGCATAAAACAACACTTCGCAATTCATCACATATCCAAAGAAGAAGACCAGCGTGCATATTTCCTTTCCTGGAACCAATCGAAGATGTATGTCTTGCTCACCAAACTTCAGCCACAAGACCCCGACACCCTCACCTTCACGACCATCTGTACGACACTGAATGCATACTACAGACGCCGGTACCATGTCGTCGCGGCCCGCGTCGAATTCTATCAATGCCGGAAGAAGCCCGATCAGACGTATCGCCAGTGGGCGGCCGAACTCCAAGGCCTTAGCAGAAAATGTAAGTTTCAAACTCGTTGTTCCCACGAATCCTACGCCGACGACATGGTGCGTGATCACATCATACAGGCTGCACCAGATGCCGCACTCCGGCATGACGCCCTCAAGTTAGAGGACCCATCCCTGGAGCAGGTCATCGAACTTGCCTACAAATTCGAAATATCTACGGCCGCAGATCGCCGCCTGGAGTCCTGGGCGGATGTGGCCGCAATCCGAACCGACGTAGAGGACACACAGGACGTCGCCGCCATCCAGAGCTCCCAGTCGCGCTCCTCCCGACACCACAACCGGGGACCGCTTCCTCAGAAGGACATCGAACCGGCCCGTTCCGGCAGGGGCACCAAGTCTCGGCAGCAGCAGCGGATCCCGCAGCGCCGACGCCGCAGCCCGCTCCGCCTACCCTCCTGCCCCGCCTGTTATTCAGCACATGAGAGGGAAAATTGTCCGGATCGTTGGGCTGAATGCTCACGTTGCGGCAAGGAAGGACACCTGGCGTCCGTCTGCCGCACCAACACCACCAATGCCAATCCCGGCTCTCGCCGCCCAGGGTCTTACCAAGACAGGTTGAGCGGCGCACCTATGGATATCAATCAGGTAGACACTTCCACAGCATCCAAACTTTTTATTGACGTTACGGTCAATGGCAAGCCCCTGCGCCTACAAGTCGACACAGGAGCAGCAGTCTCATTGCTTAATTATACTACTTATGTGCAAATTGGCTCGCCCCCCCTCTCGCCGGCCCCCAAGCGCCTCCTGACATACAACAAACAGGAAATAGCACTCCTGGGACAGTTCACAGCAAACGTCATGTATAAGTCTGTACATCGTTCAGTCCCCTTTTTAGTAGTTAACAGTTCTCTCACAGCAGACTTATTTGGACTGGACGCTTTCCGCTTATTCGGATTTTCAATTGAGGATAACATACACCTCGTATCTCAGCATGTTCCTTTTCCTGAAGTGGACGCCCTTTGCACCGAGTTTCAGGACCTGTTCTCACCAGGCGTCGGCTGTGCAAAGGACTTCGAAGCATCACTCCAACTCCGGCCGGACGTACGGCCTCGATACTTCCGGGCACGCCAGGTACCCGTAGCGCTTCAACAACCACTTCAGGAAGAACTTCAACGTCTCCAAGACGAAGGGATCCTCCAGCCGGTGCGGTTCAGCCCCTGGGCCACGCCGTTGGTCATAGTTCAGAAGCCAGGACGCCGCTTACGTCTCTGTGGTGACTTTAAGACCACCGTCAACCCGCATCTGCTGGTAGACGACTATCCACTTCCGAGACCGGACGACCTCTTCCGTAAACTAGCAGGAGGTACCTACTTTACAAAAATTGACCTGGCAGAAGCATACCTTCAAATCCCTTTGGATATCCAGTCCCGACAATACACAGTCATCAACACTCCCTCTGGCCTCTTCCAACTCAACCGGCTCATGTTCGGCTTGGCCAGTGCTCCAGCGATTTTTCAACGGTATCTCGAACAACTTCTCCAGGATATTCCGGGATGCATCAACTATCTCGACGACATAGTCGTCACGGGACCCTCCGCTGCCGAACACATGACCAACCTCCGCCTACTCTTCCTCCGCCTCCGTGCAGCAGGATTAAAATGCAACCTTTCCAAGTGTCAATTTTTTCAACAATCCATTTCCTACCTGGGTCACATCATCGCTCAGGAAGGCATCTCCCCAGCATTTTCCTATGTGGACGCTATTTCCAACTTACCTCGGCCTCAGGATCTACATCAGTTGAAATCTTTTTTAGGCAAGATTTCATACTACAGAAAATTTATACCCTCAGCAGCACAAGTGGCAGCACCCCTGTACCACCTCTGTCGCAAGAATGTCCCGTTCCGTTGGACCCCAGCTTGCGAGACCGCATTCCACACCCTTAAACAGCAGCTCAAGTCCGCAGCATGCCTCATGCCATACACTCCAAACCTCCCCTTGATACTTGCCACAGATGCATCCGATTACGGTGTGGGGGCAGTTCTGTCTCATAAATTACCAGATGGCACGGAACGCCCCGTAGCCTACATCTCCAAAGCCCTATCGGCTGCTCAGCTTAAATATTCTCAAATCGAGAAAGAGGCGCTAGCTATTGTTTTTGCCTGCTCCAAATTCTATTCCCTTTTATATGGGATTTCTTTTCATCTCATTACCGACCACAAGCCACTCCTATCACTATTTGATCCGTCCACACGTCTGCCTACCAAAACATCCCACCGCATCCAGCGTTGGGCACTATTCCTGTCCCAGTTCAGATATACCATGCATTTCCGTACCACCTCCAGGCATGCCAATGCAGACGCCTTATCCAGACTACCGCAGGGACCAGACCTTGCCTTCGACAAGTCGGAACTTCTGGTGTTCCAGATCGACGATGACATACAAGAAGCACTGAAGACATTTCCAGTCACGGCCTCAAAAGTCGCGGCAGCCACAGGGGAGGACCCCCTCCTCCGTGTCATCCGACACCACATCCAACACGGGTGGCAAACACGTTCCCCTCCACGCCATCATCAAGACCTCAAGTTCTACTACTCCATCCGCCACCAGCTCTCAGTAGTAGAGGGAGTGCTCCTCCGCACAGAACCAAATTCCACCCCGAGGGTCGTCGTTCCGAGATCCCTACAACCGACAATCCTCCAAACTCTCCACCAAGGACACTGGGGAATTGCCCGCACCAAATCCCTTGCCAGACGCCATGTATTCTGGATCGGCCTTACCACGGATGTCACGAAGATGGTGCGGCGCTGTACCATCTGTGCCCAACAACTGCCCCGCCCCCCTCAAAAGTTCCTTTCCTGGCCGGCACCGTCCGGACCCTGGGAACGCATTCACCTCGACTTCGCTGGCCCATTCCTAGGCCACCAGTGGCTCCTAGTGACGGATGCCTTTTCCCACTTCCCATATGTCGTCCGTTGCTCCACAATCACCACAGAGGTCACCATTTCAGCCCTCACGAAGATCTTTTCCATCGAAGGATTACCATACGCTATCGTCACAGATAACGGACCGCAATTTCGAAGTCGGGAATTCCTATCCTTCTGTACCGCCAACAATATCCAACACCTCCTCACCCCGCCCTTCCACCCCCAATCTAACGGGGAGGCGGAACGGCTAGTCAGAACATTCAAAACCCAAATGACCAAATACACCACAAGTCACAAACTCGAAGAGGCATTGACACTCTTCCTCAGTTCCTATCG
The DNA here is from genome assembly GCA_031002005.1 of Vandiemenella viatica. NCBI lineage: Eukaryota > Metazoa > Arthropoda > Insecta > Orthoptera > Morabidae > Vandiemenella > Vandiemenella viatica. The sequence goes on from JARYHS010008074.1 coordinate 49,038,398, forward strand.
AACCACTCCAGTGGGGGCCAAAAGCCCGGCGGAATTGCTACATGGCCGCCAACCTCGCACTCTCCTCCATCTCCTCTTACCCCCGCCCAAAGTACAGGTACCTTCGGGCCCATTCCGTTTCACCCCGGGCTCCCTAGTCTGGGCCCGCGGGTTTGGCTCCCGGGCCGGTTGGCTTCCGGGGGTCATCCAGCGGCCCCGGGGCCGCCAACTGTTCGACGTCAGCCTGGATGGCCGGATAGTGCGACGCCATCGAAACCAACTACGTCCCCGCTACCCCACGGCACCGTCCTCTTCCACCACGGCACGGCCATCCACTTCTTCCTCTCCTTCCCTGCCACCTCCACCACTCCTGCCGTCTAACCGTTGCTCAGGGACAGTTACAGCGCCACCAACGACGCCACAACCTGTCGGTCGCTCCGACACCCTTCAGCCGCAGCCTCTCGACCACCTGCGGGGACCATCTTCAGCGCCCCCCGTACAGCCCCCGGCCATCGACGCCGACGAACCGATGCCGTTAGCTCCACAAGTACCTCCACCACAACCTGCACCACGACGCAGGTCGGCTCGCATCGCCAGGGGAACAGCTCCGTACTCCCCTGGAGGTAGCCTTCATAGTCTGCTCCAGGGCGCCGCGGCAGACGACCTCGCAGACGTCGCAGACATCGCTTCCCCCCCTCCCCCCCCCGGGAGGGAGGTATGTTCAGTCTGCCAGTAAAGGCCCCTGCCAGGCAGACCTCACACACAACGCGCCTGCACGCCGGGATACATATACGACTCCAAACAGGCGCAGAGACATCAAAACAAACCAGGAAAACAAATAGAATCATCTAGAAGCTAAGTGGGACTATTTCTTACAGAGGTCGCCGTACTACCACACAACGGAATTCCTGCGCCAGGCCGCCTATATAAGCGTAGCCGGCCGCTCCACCGCCAGTTCCGGCCTGACCGCGGAACCAGCTTCAACTACAGAAGACCACCGGAAGTTCGCGAGAAGTAGAAGCCGTCTCTCTCTACCCCGGATCAGGACCAGGCTAAATTTCTCGACGGTCATCCGCTAACTGTACCACATTTGTTATTGTTACCAGTGTTTTGTGTACATAGTAATAAACCTCAAGGAACCATTAAGTGTAGTTCACTTCAGTTTGCCTATGAGTAAGATTGAAAATAACAATACTTTTGAGATCGGTGAACAAGGAACTAAAGGTTTTAATTATTTTAAATTACAGAATTTATAGGGTAGGATCAGAAAGTAGTAGGACTGAATTAATTTAATTTTTTTAATTAAAATAATTGGTACAAATCCTTAGTAGTCCTTGAAATAGCACCCTCGTGCTTCGACACAACGCGCATAATAGAATTCCCACTGTGCGTAAGCCTTCTGGAACTCGCTTTCCGGGATTCCCTTCAGAGATGCTGTCACTGCCCCTTCGACGTCTTTATCGGTTTCCCTTGAGGTCCCGCTTGAGCCGAAGAAGTCCGGCTGGACTGTAGGGAGGCAACGTGGCAACCCTGTGCTTTACAAGAAACTCCTTCGCGTGCAGCGCGGTGTGGCACAGCTTGTTGTCGTGGTGAAGATTCCAAGAATCGGCGATGTCTGGCCACATCCGGGGGACGCGTTTGCGCAACCTGTTAAGCACGTCCACGTAATAACTGGCATTCACAGTCTGTCCAGTGGGTACAAACTCCCAGTGAACACAACACGACGGTCAAAAAAGCAGATGTGCCTGGATTTGACCATTGACTTGCTCGTACTGGCTTTCTTCGGACGCGGGGATTTGTTGATGTGCCACACGGCGGTCTGGCGTTTGGTCTCCGAGTAGTACTCAAAACACTGTTTCGTCACCGGTAATCACGTTGTCAAGAAAATTTGGGTTTACTTGGACACAGTTTCGAATTTCCTGGGAAATTTGCACACGATTCTCTTTTTGTTCATCACTCAGGACTCTTGACACAAACTTGGCGCACACCTTTCGCTTGGTCAATTCTTCAGTAATAATTGTTGTACGCTACTGTAAAGCTGCGTTCCCATGACGTCTTGAAACGGAGGCCGCACGTCTCACGCCGAAGTGTAGGGATGAGCGCGCGCCGCAGTTTAGCCCTCGCTACCCCGCCACCATCTCCTCACCACGTTGCCTAATGTCGTTTGGCACAGAGCACTTTACAGCAACCTCTGCTGCAAACTGATGGCAACAGCGCACCACTACACACGCCTGTGATGTTAACCGACATAGAGTTGGAAGCTGCGTCTCATCCCCGTTAGCAGAGGCGGCCCCTTTCCTACGGCGTGTTGTTGGCTATACGTCCCGGGAGGCTTCCGTTAAGAGACGTCATGGGAACGCAGCTTATGATATCCCTAACTCAGCAAGAATCAGACGAATGTTTGTGCGCTGGTCGGACTCCAGTATCGCCTTCACTTTGGCCACATTTTCGTCAATCCTTGAAGTTGATGGACGACCGGCGCGCTGATCGGCTTCGACGAGCTTCCGCCCCTCCTGGAACAGCTTATGCCACCCGAACATGGTTCGTGGCAGCATCCCCTTAGGCGCCCTTAATCATTCCGAGGGTCTCCGTCGCGGTTTTCCCGAGTTTGACGCAGAATTTGATGGCGTAGCACTGCTCGATATTTTTCTCCATCTTGGATCGCGATAACACTTCTTAACAGAGGTTCACTGAAATCGGCGTGCTTACTCTCCGCTTGCCCGCAGGCGACTGGAAAAAATATCGGTCTCTTCGGAAGGTTCCCCACTACCACACCCAGGTGATCCGACCCCCCTCCAGCGCTCCGTTCGAGCTACAGAAATTCAGTCTTACTACTTTCTGATCCTATCATGTATCTATGTAATCCAAAGAATAGACTAACAATGCAGATACTCGTATGATTTGCTTACTCTTATTTCCTCATTAAAAGGAGATATGAAATTTCTAAAATGAACGGGAAGTGAAAGACATAAAGTTAATAGAAAGATGTTGTGACAAAGAGTATATAATAATAGGGATAGCATAAAGAACAGTTTGATTTATAAAATGACTGGCATTGGTATCTAAATTTTTATTGTTCGATTTTGGTACTGACTGTGTCACTTGGTTCTTTGATAGTCCCTTTACGAACAATATTTTTTTTTAAACTATTAATAAACGAAACACTGGAAATTTAGAGATATAAAATGTGTTACTAAATAAGTAAATATCGTAAAATCAAAACCCATTTTTGGCTTCTTTTTATTTGTTTTCGGAGGAGAGAAGAACTCCAGTTGGCTCCAGTTCAGCCGCACTAGAAATAAAGATTTAAATTACGTTGTTTAGAAAAGGGTGCAATAATTGAAAGTGCGTGTCTACAATTAGAGTGATTATTATAATAAAAATAAGAGCAGTAAATGTCATAATTATAACTAGTTACTTCAATATTATCGAACGCATACGAGAAGATATTCTAATAAGATATTCACGGGACCAGCAAAGGTCGCTTGTGCAAGGACCACGAACCGCAACGACCAGTCATCTGCTAGGTTGTGTATTCAGAGTGGACGCCGGATGTGTGTTGTGAGAAGTCTAGGATGACTGGATCCCTTTATGAGAACCCACCAAAATCCAACATCACATATTAATTTCCGAGTATGCCGTTAGCGAAAGGCGTGGGACAGCGGTACTGACAATTCAGTTTGAAAATTCACTAGGGCTTTAGAAAGGGAGAGCAACAAGTAAAGACACGCAGGAAGTGGAATATTTTCATGATTATTTGGAGAAATGGCAAGAAGGATGAGTGATCGAGGTGGTACTAAGTTTACTTGCTCTATCGTCGGCGAGTTGTACATATATAATTCGATGTATAGCTGGAAAAGAACAGACTTCCCTAATCTGCGGCGCGTCAGGCATATTGATCATGGAATAAATTAAGTAAATATCTTCTGTTGCGGATTACATGAGAAGCGTAGCACTGGCTATAGTAAGGTGGCAAAGTGAACTACGTGCAGCATAAGGATTCACTAAGTTCTCGCTTTTCAGTGAATGCTGAATGGCCGGATCTTGATGTGAGATGCGGCTTCGCGTCAATATGGAAAGAGTGATAAGGTGAACTTCGAATAATTATAAAGCAAACTGACCATAATTATCATCGTTATTATAGACCTGTCGAAGCTCGTAATATACAATTAAATATCAATCCTCTGGTAAAAAAAATGGTAGTGCGTACTTTATTTCATTTATTAAGCGAGTCGGTTTACAGTGAATAAACTTTATGCATATGTGAAAACCATGGTTTTAAGTATTTTAATATTTTTCTTAATTTATACAATTTTATTTTTCATTAATTTTATGCGAATTAGCGTTAATATGAGGTTGTTGTATATTGTTTTTGGTGAAAATAAACGATCCATTTTGTAAATTCAGAATGCCATAAACCTTATTTCAAGCTATAGTTGAAATGATTTTTATAAATGTTAAAAAAATCATTTCCTGCCTGCATGGGCACAATAAATGTAATATTCATATGTAAGAAATGTTTTATTTAACCTCGTAGCTGCTTTTTATTAATAGAAATTTAATATTTTATAGAAATTTATTTTATTTTTAATACGATTTTACAGAAACAATTTTATTTCAATACACAGTAGCAAAATGTATATTTCACGCTTGAACCTGGCATTCTGGAGGTCATGGGATCAAAACCCCAGTCATCCATATTTTTGTTTTTCCACAGAAAGTCACTTCAGGCGAATGTCGAAGTTCTGGCTTTGCGCCTCGTCGGCGTGGAGGTCATTAAAAGAGGGAAAGGACTGGGAACAAGGAACGGGAAGGAATTTGTCCATGATCTTTTGAAGCAACCATCGCGGCATTAGCGTGGTACGATTTACAGAAACCATGGGAAACGGGGCTTCGATTCCGCGTCTAACCGAATGCAGGTCAGAACGTTAGCGCTCATCCACAAGGCTTTGTTAAGGGATGCTGTTTTAAAAAGACCATGGTTAAATTTTTTCCCATAACTTGTCCTCAATCCTATTCCGCTCTAATAGTGTAGCAAAAGAAAATCCACACAATAAGAGAAATAGTCAATTTTATGTCGGTTCTGGCATATATATAAATGAAAACTGGCATGCTATAATTCAAAGTATTTTTTTCCATTCTTCCATGTATTTATATATATATATATATATATATATATATATATATATATGTGTGTGTGTGTGTGTGTGTGTGTGTGTGTCTGTATGTAACTGGCTAACATAGGAAATTAGATTATTTGCCGGGTTCCGAACAGTTTCAATGCTGTTGCGATACTAGCAGCTACATTTGTAACAGTTTTGCTTCAGTATCTCTTTCCAATATTTCTACCAACATTCGTAGCTGCATACACCATTAACACATCGATTCATATGAATTTGAGGCAGTTGTGAAGTCTGTCACTATTGTGTGAGACGTGTTACTCAGTTGGCGACACTGTGTACAGTGGCACTGACTGAGCTGATCACGGGGGAGACGGACAGCCTGCAGCGGCATGGCCGTGCCGCGATTATTCCCGGCAGCAATCACGCAATGCGCCGACCGAGATTACAAAACATTACGTAACGAAGAGCAGGACCGGGGAGAAGGACGAGACGCAGACGCGGCGAAAGACAGCGAGCAGAAAGGACGTTGACAATCCAGTAGGCGCCATCGACAGCGGACGTGATGAAGAGCCTCGGCGTAGCGTAACGCGCTCGCGGTAAAGAGGTATCGACCGATGTGGTGGGCATTGTGCTACCGGCACGGGGTAGGGGGAAGTGTACAACAGCACACGTGCGGAGTGACTCAACGCGACTCATAATTACTGAGGTATCCCGGCTCCCTTCACCAGGGAATGATCTCTGTGAAACATCTTCACCAGCAGCAAACTGGTAGACTGTTTGCCCAGAGAACACAACATGCATAATATAAGATTGTCGTGCGACGGAAAACCTTGATCATAGTATACTCCACACATGGTGCTGGCAACATGCCGAAGTTAACTTGAGCCAAGGTTTGAACTGAGATTAATTAAACCATTACAAAAAGGACACTAGCAATAAATAAAATGCAGACTAAGAAATTCGACCATTATTTCCTACCGATGAAATTATTATTATTATTTTGAAGCCCATGCAGTGTTAAGATGCTTAATGACTTGTGGCTGTAATCCGTAACTACGCATCGACCTTCTGCAGCTAAGAAGATTAGTGTTGCGATAGTCATAATATCTTGCGGCTGCAGCACGCACTTAGTTCCCGAACATATTATGAAATCCAGATTACTTTATAGTAGAAAAATCACTGTTTTATACTGTCAACCATATTTTTGTTATTCAGTAGATCACTAAAATAATTTATGTGCACCACATTTTAATTCCGAAAAATATTTGATGTAAACAAGAAATACATATCACAAGCTTCACGTTAGATATATCTGGTAGCTCAGTGGGTATTAAAAGGCGTCTGACCGGAGATCGAGAAGTCACCAGTTAGAATCCCAGATTCGGCGGGGATTTTCGTAGCCCGTTAATCCGACCTTCACCTCAGGCACAGCTTGATGGGTATTGTGAAGTATGTCAGAACGGTTCCGTGGTTCACATTCCACGTTAAACAGTAGGTCTTCTTTACCCGGTAGCATTACTAGTTTAGGTTAGCTAAGGAGGAAAGGAACTGGTAACCCTATCTCATATCCCTGCTTAAGAATACCTCGTCTGGTAGTGTTCGGCCAGCAATCGGATTGAGTAACAAGCTTAGCTTCAAGTTAATATAATTAGTTTTTTCGAATTATTTGTTAAGAGAATACCTTAAAAATCATTTCTGTAACTAGCGAGAATGTTTATACTGTTACTTACTCGTACAATTTGACAAATATACTATGGTTTCTGCTATCTGTTACACTTCAGCAATGATAAAAACAACGAAACATTGAAATGAGGAATCGTAAGTAAAATGACATAGAAAACAAATTAATTACAATAGTCATATCAGCTCACAATATACGAGATAAAAAAGGCTTAATTGCTATCACATGTGGAGAACTTTATAATATTAACGATGTATTTTAACCAATGGTTTCATAATAACAGTATCGATGGATAAAATATCTTATAATAGGAGACATTTTTTGCAGTGTATTTTTGAATCTTATAAATTATCGTAAGACAATTATGAGCAATAAAACTTCCATATCCTAGAAAATATTAGTAAAACATACTACATTTTCAGTGATCACTTAGCGAGCCAACCATTTGAAATAATAATAATAATATTGTGAGCAGTAAATAAAAACAATGACTCATGTACGTGCATCAAAGCTCCTCAATACTGACACGCAATTTTCCTTTACCCTTTTTATGTAAGAACATTAAATATACGGTTCGTCAACCTAAAACTCCTCTCATTTCACTTTTCAGAACATGCAGTATTGTAATTATGGTTCTTGAAGTTAATGTAAAATTTTGCATATTTATACAGAGATTATCATTATAATAACTTGTGGTAGTAGAAGGCGTTTTGCTGGGTAATTATCTTTATAGCATTCCATTTACCATTTTATTAATTTTGATATAACTGATTTTTGTTGATATCAACAATTTCATAATTTTAATTATTTGATGTTATCGAATAGGAAGAGGGTGCAAAGTGATATTCTATCTTGCATTACTAATGTAAAGTTATAACCTGACAGATTTATTCAAATCAAACATTGAATGCCAACAGACGTCGGTGAACTTTACAATTAATTTAAAACATGAAAATCCAAGTTCAAACAAAAATCAACACCGAGTCTTACAATATGTGGCATAAGACGTTAATTCTAAGCAAACAATAACATATCCAAGTGAAATTTATAAAGCTGTTCACAAATACAAGCTTATACAAAAAATGAAATCAAGGAGGGCTCCATTAAGTATTGGACTTAAATAAAATAATATTTCCTGATTGATAGGAATTTGTAATAGTCTTCCCATATCAAATCAAATTGCTCACGCTCAGAAAAATTGTCGGAGAGTGATGCTCAAGGGCGTTCACGGGTCGAGGAATGCATAACACTGAGTTCCTTTTTAATGGCTGAAGGTCTTTACCGTTTATGTACCTGTTGTGGCATCAATGGTGGTAACACGCACACTTCCTTCAGATAACCGCCACAGGTACCGCAAGCCAGAAGTGGCTTAAGCCGTCCAGCTCTAAGTCTCGTCGTAATCGCAGACTCAGCGATGGCGTGACCTGTCTCTCCGCCAGACACCACCGGAAGACCCTCTTCTCTCACGATGTTGGATCGGAATCCCCTTCCAACCCCGCCGAAATCAAATCCGTGGGCCCGTAGGAGATGTGGACCCAGAACACACCAAACAGCTCGTTATAATTTTGTAAGATGCCCGTTCATTGGGAGTTTACAGCCACGTGATTCACACTTGGATCTACCATAACTGTCTCACCCCGAAAATATCCGAACTTCTCCGAGTTTTGTTTCGGCCACCAAATTTTCCACTAGCGTACGGCACAATAGATGGTCCAGCCGAATTATCCACTTGACCGGAGAAGAGTCAGTTCGGCGATACTTGCTGCAGATAAGCGGGCTTTCCCTCGCAGTTGAAAAATATGTTGCTACCACAGCTCAGGTGTTTAAGGGTCTCGATTCACCGTTACAGGTGGCTACCTCCCAGACTCAAAGCGAAAATATTTTAGAGAAAATATTCCAGCCCTCCTATCAATATTAATTATTGTTGGTATTTATAAGATTGTACGAGTCTGACACAGCAGTCTCGTTACAAACTTTAAACGCATTGTTCAACCTAAAACTCCTTTCATTTCACTATTCAGAACGTTCAGTATTGTAATTATTGTTCGTGAAGTTAATGTAAAATTTTGTATATTTCTACACAGATTTTGAAGAACATTAATATACCAAAATCATCAAAGGATTTTAAAACTGAAGCAAAAAATAACAAATCCAGTCAGAAAGGTAGTCATTATATTCTACACCGTCAGAACATCGTCCACAACGTTGTTAAAATTTATGCAAATTTACACACGTTGTAGTTCAAATCTTTTTTTCTTCTTATAAGGCATGAGAAGATATGTTTCTGGACGCACTGGTGTAGTGCATCCCTCATAAAATATAAGAAATTTATATTACTTGCAGAAGACACGTTATAATTTCAACTGTTATTAATTTTCAAGTCTTTGTTGCCTGGTGTTAGAAATCTAACGAAAACTGATGATAGTAGTTCCAAGTAGGGAGGACTTGTCTTTCCTGGGACAAAAGATCTTAAGCCGGCCCCGGAAGAGACTCCACTCGTCCGCGTGACGTCACAGTTGGATGGCGGGAAATTCTAATGGACCAATGGCGGCCAAGGTCGTATGACGTCACACGTTAGTTCCTCAACCGGCCGCTGGGAGGGCAGCATCTCCCAAGGGCTTAATTTCTTTGGGCGCAGATATTCCACTCACCCAGGAGAGTGAAAGCTAGCGGGGGAATTCCGCCGCCCGGGGCGTGTTTACACATGATACGCGCTCTGTTTACTATCCATTAGACGTTGCGACAGGTGTCAACTTGCTCATCCAAGGCATCGGGCGTTTTGGCCTTGCATAACATAGTATCGCGGTTTCCGATAGATGGCGGGGCATGTCTCGATACGCGGTTGTGAAAGCTACAAATATTTCCAGGCATAGGTGCATAGTATCCCGTTTCCCGATAGATGGTGCGGCATGCTTCATTTCTCAACGCGATAGGTATTTAACAAGCTTTTAAGAGAAATATTTCGATGTTTGCGTGAGCGGCTATTGTTTGCCTCGGGGAGTCCGACAGGTTACAAAATGGCTCCATTACAGAGCGATACAGCTTGGCTGGTGTGTGTTCGCCATCCACCATTATGAAAGCATAGCTGGCTGGCGGACAAAGTAGGGCGTCCAATACATCGTTCGTGTGATTGCAGAATTTTGTACAGAGTCTCAGCTTGCAGCGTATTAGTGTGTTTCCTGCTATCGATAAGGAATTCAGGTTGTGCCATATGCTCATTGCACTGCAAAACCGCCCCAGCGGGATACATAGAAATATTTCAGCATTCACTTCGGTTCAAGAAGAAATTATTACGAGATGAGAATAATTATTATATGTCAGTTTTCGTAGTACAAATCTAGGAAACATTTATGGTAGCCCAATCACTCGTGTTTTCAAAACGAAAATCGAAAATTTTGTTTTCATTCTGGGTGAACAGACAAACTGCTTGAGTCTTTGTATTTAATTAAAAAAATAGACCATGTGAAAGCGTAACTTTTACGTTTAAAACGTGATAATGAACCACGGAATGTCTTGGCATAGGTCAAATTCACGTCTATACAATTCAGTTCTGATATTCAAAAATTGGCAGAGGGTGCTTTGCACAAAAAATAACTCTGTGCGAATAACAAGAGGAAATAAGGGTCAGTACGGTGGGATTCCAATATAATTAATCGTTAATGATAACTCGGGAATTTCTGTCACACTGCCATTATTTTAATTTATTAATTATATGCAATGAAACAAAGCGATAATCCAACTAATGTTTTAAACTCAAAGAAGTGATTTCCTAATGTATGTGTCTACAACCTCGATGAACTTTGTGCATTTCTATCCTATTGCTATGACCGAGCGTGGTGGTGTAATGGATAGCGTTCTGGCCTCGCATTCGGGAGGACGGCGGTTCGAATCCCCGTCCGGGCATCCAGATTTGGGTTTTCCATGGTTTCCCCAAATCACTCCAGGTGAATGCCGGGATGCTTCCTTCAAAAAGGCCATGGCCGAATTCCTTCCCATTCCTTGCCCCCATCCTTTCCCGTCTCTAAAGACCACGTTGTTAAAAAGGGGACGTTAAACTGTTACAAAAAAAAAACTATTGCTATGGCATTAACTTTCCTACCTATTTTATCTGAAATATGCCCACTAATATTATATTCACATGAATATCATTGCCTAATGCAAAGTTGCAGATGTGAAATCCAGTTTGTGAATGCCGGGTTGCTTCCTTCAAAAGGACATGGCCGAATTCCTTCCCATTCCTTGCTTCCCATCCTTTCCCCGCACCAAGATCCACCCCTAGCCTCATCACCAACATACGCCCAGCACTTCCCAAACTTCATTCTTGTTTCCAATGATTCCCAATCCAACTTCTGAACAGTTACTGACAGGGTTACCTTTTGTTCGTGTGTTAAAGTAAACCAAAAATTCGCAAAGTCTTCTCCTAATCATGAACAGGGATTCCAGCTACCAAAAGTTTCACCTAAGGTGGTTCTAACTGCAGTTTTCCAAGAAAATTCTCCAGGAAAATATTTTTCAACCAATCAGGTGTCAGGCAGAGTTCTCCATTCGGTTAAAATGTTCCCATCTGACGCCAAACTTCGGATTCAGGGACCAAGTGTAACATTTGACTGTAATTGCATGCTTGTTCAAGTAACCACGATAAAGTTACCATAATGCTCTTAGCTAACTGATAGTTTCATGGTCATCAAACAGGCATCATAACCCACATTTTAATAGAAGATCCCCACACATCGACAAGTATCCAAAGGTGCAGACACTAGTTCTATTGCGCCGAAGTTAGCACCCACGCTTGAACTGTCGTAAATTGTTAGGTCAAAGTGGGTGTTTGGATATTTTATCCACTTCAGGCCTCATCATCTGAAAGTCTAATGACAGATTGTGGTCATTGCCAACTTAGGCTCCATACACCACTCAGAATTATTTCTGCCAATATCCATTCTAACAGCATTATACACCACATACAGCCCCTGACACTCTCAATCTCCAATGACATCCAGTCCAGTTCCTTTATTAAGGCACTTGCTGAATATTTTCCACTAATAAATCTAGCTGCTATATTTTGCATCTTGCATTTGATGTACAAAAAAATGTGGTCTCCATACTACACTTATATATACAAGAAATGGTCTGACTGTGGGTTTGTACCCAAGTCCTTCGCTTCTCTGGTACATCCCCTCATCACCCTCTCTGTTAAATGATTTTTATGTAGTGAAAAACGTGAGAAACACAATTCGTATGCCAACACAAACGGCAGTAAACTGTAAAGAGTACAGTGAAATGGGAGATTGCCTAAGCCCTGAAGCAATGGTTAGAAGCACACGTTGATGGTGAGCATAATTCTATAACCATATATTTTAGACTCAAATTAACAGAGGAAGTAGACACACGCACACACTTGTACATGCATACAGCGAGGTCGACAGAACTAACAGCAAGCATCATGGAAACGATGAAGTGGGGCAGAATTGTCGTTACCACTGATTAACTGGGCAGAACTATCGTTAAAAAAATCATCAGACAGACGAGTTTAAGTCAGGTATCACAATACTTACACTTACATGCACAAAGAGAGACGCAGATATACATGTACAAGTCTACAGAAAGTTCAGGACGACTACCTGCACCAATCATGGAAACAAAAAAAGTGATGTAGTACTTTCTTGCCCCCATGACTGGCTGAAAAACAGAACTCTCCTTACATATCATCTGCCTGGCGAGATAGAGGGTGTGCAAAAGATGGCATGTTTTCACCATACACCTAAGTATTTACATCATAAATAGTGTTCATCACACACAATTGATTACATTTACCATCAATACGTTTCCCCCACACTGCAACCCTATCTGCCATTCATTAAGAGTGCCCCAGGTACCATGAGTTACAATAGACATTTGACTATCAGCAGATACCAGAACCCTCATATTCATACTAGGTCTCAACCACAAATCCATACGTATCCATGCACAAGCTCAAAGAAACAGGAACAGCAAATCATACATCCAGATAAATGAGTTTAAGGAAGGTATCACCATACTTACGCACACAGACACATATATCCATGCCTACAGCGAGCTCAACACAACAACCAGCCCAATCATGGAAAAGAAAAAGTGGGACAGAACCCCCATGGCTCCTAACTGACCAAAAAATCATGAGTAACATATGTTCCAGGTACCATACTCTTCACATCAACATCATCTAATTTATCTCACACAACAGACCTCACTACCATCCAGTATCATGTGTGCTAGGTACAAAACTGTTCACATTAGCACCACCACATCTATCCCACACCTAAACCCTTACTGCCATTCAGTAACATTTACCCCAGGTACCACGAGTAGCAGTAGACATCTGGTCATCAGACAGATATCATAACTCCCATATTCATACTAGGTCTCAACCAAAAATCTGTACGTCACCTCACACAAGCAAGGTATCACCACATTTACGAAAAAAACACACAGAGATAGAGACGCATACACACGTTCATTTCCAGGCCTACAGCGATCTCGACTCAACAACTAGCCCAATCATGGCAACGAAAAAGTGGAACAGAACACCCATGACTGGCCAAAAATCATAGAAAGACACACATAAACACATACATACACACTAACATGTCAATGCATTCAAACAGTTCCATTCATCACCACACATAACTGGAGGAAAGAGACTGAAGAGTTACAGGATGTGTGAAGTTTGAAATCACAGCCACATCTCGCCCACACCGCAACCCTTTCTGTCATTTAGTAATATGTGCCCCCATGTACCACGAGTAGCAGTAGACACTTGGTCATCAGACAGATATCATAACTCCCATATTCATACTAGGTCTCACCCACAAATCCATACGTCACCTCACACAAGCATAAGTGCAGGACAAACGAGATAAAGGAATGTATCACCACATTTACGCAAAAAACACACAGAGATAGAGATGCATACACACGTACATTTCCATGCCTACAGCGATCTCGACTCAACAACTAGCCCAATCATGGCAACGAAAAAGTGGAACAGAACACCCATGACTGGCCAAAAATCATAGAAAGACACACACACACTCACATGTCAATGCATTCACACAGTTCCATTCATCACCACACATAACTGGAGGAAAGAGACTGAACATGCTAGATCCAAACTGAAGAGTTACAGGATGTGTGAAGTTTGAAATCACAGCCACATCTCGCCCACACCGCAACCTTTTCTGTCATTTAGTAATATGTGCCCCCCATGTACCACGAGTAGCAGTAGACACTTGGTCATCAGACAGATATCATAACTATCCATATTCATACTAGGTCTCACCCACAAATCCATATGTCACCTCACACAAGCATAAGTGCAGGAACAGCACATCATACATCCAGACAAACGAGATAAAGGAAGGTATCACCACATTTACGCAAAAAAAAAAAAAAAAACAAAAAAACACAGAGATAGAGACGCATACACTACGTACATTTCCATGCCTACAGCGATCTCGACTCAACAACTAGCCCAATCGTGGCAACGAGAAAGTGAAACAGAACACCCATGGCTCAAGACTGACAAAAAAAATCATCATTAACATGTGTTCCAAGTAACAAACTCCTCACATCAAAATCATATCATTTAACTCACACTACAGACCTCTCTGCCATTCAGTATCGTTGGTAATATGTACAAAGCTAATTTCATAAGTTACCACATACATACAAGTAATTGCAGGAAAGGGTCCCGACACACGACATCCACACTGAGGTGTTACATGATAGGCAGATGATAGCATGTCTTTACAATACATCTCAGTGCTCACCACACATACTTGATTTTTAATGTGCCATCAGTATAACTGGTGGCTGGAACTAAGCTCTTGACAATTTTTGGTCAAAAGTCATTTGTTAACAAGCAGCTCATCAAAGACAAATTTTGGGTGAACCTGCCCAGGCGGGCGCGGCGGGAGGTGGCCACCCTACCCCACTGCGGACAGAAATACCGTAATACGCCGGTCTAAAAGCGCGGCCCGCGATGGTTTACCGGAGTTTTCCGACCGGGACCTAGTACCGGTAACCGCATTTTTAGGACCGCACTGAAGACCGGAATTTCATTGCGCTCGAGGTGGTAATATGCGCCAGTATACCGACCTACTAAAGCACGATGTACGCGTCCGCTGTGAGGTAAGGGTGGCCACCTCCCGCCGCGCCCGCCTGGGCAGGTTCACCCAAATATTGTCTTGATGAGCTGCTGTTAACAAATGACTTTTGACCAAAAATTGTCAAGAGCTTAGTTCCAGCCACCAGTTATACTGATGGCACATTAAAAATCAAGTATGTGTGGTGAGCACTGAGATGTATTGTAAAGACATGCTATCATCTGCCTATCATGTAACACCTCAGTGTGGATGTCGTGTGTCGGGACCCTTTCCTGCAATTACTTGTATGTATGTGGTAACTTATGAAATTAGCTTTGTACATATTACCAACGATACTGAATGGCAGAGAGGTCTGTAGTGTGAGTTAAATGATATGATTTTGATGTGAGGAGTTTGTTACTTGGAACACATGTTAATGATGAATTTTTTTTGTCAGTCTTGAGCCATGGGTGTTCTGTTTCACTTTCTCGTTGCCACGATTGGGCTAGTTGTTGAGTCGAGATCGCTGTAGGCATGGAAATGTACGTAGTGTATGCGTCTCTATCTCTGTGTTTTTTGTTTTGTTTGTTTTTTTTTGCGTAAATGTGGTGATACCTTCCTTTATCTCGTTTGTCTGGATGTATGATGTGCTGTTCCTGCACTTATGCTTGTGTGAGGTGACATATGGATTTGTGGGTGAGACCTAGTATGAATATGGATAGTTATGATATCTGTCTGATGACCAAGTGTCTACTGCTACTCGTGGTACATGGGGGGCACATATTACTAAATGACAGAAAAGGTTGCGGTGTGGGCGAGATGTGGCTGTGATTTCAAACTTCACACATCCTGTAACTCTTCAGTTTGGATCTAGCATGTTCAGTCTCTTTCCTCCAGTTATGTGTGGTGATGAATGGAACTGTGTGAATGCATTGACATGTGAGTGTGTGTGTGTCTTTCTATGATTTTTGGCCAGTCATGGGTGTTCTGTTCCACTTTTTCGTTGCCATGATTGGGCTAGTTGTTGAGTCGAGATCGCTGTAGGCATGGAAATGTACGTGTGTATGCATCTCTATCTCTGTGTGTTTTTTTGCGTAAATGTGGTGATACATTCCTTTATCTCGTTTGTCCTGCACTTATGCTTGTGTGAGGTGACCGTATGGATTTGTGGGTGAGACCTAGTATGAATATGGGAGTTATGATATCTGTCTGATGACCAAGTTTCTACTGCTACTCGTGGTACATGGGGGGCACATATTACTAAATGACAGAAAGGTTGCGGTGTGGGCGAGATGTGGCTGTGATTTCAAACTTCACACATCCTGTAACTCTTCAGTCTCTTTCCTCCAGTTATGTGTGGTGATGAATGGAACTGTTTGAATGCATTGACATGTTAGTGTGTATGTATGTGTTTATGTGTGTCTTTCTATGATTTTTGGCCAGTCATGGGTGTTCTGTTCCACTTTTTCGTTGCCATGATTGGGCTAGTTGTTGAGTCGAGATCGCTGTAGGCCTGGAAATGAACGTGTGTATGCGTCTCTATCTCTGTGTGTTTTTTTTCGTAAATGTGGTGATACCTTGCTTGTGTGAGGTGACGTACAGATTTTTGGTTGAGACCTAGTATGAATATGGGAGTTATGATATCTGTCTGATGACCAGATGTCTACTGCTACTCGTGGTACCTGGGGTAAATGTTACTGAATGGCAGTAAGGGTTTAGGTGTGGGATAGATGTGGTGGTGCTAATGTGAACAGTTTTGTACCTAGCACACATGATACTGGATGGTAGTGAGGTCTGTTGTGTGAGATAAATTAGATGATGTTGATGTGAAGAGTATGGTACCTGGAACATATGTTACTCATGATTTTTTGGTCAGTTATGAGCCATGGGGGTTCTGTCCCACTTTTTCTTTTCCATGATTGGGCTGGTTGTTGTGTTGAGCTCGCTGTAGGCATGGATATATGTGTCTGTGTGCGTAAGTATGGTGATACCTTCCTTAAACTCATTTATCTGGATGTATGATTTGCTGTTCCTGTTTCTTTGAGCTTGTGCATGGATACGTATGGATTTGTGGTTGAGACCTAGTATGAATATGAGGGGTTCTGGTATCTGCTGATAGTCAAATGTCTATTGTAACTCATGGTACCTGGGGCACTCTTAATGAATGGCAGATAGGGTTGCAGTGTGGGGGAAACGTATTGATGGTAAATGTAATCAATTGTGTGTGATGAACACTATTTATGATGTAAATACTTAGGTGTATGGTGAAAACATGCCATCTTTTGCACACCCTCTATCTCGCCAGGCAGATGATATGTAAGGAGAGTTCTGTTTTTCAGCCAGTCATGGGGGCAAGAAAGTACTACACTCACTTTTTTTTGTTTCCATGATTGGTGCAGGTAGTCGTCCTGAACTTTCTGTAGACTTGTACATGTATATCTGCGTCTCTCTTTGTGCATGTAAGTGTAAGTATTGTGATACCTGACTTAAACTCGTCTGTCTGATGATTTTTTTAACGATAGTTCTGCCCAGTTAATCAGTGGTAACGACAATTCTGCCCCACTTCATCGTTTCCATGATGCTTGCTGTTAGTTCTGTCGACCTCGCTGTATGCATGTACAAGTGTGTGCGTGTGTCTACTTCCTCTGTTAATTTGAGTCTAAAATATATGGTTATAGAATTATGCTCACCATCAACGTGTGCTTCTAACCATTGCTTCAGGGCTTTAGGCAATCTCCCATTTCACTGTACTCTTTACAGTTTACTGCCGTTTGTGTTGGCATACGAATTGTGTTTCTCACGTTTTTCACTACATAAAAATCATTTAACAGAGAGGGTGATGAGGGGATGTACCAGAGAAGCGAAGGACTTGGGTACAAACCCACAGTCAGACCATTTTCTTGTATATATAAGTGTAGTATGGAGACCACATTTTTTGTACATCAAATGCAAGATGCAAAATATAGCAGCTAGATTTATTAGTGGAAAATATTCAGCAAGTGCCTAATAAAGGAACTGGACTGGATGTCATTGGGAGATTGGAAGAGTGTCAGGGGCTGTATGTGGTGTATAATGCTGTTAGAATGGATATTGGCAGAATAATTCTGAGTGGTGTATGGAGCCTAAGTTGGCCATGACCACAATCTGTCATTAGACTTTAGATGATTGAGGCCTGAGTGGATAAAATATCCAAACACCCACTTTGACCTAACAATTTACGACAGTTCAAGCGTGGGTGCTATCTTCGGCGCAATAGAACTAGTGTCTGCACCTTTGGATACTTGTCGATGTGTGGGGATCTTCTATTAAAATGTGGGTTATGATGCCTGTTTTGATGACCAAGAAACTATCAGTTAGCTAAGAGCATTATGGTAACTTTATCGTGGTTACTTGAACGAAGCATGCAATTACAACAAATGTCACACTTGGCCCTGAATCCGAAGGTTTGGCGTTAGATGGGAACATTTTAAACCGAATGGAGAACTCTGCTGACACCTGATTGGTTGAAAAATATTTTCCTGGAGAATTTTCTTGAAAACTGCAGTAGAACCACCTTAAGTGAACATTTTGGTAGCTGGCTAATGATTAGGAGAAGACTTTGCGAATTTTTGGTTTACTTTAACACACGAACAAAAGGTAACCCTGTCAGTAACTGTTCAGAAGTTGGATTGGGAATCATTGGAAACAGAATGAAGTTTGGGGAAGTGCTGGGCGTATGTTGGTGATGAGGCTAGGGGTGGATCTTGGTGCGGGGAAAGGATGGGAAGCAAGGAATGGGAAGGAATTCGGCCATGTCCTTTTGAAGGAAGCAACCCGGCATTCACAAACTGGATTTCACATCTGCAACTTTGCATTAGGCAATGATATTCATGTGAATATAATTTAGTGGGCATATTTCAGATAAAATAGGTAGGAAAGTTAATGCCATAGCAATAGTTTTTTTTTGTAACAGTTTAACGTCCCTTTTTAACAACGTGGTCTTTAGAGACGGGAAAGGATGGGGGCAAGGAATGGGAAGGAATTCGGCCATGGCCTTTTTGAAGGAAGCATCCCGGCATTCACCTGGAGTGATTTGGGGAAACCATGGAAAACCCAAATCTGGATGCCCGGACGGGGATTCGAACCGCCGTCCTCCCGAATGCGAGGCCAGAACGCTATCCATTACACCACCACGCTCGGTCATAGCAATAGGATAGAAATGCACACAAAGTTCATCGAGGTTGTAGACACATACATTAGGAAATCACTTCTTTGAGTTTAAAACATTAGTTGGATTATCGCTTTGTTTCATTGCATATAATTTAATAAATTAAAATAATGGCAGTGTGACAGAAATTCCCGAGTTATCATTAACGATTAATTATATTGGAATCCCACCGTACTGACCCTTATTTCCTCTTGTTATTCGCACAGAGTTTTTTTTGTGCAAAGCACCCTCTGCCAATTTTGAATATCAGAACTGAATTGTATAGACGTGAATTTGACCTATGCCAAGACATTCCGTGGTTCATTATCACGTTTTAAACGTAAAAGTTACGCTTTCACATGGTCTATTTTTTAATTAAATACAAAGACTCAAGCAGTTTGTCTGTTCACCCAGAATGAAAACAAAATTTTCGATTTTCGTTTTGAAAACACGAGTGATTGGGCTACCATAAATGTTTCCTAGATTTGTACTACGAAAACTGACATATAATAATTATTCTCATCTCGTAATAATTTCTTCTTGAACCGAAGTGAATGCTGAAATATTTCTATGTATCCCGCTGGGGCGGTTTTGCAGTGCAATGAGCATATGGCACAACCTGAATTCCTTATCGATAGCAGGAAACACACTAATACGCTGCAAGCCTGAGACTCTGTACAAAATTCTGCAATCACACGAACGATGTGTTGGACGCCCTACTTTGTCCGCCAGCCAGCTATGCTTTCATAATGGTGGATGGCGAACACACACCAGCCAAGCTGTATCGCTCTGTAATGGAGCCATTTGTAACCTGTCGGACTCCCCGAGCAAACAATAGCCGCTCACGCAAACATCGAAATATTTCTCTTAAAAGCTTGTTAAATACCTATCGCGTTGAGAAATGAAGCATGCCGCACCATCTATCGGGAAACGGGATACTATGCACCTATGCCTGGAAATATTTGTAGCTTTCACAACCGCGTATCGAGACATGCCCCGCCATCTATCGGAAACCGCGATACTATGTTATGCAAGGCCAAAACGCCCGATGCCTTGGATGAGCAAGTTGACACCTGTCGCAACGTCTAATGGATAGTAAACAGAGCGCGTATCATGTGTAAACACGCCCCGGGCGGCGGAATTCCCCCGCTAGCTTTCACTCTCCTGGGTGAGTGGAATATCTGCGCCCAAAGAAATTAAGCCCTTGGGAGATGCTGCTCCCTAGCGGCCGGTTGAGGAACTAACGTGTGACGTCATACGACCTTGGCCGCCATTGGTCCATTAGAATTTCCCGCCATCCAACTGTGACGTCACGCGGACGAGTGGAGTCTCTTCCGGGGCCGGCTTAAGATCTTTTGTCCCAGGAAAGACAAGTCCTCCCTACTGTTCCATGCTAAGGTATTCAGCTGGGTAAGGAGAATCCACTGCTGAAATCAAGGTATCCTCCTCTGTTTTCACTGGTCCGTGACGTCATATCAGGCAAAACTTGCGATCTGTATGCAAGTACATAATAATACTAGGAGGCTAAGCACTGTATACACATTTTACTCCACTTGGTTACAAGGTAAACTCAAGATGGGATGGAACGAAATTAGCATGAACTGCTTCATTCAGTTCTTGAGGACTTAGTTTTACTTAAAAATGTACTTACCAGGAAGACTTGATTATAACTGGAAAACGTTGTAATTAAAATCACAGGCATAAGATAATGATGGCAAATAAGGAAAACCTAAGATTTTTGGCATTGGTGAGGTTAT